>BMAV01009137.1:0-24035 GCA_019973955.1 Trichonephila inaurata madagascariensis | reverse complement strand
AGCCCCGTCCCCATAGATGCAGACGATATTAACCAAGCTTGGTCGTTGGAGGAAATGAAATTTAATTGTATAAAAGCTAAGCATGAATTTCGAAGGATTTTTTCCGAATTAACTGGCCATTCGGCGGAATTACACATTGAGGGTTGAGCACCCTAAAAAAGTACTACGATTACACCAAGTCTCGATCCCAAATGAATTTCCTTAGTCGTGCCCCCTCTCTTTGTTAAATCAACAAAGAAACATTTTATTTTAGCTACTTTTTATTAAATACTTACAATTAATATATATATATATATATATATATATATATATATATATATATATATATATATACATAAGGACAGAATCACAACATTAAGTGGTCATTAATTTTTATTCATTATCATTAAAGTATCATATTGTTATCCAAAACAATCGTGTGTATAAAATTTCAGTTCAACTGAATTCTTTAAAACGTGAGAAAAACCTTTTCAAGTTTTGACACAAGTCGCCAAAAGGGTCGTTAAGTCGCCGAAAATGATGCCAACGTAGCTGTGTTTGTAATTATTTAAATAATTAGTTTTAATTAATTATTTTTTATTACTTATAATTAAATTATTGTATTGTCATCCAAAGTAATCATGTATATAAAATTTCAGCTCAATGGAACGCTTTAAAATGTATTTTATTAACGATTGAAAATTCCATGAAGACAAATAAATAAATAGAGAGAGTTGAGCTAATAGTAGGAATTGAAAAAAAATCTAAAAAGTGTGAGAGGGTAAATTTGTCTCATTAAACTAATTCTAAAATGAAATGCGCTTGCAGCTGTTGATATGAAATTAACAATATAAATAAATTGAATAAAAACTGCCACTACTTATATTTGATTTCTATGGTACAATTTATGCCTTTTCTGCGATTCAAAGTGGACTAATGAATGCAATCATTTTGAAAGGGTGTGACCCGGTATCCTACGCTTCCACAATGTGGCCCTCGAGCCAAAACAATTCCCCACTCCTGTTCTAGGTTTTTGTACCCTCAACGGTTAAAATCGCATTGTTCTATCATTATTTATATGAGGGCCAATCAAATACAAATGGTACTTAAAAAAATTTCCTGAAATAATACTTTTAGTAAATATTAAGAGATTACCACACACACACACACACACACACACATATATATATATATATATATATATATATATATATATATTGGTTTACTACTACATATTTTCTCAATTCTTGTGAGTGACGGAAAATTAATGTTGAGTCGCACTATTCAGCCACTCCAGGGATTTTGGCGATGGACCTTGTAATTTTAAAATATGGTCAAGTGACGAGGATGACATCTGAGCTGGCACTCCTGTCTTAACTTCTACACCACACTGGGACGTCTTCGATTGGAGTGAATCCCACCCTTCCATTCAAGCTAAATTTTATGGCTCCGAACAAATGTTAGGTGACAAGTGCACGTGGCCATGAGGTCATTGTTTATTGTCTGACCTCGGGCAAACGCCAACACCCCAGTCTGGTAGCCATAATGGCCAAAGAGAGCAGGCACCCCATTGACAATAGGCGAAGCCTGTATGAAAGAATCCTGTCGCCTCGGTCAGTGTCGAGAGAATGGGATTATAGAACACAGGTGGTGTGATAGACAAGTGTATGCAGATGTTCGACAAGAATGATGGCACCTATACATTCCAGACTGACCGGGTATATATTTGTGTTTGCCGCACAAATAGGACACGAATGTGGCCCAGGGGACGAGGGCAGACTTTTGTGGCCTGTCAATGAGAAGAGACGAGGGGCGTGTTGTGGACCCGCCCCTGGTGTTTAAAAGGGGGTTTTTTTAGGAGACGAGGAGAGCCCTGGATGGAGAAAACTTGAGGAGCCCGAAAAAAAAAGGATTGGACAGGAACGAGAGGCGAGACGAGGAACGCCGGTGGCGTTGAGAGTTGAGCGAGTACCTTTCGGGAAAAAGGATTGAACTCCCGTGAGATAGACTGACTGCACCGGCTTAGCATACAACTTATACTTCATATATAGTAACTTATTACTTCATATATAGTAGCCTATGAAGCAAATAAATAATTCTTTTATTTTAAAATTAGGCTGTGACAATTTTTCTTTGTTTGTTATCTACTCATGACGTTACAATACCAACGAGAAGATGTTTGAGCCTCGATATATTTAATGTGCATTGACCCCTTCTACACGGAAGATCTTCAGAGGTCCTGGGCTCGAACTTACGACACGCCAGCCATGAGTCCGTTACCGTGACCATTAGGCTACCACGATCACTCTCGATTTCTGTATTAAAAAAAAGGAGTCGAAAGTGTACTAAGTTATTTGCACTCAAATCTTTGTTCCAGTCCGAAAGCCTCCAGTATAATTCTCATAGAACATACTATACTGTTCAAATTAATTGGGATAAGCAGAAAAAAGATTTTTTCTAAAACCTTAGCTTTTAATGATTACATATCTTAAGTAGACTAAAAAATCTCAATATTAATACGAATTATGTCTTCTTTTAGCAGAAATGACCTCTTGAACACGTTTTAGCATTAACTTCCCCAGTGTAGCCAAGGTGTGGTGTGGTCGTTAGGAGAGGGGATTGCCAGCTCAGGCGTCGTCCACGTCACTTGACCATGGTGGTTCAAAATTACGTGGTCCGTCACCAAAAGCCCTCGTGTAGTTGAACAGTGCGACGTTAATATTCTATTCAATCTATCAACCCCAGTGTAGCACGTATGTTCTTGACTTTATCATCGAGGAATTACATTTGTTTATCATCTGTTTTGTTGTCGTGCAATGCATCTTAGCTAAAAAATTCTTGAGAATAGGCCATAAGTTCTCAATAGGATTTAGGTCTGGAGAATTACCTGGCCAAACAAGCCCTTGTATTTTATTTACCCGCATAAAAGTCTGGACTGATATCGAATTGTGACAAACAACTATGTCCTGCTGAAATGCTCCGTCAAAAATGTTATCATGAATTGAACAATCCTACTACATTATATTTCTATGTATTTGACAGAACTCACCATGCCTTTAAGCGGAACTAAATTTCCAGTGCTGTTTGTTGTGACCCCAAAAAGAAAACATCTCTTCGGTAGGGTATTTTACAATCTTTTAGGCCGTGGGTAGCCTAGTGGTTAGTGCAACGGACTCCGGACCGGAAGGCCTGGGTTCGATGCTCGTACCACCAAATACCCTCCGAGTACACGTGGACTACGTGCTCGTTAAATCAGTGGGTCCGAAAGTCTTGTGGGTTGAATCACGAGTGCAGGGAACTGGAGAAAATTTCCCTCCAATTCAGTTCCATACCTAAGTTTTGGAGGTGGAGATAGGGGTGTCGCCATCTATCGTTCCTTCGGGAATTTCTCTGAGCTGAATCCTACTGTCACCTGTATGGTGCTCAAGGCTAAGGCCTAACGACAGGCGTATTTCTAGCCCATTGCCACGATGAATTTCGTGGGCCTCGATCTAACTATGTCAGACAGGTGGCATGAGCCACAACAACAACAACACAATCTTTTAAATGTGATCTTTTAGCAGAGTTTTATCTTCACTGGGTCTTACTGCACTTGATTTGTATACCTGCGCAAATAAATGAATTTCATCAATGAAAATTGCCTTCTTCCAGTCGTTAACAGTCCAAGATCGGTATTTTTTGGCCCATGCTAAACATTTTTCTATTATTTTCTGAGTTAGAAATTGTTTCATCTTCGAGATTGTTGCCTTTGTGACGTCTTCAATTGATGTGAACCCCACCCGTCAATTCATCTGAAATCCCCCTATCCATTCATCTCCAAACAGATGTTGGATGACAGGTGCAGGTGGCCATGGGGTCATTGTTTGTTGACTGGCCCCGACCAGCGCAGACATCTGGTCTGGAATATACAATGGCTAAGGAATGCCGATGTCGATAGGCATTCCTTTATGAAAGTTTTGAATAGAAGTCGATGCATTGAGAGTGGGGTTGTGAAGCCCAGGTGTGAGATGAATAGATGTGAGTTATGGCGCCCTTGGATTCCAGACGGATGGGGAATGTGTTCGTGTTTTCCGCGAAAATGAGAGACGCAGGTGGCCCGGGGCCGAGGGCAGACCTTTCTTTGACCTGCCAATGAGGAAGACGAGGGCAGACCTTTTCTTTGACCTGACAATGAGGAAGACGAGGGCAGACCTTTTCTTTGACCTGACAATGAGGAAGACGAGGGCAGACTTTTTCTTTGACCTGCCAATGAGGAAAACGAGGGGCGTGTGGTGGACCCGCCCCTGGTGTTTAAAAGGGGTGAATTTTGAAAAGAAAAGAGGAGAGACGAACGGACGAGAAGAGGAAACCTGAAGCGACTTGGACGGAGAGAGGAACTTGGAGAGATAGAGCCATGGAGTGGACTGGAGCCCGGAAAAGCTAGGGATTGACCTCGAGTGATAAAGACTGTCCGCCCGGCTTGGCCTATTTAATGAATATTTTTGAATCTATTAAATACTAATTAATTTTTTTTTAAATATGGCTGTGATAAATTTTCTTGTGTACGAATGACTGACGACGTTACAGCTATATATATATATATATATTAAATTGGTGGCAGCGGTGTTGATCCGGCATTTAAGTGAATAGATGCCCGAATCCATAGTTTTATGGAAAAGAGTGAAAACGGCCAGCCGTGTGCGAATGTGATGTGATGAATTTTAATGCCCGCCTAATTTTGGGAGCGCCGACTTCGAGAGGTTTCTGTGTCTGCTACGAGGTGTTTTCCTGGAGTCCCCAGCTGTGAGAAGAGCCGGATACAAGTGTCTCCTGTTCCTGCCTGAGGAATCAACGAGAATTTAAGAATTTGCCCGTGTGTTTTGAGGGACATTTTTCAAGAGTCCCCAGTGTTAAGAAGTCACGAGTTCCTGTCAGTTTGTGATGAGTGCGGTTTTAAGAAGTGATTTGTGTGTAAAGAGAGTTCCTGAGTGTTCCTATGTCTACGTCTACAAATTTTAAGGTGAGTCTTTTCTTTGAGATTATTTTCGGGACAGCAACTGAGTATTGTTTTTGTATGTAAAATGTTGAGATAAGGAATAGAAAAAGACTAGGTAAATTTAGTAAACAATAATAGACTAGAAAGATTTATGAGTTTTGTATGAAGTGTATAAATGTGCGATATTGGTATTTTTGTTTGAGTTGTGAAAGTTAGTATATAGTAGTTATACTTGTTGTGTTGGCACAGTAATTGTGTAGGGTATTGTTGTGGTTTTAGATTTGTGAAATTTAGTATACAGTAGTTATACTAGTTGTGTTGGTACAGATTGTGTAGGGTATTGTTGAGGTTATAGATTTGTGAAAGTTAGTATACAGTAGTTATACTTGTTGTGTAGGTACAAGGTTGAGCAGGTTATTGTGTTGGTTTTAGATTTGCGCACATTTGTAAAATATAGTTAAGTCTAGGTCTAGTGTATTGTTAGTTTACCTTGAGTCTGTATAATTTTTGTAACGATTAAGTTTAGATTTGGTTTTGTGTGTATTAGTGCATCATGGCGTTTCTGTTAAGAGAAGGAAAAGACGTAATGTTAGAAGTTGCGAAAGAATTTGGGGTAGAAGTTGATATTACTTTAACTAGGATGGAAATTAATAATAGAATTTGTCAAAGTAAATACTATACTGTTGAAGCAGCTAAATATTTGTTAGAGGGTATTTTGGATGAAAAAAAGGAAATTGAGGAACGCGAAGAACGTGTAAGACGGGAAATTAAGGAACGTGAACAACGTGAAAGACGCTAAATTAAGGAATTTGAGGAGCGTAGACTAGCTAGGGAATTTGAGTTAGAAAGACTAAGAGCTCAACACAGAAATAAGTTAAACGAAAATGAATTGAAGTCAGGGAATGGGATTAACAATCTCGCAAATGTTTATTGTGTGTCAGGAAAACGTACCGCAGAAGTTAGTGAACCGGTTAATAAGTGTAGGCCTTTAATTAATTCGGTAGTTAATAAAAGCGTGGAGAACGCCATGTCTGGTGATTTTGAAAAGGAGAATTGTTCCCCCAGTGAGAAGGACGAACGTTTTCCCCCCTTCTGAAGTAAGAGGGATAGGAACAGAAAAGGATAGTAAATTTATGGTTGAAAAAGGGAAAGAAATCAATGTGGATAGAATTGGTCATTGTGTAAGGGAACTGGAGCCTTTTACAGGTGCAAGTGTTAAAGCAATCGCTTTGTGTGCGAAGCGGGTAATAAATTCTGATGAAATAAGAGCTGATTCTTTAGAGTTGATAGCAGATAGGGGAATAGTGAACCCTGAAATTTTGAGTTGTGATAGGGAATGCGAGAAAAAAGAAGATACCAGTATGACGTTAACGGGTGGTGAAAAGCAGTTAACAGTGAATCGTGAAGATTTTCGAAATCATACAATTGCTAAGATAGCAGGGCAGTTAAATGGAGGAAAAGAAACACGTGTAAAGCTGATGTGTGGGGAGGTTTGAGGGGTGAGTTAACAATGCGTTTGCCTCTCTCAAAACCAAAAGAGATTGATAGGAACAGTTTAGAGACGGATAATAGGTCTAGTTTTAGCTCAGAATTTAATTTCGAGATAGATTTACCCAGAAAAAGAGATCGCAGTACCATTTATCGTCTCAATTTAATAAAACTGTACCGTAAGAAGCCGAATTTGGCAAATTTGGTTAGAAAGAATAGCTCGAAGGGAATAGGGAAAGATTCCGAAATTCTCTATTCGGTAAAGCTATTTATGGATTTTAACTTTCAGGGTGTTTTAAGGGAAAGTCAACTGTATTTTAAATTACCGCCTTGTGACGTCTATCGCGTCTTTCTGCTAACATAACTCCTATGTTCTTTGACGGCCACGATTAATGGCAAAACTTTTCCAACCCAATACCAAGAAGATAAACAAAGATAATATGTAAATTAGATATACTATAAAAGGATAGAAGCTTTGATGATAGGATATAGCGTGGCAAGCTTAGATATAGCGTGGCAGGCTCAGAGATAGTATTGTGGAAGCATTCTGATCAATAGCGTGGCAAGATTAGAGATAGCGTGGCAAGCTGAGAGATAGCGTGGCAAGCTTAGATATAGCGCGGCAAGCTTAGAGATAGTAGTGTGGAATTATTCTGATCGATAGCGTGACAAAGCTTAGTGTGAAATCTTGCGGATCAAGAGTTAGCAGTCCGATAGTTTTGGGAAAGAATAGAAGCCTAAGATAAAGAAGTTGGAATCATCGTTTATAAAGTTTATAGATACCATTCTCTAGGTAAAGAAAGGAGAACTGAAAAAGGTAATATTAGATATAAGTAATTAGATGCATAGGATTATTAATGATAATTGAGATAAAGGATCTAGTTGCGTGATCTGACTTGAATACGTGGTTTAATTTGGGCGTTAACTCTCACTTTAAATAAAATTGTCAAATTAGAATTTAAGTAATATAAGTTATTCTTAATAAAAGTTGTATTAAGAATTATTATGTCTCATCATTTTGATAATCCCACACCTCTAGCTTACGCGGAACCGGCACGACATGGTCATCACAGGATGGCTATGTCGCAATGGCGCCCGAACGTATTTAATTCTGGGTTAGGTAATGTAGGTGGAAGTACGGTTCTACCTGAAATGTACTTTTCAGGGTCGGAGAACATTGCAGAGTTTATCGAGTGTATCGATAATAACATACAGTTACTTGAAATCCCAAGTAATCTGTCATGTGCTTACTTAAAAAGTCATCTCAGGGAAGGGCTCAAGATTGGTATTCGATATTTGGTTCGTTGTTAGTGCAAAATACAGCCACGGATTTTGCGCAGCTCAAAGCTGAATTAGCGAAGGCTTTTCCGCGTCAAAAATAAGAAAGAACTACAGTCGGAGTTTTATGCATCCCAGCAGGGAAGAAATCAGGATCCTACTGATTTTGTTTATAGATTACTAAAATAAGAGAAGTTTAGAATTAGGAATGTCCCAAGCAGACTTAGTGGATCATATTTTAGTTCGACTCGAACCACAGATACAGGACTACGTGGAAGTCAGAAATCCACAAAACACGATACAACTTTTAGAAGTCTTGGCTAAATTCGAGAGATATTCTTGCAAATTACAAAGGGGTTATCAGAACGATAATATAGAAAGACGAGGTCAAAATGCGCATAGGATGCCTAATTTTGAAGCTAATGGTAGAAACTGGAGGAATTCGGAAATAAGACGTAGACCAAATAACAGTAGAAATGAGTTTTATGAGAATAGCCGTCAAAGTAATAGAGGGTTCGAGAGGAATAGGTTTAATAATAATGATCAGAGATTCAACAACAGGGGTTACTCATTTCGAAATGAGCGAAATGATAATATTAATAGAGGGACCGTAGAAATAAGGGTTCGAGTGAAAATTTCAATCGAGGCGATAGGACGCAAAGGGACGATTAAATATTGTAAAGGTTAATGATCAACCTCAAGAGGTGTCGACAAGAGAGACAATTAGACTTTCTCCGATATGTATATCACCCGTAGAACTTCCCCACGTTCCTATTTTATTAAATAACACATTTTTGAAAGCGCTATGGGACACCGGAGCAGATAAATCATTTATATCGGAAGAAGTATATAGAAAATATTTTTCTATAAGCAAATTAAAAATCGCTGAGCCCAGGTAATAACAGCACAGGGGTGCGAAATGCCAAAACATGGGATTGTAGAATTAAAAATTCACATCAGACAATTCGAAAGAAATTGGTCATTTCATGTGCTGAAAGATTTAGAATACCCATGTATTCTGGGTATCGATTTCATAAGAGCGTCAAGAATCGTATTAGATTTTGATCAGAAATCGTTGAAAATTCAAAATACACTGGTTGAAGATAATAAGGTAAATAAAGGGAATTTACACGTTAATGGGTCAGAAATGAAGTTAAATATGGTGGCTAATGTTTTACCGAAAAAGCATGGGAATAGTATAATGGGTGATAAAATTAATTGTGCCATAATCAAGGATTTGGTACTTACTTCGCGGGAACAATTAATAAAGGAACAGAAAAATGACCCAGAATTAGGTCATATATATAGATATTTAGAAAACCCGGAAGATAACTCGGTTAATGCAACGATATGTGAGAATTGGTCCCACGATTTCCGTTTAATTGAAGGATTGTTATTTTATGCGAAACACGCAGCGTCATTAGGTGAAATGCGTGTATACATTCCAAAATCCTTAAGGAATGAAATAATGAGAGAATTTCATGACAAGCCAATTGCTGGACACTTAGGCAGATTTAAAACGTATCATAAAATTCGGGACGTTTGTTATTTCCCGTACATGAGAAAATTCATTGATCAATATGTCTCTACATGCCATATGTGCCAAGTTAATAACTATAAAAACGCGTTACCAGCTGGTCGGTTAAATCCAATTATATCAAATTATCCGAATGAGATAGTAACGTTAGATTTATTAGGCCCGTATCCTATATCGAGAATAAGACGTAACCGCTATATTTTAGTAATAACCGATCATTTCAGCAAATGGGCTGAAATTATACCTCTTAAAAAGGCCTCATCTCGTATAATAGCGGATATTTTTTGATAACTTTATATCGCGTTATGGAGCTCCAATAAAATTAATAAGTGACAATGGTCCCCAATTTATATCCGAGATTTTTGAGCACTTAAGGAAAGATTAGGCATAAGGCATGTGAAGACTGTGCATATCGACCACAAGCAAATCGGACTGAAAGAGTTAATCGAGATATAGTGCAAATGATTGCAAATTATGTTAATGATCAACACGATACTTGGGATCAATTCTTACGTGAGTTTGCTTACGCTATTCGTAAGGCGGTGAATGAAACAACGGGAAAACACCGGCTGAATTATTTTTAGGTCGAAAAATTGATTACACCATTTCAAAACTAGTTATGATATCGGAAAGTTCAAAATTCAAAATTCAAGATATACAGAAAAGCTTTTTAAAGAAGCTAGACTAAGTACGAAAATTAAACAGGAAAAGGTGGGAAAAATATTATAATAGACGTAGAAAAGACATAAAAATAAAGGTAAATGATTGGGTCTTATTGGAAACACACCCTGTAAGTTCAGCAGCTAACAAAGTATGTGCTAAATTTAAACAAAATTTGAGGGACCTTATAGAGTCTTAGAAGTTAAGAATTGTAATAATATTGTAATATGGAAATCAGGAAAAGATTAACAGTTAACGTAGATCAAATAAGAATATATCGTCATAGGAAATGTGACGGGGTCGAATTGGGAACAGGATCCCAAATAGTATAAGATCGTCAGGAAACTAGTACTTCGGAAAAAATACATCAAAGATTAAATGAGTCACAATATGGGGAAAAAAAATTGCGGTGAAACGTAGGTTAGAGGAAAAGGGATTGGTAACAATCAAATCAAATAAAAATACAGAGAGGACCCATAAAACAAATCACTGGTCAGATCACTACCCAGTTCAGTTGGGAATGAAAATAAAAAAAAAAAGGTTTAGATAAAATGGGTATTAAAAGATCAGGTTTTCGGGGTGGACCACAAAGAAATGGCAAAGGGGCCAAAAAAAATAAAAGACAAATGTCATCCAACCTTTTTTAGAACGGAAAAAAGGAACAAAAAGAGTCCCCCTGAAGTTACAGATGAAGCAAGATACAGTCTAAGGCCACGACGGAGAACAGAAGAACCCCGACCAGCCAAGGACACAGTTGGGAAGTAAAGGAAAGGACGAAAAAGGGATTAAAACCCCCACAAAAAGAAACCCGTACAACCGAGGAAAGAAGAGTGATGACACCTCATCTTTGGGAGGGAATGGGGGAAAAAAACATATAAAAACAGGTTGTAGCATTTTTATGATCTTCCAACAAGTGGTCGGAAGAATTATTAAAGGGGGAACCGGGCGGTGCTTAAAAGTTATAAGCCGTCAAACACTACAATGAGTGTTCATTTAATTTTGGAATTTTTGACTTGTTAAAATTTTTTCTGAAAAAAACATTTGTAATCACACATTTGTTTGTTCGATGATGACTTCGGGGAGATGCAAAAATTCCTTTGGTTATTTGTTATAATAGTTTATTGAAAAATGTTTGTAATTGTATAATATGTGTATATATATATATTTTTGTATTGTTCTATTATGAGGCATCTGGTTCGGGAAAAAAGCCGGCGTAGTCAGGGCAAACAAATAAATTTGGGGGCTCATTGGGAGTTTTTGTTGAAACCAGATGGGGGATGGAGATAAAAAATTTATTGTGATATATAAATAACATATGTAAATTGATTGATTTTATGGAAATAGAGACTAAAAAGGTTTTTCATTTCAGGGAGACGCCCCCTGAAAATCTTGAAAAAGTATGAATTATAGTTAAACAAAAAGGGGGCGAAAGTTCCAGCCCATATAGTGTTGGTTGGGTCTGCGCACCCAGAATATTTGTTTTAAATTTTAATGTATAAATATTTTGAATTGAAATGTAAAAGGAGAGGGGAAAATTAAACAGTAATTATTAATGTTGGCCTAGTTATTGAGTAAAATTTATTTCAGAGTTTAAATTTAAATGGAATATTAAATTTAATTTAAGATGAGTAATGAAAATTAAAGTCAAGATAAATATTGGAAATTAAAAAGTTAAAAGATTTAAGATTAAAAAATTTTAAAAAAAACTCAGAAAGCGAAGAAATTTAGAAATAAATTTAGACACGTAATTTATTAAGGGCATTGGGGAACCCCTTAAAAATCCCTTTTCTTCTTGAGGGGGGGTGACGCTATCCCCTCTTTTTGCTAACATAATCCTATGTTCTTGACGGCCACGATTAATGGCAAAACCCAACCCCAAAACCAAGAAGATAAACAAAGATAATATGTAAATTAGATATATATAAAAAAGGGTAGAAGCTTTGATGATGGGGTATGCGTGGGCTTAGATATGCGTGGCAGGGCCCCAGATAGTTTGGAAGCATTCTGACAAAGCGGGGAAATTAGAATGCGTGGCAAGCTGAGAGATGCGTGGCAAAACTTAGATAAGCGCGGGAAGTTAGAATAGTGGTGGAATTATTCGTCGTGGGGTGATGCTTGTGTGAAATCTTGCGGGTCAAGAGTTGCAGTCCGATAGTTTTGGGGAAAGAATAGAAGCCAAGATGGGTTGGGAAACATCGTTTTAAAAAGTTTATAGATCCATTCTCTAGGTAAAAAAAAGGGGAACTGAAAAAGGTAAATTAGATATAAGTAATTAGTATAGGATTAAAAGATAAGAGATAAAAGGGTCTAGTTGCTGATCTGGACTTTTAATACGTGGTTTAATTTGGGGGTTAACTCTCACTTTTAAAAAAAATTTCAAATTGAATTTTAATATAAGTTTTTCTTTAAAAAAAGTTGTATTAAAAAAATTTTTTATGTCTCACATTTTGATAATCCCACACCCTAGTTGCGGGAAACCCGGGACGACATGGTCATCACAGGATGGTATGTCGCAGCCCTAAATAACTATTTAAAATGAAAAACAAAAAGAAAAGGGTTTCCCCTTTTATCCGGGATGATTTCTTTAAGGCAGAAGGATAGTAGTTTAAATAGGGGAAAACCGTTCAAAATTAAAATTTGACACCCCGATGAAATTATCGCTACGAGAAGATACAATATCTTTTGGAATTAGATATAAACGGATGGGGCAGCGAACGGTACTTGCCCGTTGTTTGGGTTGAAAGAGTGAGCCGATACCCTTACCCACGTAAATGTAATGTTTAGAATTTGAACCAGGGACGAGCCGAAATTTATCTTTATTAAAATGGAAGGTTTTGTAGAAAAGAATGGTGGTATCGTGGGTCACTGTACGATTTGTGAATTTTTGCCTCTCCATGATGAGTTATCCGAAGTATGCCGCATGCGTTATGCCATTTGGCATGTACATTATTAAGAAAAGTGAGGTTTAAGTTTCAGGCTGCGCTTCTTCTTATGGGATGTAATTTTAACCACACAGTAAGTTGGTGAGATGGTTAGAGCAGAATGATGTATCACGAATGGTCGATATAACATTCTGGATGGTGATTTTGGAAAAATCGTGTAAAAGCAGCTTGTATTAAAGTGGTTGAGTTGGATTGGGTCGGTGTCAGATCGACCCCAAAAGGAAAATTAGAGCCGTCGGAAAAATTTGTTCCATGCACATAATATAGACTTAGTAAATTCATTGCATGAGCTAATGAAGTATGTTAATTATATTCCCCAATTAAATTGTCTACTTTTTCTCTTTCAATAACTAACGTAATGGAAGACAATACCATGAATTGTGAATAACTTTTGTCATAAAATGGTTGTGAGAATGCCTCAATGAAAGCCAAAATTTAACTTAATTCTCTTAGGAAAGTCTTGATTTTAAACTCTTAATAAAAAAGAAATTGTTTTAATGTTGTGGTGCAAGTTTGTTATAGTGTTTATTTTGTTTTATTTAATATCGTTGGAATAAGTAGATGGGAATAAGCAATTTTTGGATTTTGTGCTAGGTGTGAATTCATCTGTAGGAGTATGGAGTGTTTGTGTGTGTGTGTGGGAGGTGGAAGGATATTATGTGTTATTGAAAATCTTTTGTGTCTCTTAGTAAGGTGGTGATGTTTAACAATTGATTGAGCGATTTAATGTATTGGAATTAGTGTGAAATATTGTGATTTGATTTAACTCTCTTTGAAACCCCTGAAAAATATAAGGTGATGTAACTACAGAAAAGGGAAAAAGAATCCAAGATTTGGATTTAAGTTTTAGTTGTAAAAGTGAATGTTTTTTATAGAATTTTGGATTTATTTATTTATTATTTTACTTTGATTGTATTTCTTATTACTTGATTGCTGTCCTGGTCAGTCTCAATATTGATAAGACAACCTTTCGGTGAAATATTAAGAACTGAACTGGCCTTTGGAGGCCAGAGCAAGGCAGTCCAGTGAAATGGACCCTTTTCTAGAAGGAGTAAAGTTGTGACGTCTCACTGATGTGAACCCCACCTCGTCACCCATTCGAAATCCCTTTATCCATTCCTATCTCCAAACAGATGTTGGATGACAGGTGCAGGTGGCCATGGGGTCATTGTTTGTTGACTGGCCCCGATCAGCGCAGACATCTGGTCTGGAATATGTTAATGGCTGGCGAAGCCGATGTCGATAGGCATTCCCTTTATGAAAGTTTTGAATAGAAGTCGATGCATTGAGAGTGGGTTGTGAAGCCCAGGGTGAGATGAATAGGATGTGAGTTATGGCGCCCCTTGATTCCAGACGGATGGGGAATGTGTTCGTGTTTTCCGCGAAAATGAGAGACGCAGGCGGCCCGGGGACGAGGGCAGACTTTCTGGACCTGACAATGAGGAAGACGAGGGCAGACCTTTTGACCTGACAATGAGGAAGACGAGGGCAGACCTTTCTTTGACCTGCCAATGAGGGAAAAAACGAGGGGCGTGTGGTGGACCCGCCCTGGTGTTTAAAAGGGGTGAATTTGAAAAGAAAAGAGGAGAGACGAACGGACGAGAAGTGGAAACCTGAAGCGACTGGACGGAGAGTAGGAACTTGGAGAGATAGAGCCATGGAGTGGGACTGGAGGAGCCCGAAAAGTTAGATTCCGAGTGATAAAGACTGTCCGCCCGGTTTTGGCCTATTTAATGAATAATATTTTTGAATCTACAATACTACTAATTTTTTAAATATGGCTGTGACAAATTTTCTTGTGTACGAATCGACCGGACGATCGCGCTACACCTTAAGATCAATCCCCTTCCAGAGGCTTTTGCGTGCAACTGAGTATATTCACTCTCAACATATACTCTAATAAATCCTTTCGAAGGTATATGCTTTGTCTCTCCTTGGATTTATTTTGCAATTTCTTATTAGAATTCTATCGGTTCTGAGTAGTTTCTCGCTTGCGCCCACACATTTTCCTTTTCTTTTTAGGGAGGATGTTCCAGAATCTTTGAAAATGTTCTTAAAAATTTTGAAACATCTAGACTAAGTCCATACCAACTTCCCCGCCGTAGCTATATCTCCTTTACAGGCATAAAAAGTGTGTCTTCATTAAGAGCGATTATTTTAGAACGCTTCCTGAGTAATACTATATCTTTGAAAAGCAGAAGTAATACGTAAGACCACGTAAGCGTGGACGTCGGCGAAATTAGGGTTCGCGAGGCCCCTTTTTCCAGTCAAGAAAACGTTAAGTTACATAAGCCGAATTATAGTTAAAATCCAATGTATGAGTAAACGAGGATTTATTGCTAATCAAATGAGGACAAAATTACACAAATAGAAATACCTAAAATAGAGAAGCTTTGGCCCCTCACTGAACCTTTTCAGGATTACGTCATCATAGCGATAGCCGCTATTTCAGCTCAATTGATAGAACTGATAACGCAGATAGCCCTCTTGACTCGTCGTACTTCTCACAAGTAGGTCTTAATCAATTTTAACTTTGTGAAGCTTCCTCAGCGGAAGCCAAAATTGACGTGAACCGTGAGTATGATTCTAATTGTTATATATAAACATTTGGATATATTTCTTCCAAATTATTTTCTAAAATGTAAATTGAATGAGTTGTTTTTCGCGTCAAGCACAGAGTCTAGTGAATTTGCTTTTAAAAGCTGTTCTTCATATAGTTCTAAAAAGCTGTATGTCGCTGTTTCGCCTTCCGAAGTATTGTGTCAAATCATTACATTACTTGAGAAGGTCTTTTGATATAGAATTTAAATAACTGATATCATAAATAAAACCACAAATTGTTCAAAATATCTATTGAGCGCTTTAAATCGACATTCGGTGTCGACTATAACGGCATTAATCATTGTGTTAAAAAAAGTTAACTCTGTACTGCATTTCAAAAGATTGAATAATATTCATCAATATGTTCATGTAACAGAACATTCGTTTTTCCTGGCTGTTCTTTAAATTGAGACCTCACTTCGAAAGTGCTTTTCTGCCAAATAATCGAGCTTGTGCGTACCATTGTCAACCTGTATTACGGAATTCCCCTTGAATCCAGCTGCAAATGACCGTAAAAAGTATCAATAGCGACTTTCAAGTTGACTTGAACCGATTGCCATAGTTTGCTTATATTGTTCACATGTAGTAAAAAATCTCAAAATTCATACGTGTATCGCAACAATAAAACTCAAACTGAACATTTCATCTCAAGACTGCGTCACAGTCGCTTAGAGTTTCAGAATCGTCACTCTATTTTCAGCTCGTCTCACGCATTCGATAACATCATCAAATTGCGAAAATATTGCTTTACTGCTCCGATTCTTACTCTTCCCACCGCGTGCTTCCTGTGACAGAGTAAGGCCTTTTAATGTCAATTTAATTTAGTTTTTACAATATCCCAACGCTTACTTGACTCTTTTGGAAAACAGCACATAGATTTTATTGATGAAGCTAAAACGTTTTGGCTGCTGCAGAAGAGTTAGCTGCTTCAATCAACAAAAGCAAAATTCCAACTGTGGCATCCACACGGCGTGAAGAGAGAGAATAAGTTCTTGGCTTATATTGAGTATTTCCCTTTTGTTCTGACACCCTTTATTAATACCGACCATATTGGCGCCATTATCATATCCCCTGTCCCGACAGTTTGGGCTATCTTTTTGTGACTATTTCTTCCAGTTCTTGTGTAATATTGAATTTGTTATATATTCTCCCCGTTGTGTGTAAGTTTTCTGCGAAGGCACAAATCCAACAAAATGTTCCCTCTCTATTGCTCCAGTTGAGGAATTCAAAAATCTTAATATTATTGACATTTGTTCAACGCTACTGACATCCCTGGTACAATCGAACAATAGTTGGGCGTAGTATCTTTGCTTGCTTAACTCTGTGTATAATTTCTTCTTCACTACTGATTTAGACATTAATGCAATAATTCATTTTGATATCGTGGCTCAGATAATGTTGAGTAAGCTGCTTTCATTAATACTGTAAGCTGTACAAAAAGTTCCGTAGGGTCAGATCATATTTCGATAACAACTTTAAATAAAATCTATAAAATTGCCACCTCGTAAGTTCGCTATCGTTCAATTCTTAATGGATTCTCGATGTGCTCTTAAATGATAGATTGTGTGAGGCTAAGTAGTTTATTATATCAACATCATCTCTTGCGACATGTACGTCCTTCGATGACCATATCGTGGGTTTTCATGTAAGTTAGAGGTGTGTGGGATTCTCGAAAATGATGGGACATTTTAGAATTCCCATTATGACTTTATTAAGAATTTAACTTAAATTACTTATATATCGAACAAACTTATATTAAGTGAGAATAAACCAAAACACGTAGTCTTAATTTCAACACAGATCGCGCACTTAGATCACCTCTACCAAATATACTCATATTATATCCGCCTAATCTCAATCTCAATAATATATTTGGTGTTCAGAATATAATCTTCCTACCTTGGTTGAATACTCAACGTCCAATCTACTTCAATTATTTCTCCAAATGGGCGTACAATGGTTTGTACCTTGGTTAAAATGGCGAGGTGGTGTCTTGATTCTATGTGTGCTTCTCAGTCTTATCAACACTTCTTATATTTTCTCAGAACTGAACTTCTCTAAATTGCCATCACGCTCTCTCTACTAAAACTTCTATCCTTTTAAAAGTTATCTTATTTTGCATCTATGCTTCTTTCGTTTCACTTCTGGATTTTGCTAGAAAAAAGATTGCCATTAATCGTGGCCGTGTCAAAGCAAACACAGAGAGGTTAAGTGTTAGAGGAAGAACGCGTGAGATGTCACAATTCTTTTCAAAACAAATTATACCTGAAGTACTTTTTGCGATTCCCTTAATCAATCTCTCGTTATCCTTATCTTTTATTGTTTTTCCGTATTTGATTCCCTTTATAGAATTCATCCATTTTAATCATACATTCCATGTGTCCTTGACTCCTCCTTTGTTCATGTCTTTTGCAATATCCGACTCATATCTTCAGTCAACACAAATATCCTTCTTTTACCACCTGTGTCTGCGTAAAATGTGAAAAAAAAGTCTGGCTACATGGAAAGGGCCAAACTTTATCTTGAAAAATGGAGTAAACTAACCATCTGCGATGCTTTCGCGTTTCGCCGTTACTTCTAATTTTCGAGTGAAATGAAATTTAGAAAAATGTCTTTATTTGCGTCTTTTGGGTAACTCTTCATCAGATTTCTTAGATCTGATTGTGTCCGTTTTTGAATTAGGTCACGACGCCGCGAATCGTTTACTGGAAATACCTTGCACTCCTCCCGGGATCTAAGTCTACAAAATGACTCTCTTTAAATGAACCTTTGCACTTGATTTTCTGAGTCACCATCATCGTTTCACTTTCTAACTCTTTAGTGGGTTCAGACATTTGGATCATAGCAGATTCGCCCGATATTGCAGGTAAAACTGTATCAGAACTTTGAATAAAAAAGATTCTCATTTGAATCTGAAGCTAGCTCATAAACTAAAGTCTCCAGATGACCGGAAGCAGTGTGACACACTCGTAGAAGTTGGGTTTCCTGAGAAATTTCATCATACTGGAAATCCTCATAGAGTTTGGTTGATAGCTATACCATTTACAGCCTTTTCTTTTCTTTTAATGCACAGGATTTACTTCCTTACCTATATTTTACATATGTTCTAGTTATCCCTCTGGACACATGATGACCTTAAAAAATAAAACATTTAAATTAAATAATTATTTTATTAGGATGTACCGACTTCTCAAAATAGGCCCAGTAGCGTCAGGAGTTAATGATAATGTGCGATACGAGATCTGCCGATTTGTTATAAGTTCGATTTTTGTAGCAGAGTCCCAACCATGATAAATAACTTATATATGAGGTTGGTCGGAAGTATAGAAAAAATGTAAATTGGAATAAAATTGTTTTATTTTATCTGGATTATCGCGAAAATTGAAAAGAACACTAGATTCTAGTGCGGTGTGTTCTTCTCAATGCCAAAATGTAATATCTAGGATCTAGGGCGCAACAATTTATTTCCCTAATTTTCCATAAAAAAGCATTGCCGTATGTAGTGGCTGGGATGTATGAAAAAGAAGAACTAGTGAAAATAATGTACCAGCTACAAATTTTGACGCATATAAAAACATACCTCGAAAAGCTAAAATTTTCTTGTTCTCGAGAAAAAAAACACTTAGCACAGTTTTAATTTAAAACTAGGTAACTATCCACTTTTTAATTTCTGATTTCTATAGAGAAATACATTATACCCTTTACGACTTATAAAAAGATACCTATGTATACCTATTGATGTTGACACACAAAATAATTACGTTAAAGTCATTATAAAAATTCATATTGACTTTACCTTTTATAACCTTCGAAATATGAACTAAATCACGGCCATAAGTACAAATTAACACTTTTATATATTCACTAAAAACGCTACCGGGTACTGGACTCAATTTACAACGCAATAAAAAGAAATTTTTGTTCCTCATGCGAGTCTAGTTTTTGCTAGTGTGCTGCATTCACAAAAAGGAAATGATTGTTTTACGTTGGCGCCTCACAGAAGAAATACAAGCCATTTAAACGACAATGGGATTCCCCGTCTCGCGCGCTAAGTTGTTGGTGCTTCCATAGTGTTGCCAGGACGATCCTGGATAATGCCCGCAAAGACCAAGTGCAACTGTATGAAAATAGCCAAAAAATGAATAACCAAATTTTAATAATTAAAACTTTGCGAGGGCCCCCCTCAAGCGTTGGGCTGGCGGTCACCGACGCATGTAACGCCGCCACTGCTTCCCCATGCATGGAGACAAACAGACAAGACAGTTAACTCTTGTTGAAAAGTTAACACTTTTCTCCAACCCTTTTAGATAACACCAGGCACCACGATCTTGAAAGGACATTCCCAGAACAGAATCCATTGTTGATTCCTTCGCACATGTTGACCGTGAACTTTTGAATCAAAAAGGAATGTCGGTCTGTTATGATAAAGACATACCTGAATGCTATCCCTCAGTGTCAAAGTGACAGGTCAATTTTAGACCTCCATATGTGGTATACGGAGGTACGGTGACGGAGTTTTTATTTCAGTCGCACCGGTCTATTGTCCTCACAGAACCACAGGGGCTGGGACGAGACGAGGAGGGCTGTGTGCAGATCTGCTACCCTCACCAGCGTCAGACACATTATTGACAAGAGCTTTTAATCGATCTTTTTGCATCATCTTCGGGATCAACTTTTCTTCTTATTATTATTCGAAGACACGCATAGAAGCACTTCAAGGGAAAGCGGAACTGGTGGTGACCTCTTTAAAGACGGAGTTCCAAAGTCGGTGGAGCAACGGTTTGAGTGAATGGACTCCTTTTGATGATACCAGCGAAAAGGGGCCAGGGGACAGCCACACCCGGGAGCCGACCTCCCTTCTAAGATATTCTCAAAAATTAAACGGGACTAGAACTTTCTCCAGCGAAAGGCTGTGAAGAGTAATAATTTAATACTGATTTTAATGTTTTGTTTACTCATTCTTAACAAAGTGTTTTTGCCTGTGTGAGCCGTCTCACTACCAGGAATGAAGTAACTTTGATTGTGCTCTCAATGACCCTACAGGATCATTGCCAATCTGCATCAAATTTCACAAATTTAACATTTTCATTCCTTCGTTAAATACTTCTTAATCGCTATTCGCAGTGCAAAGCTCTGCAGTAGATAAAATGTTGACTCATCTCTGCTAGTGACTGAATAAATAAAAATATAAAGAATAAAATGATACAAAAAATGTAATTATTTAATATTTCAATAACTTTATTACGCCTTTGCTATGGAAAAATATATATAAAACCTTGTCCAATTCATTATTTGTAAAGTTTCGCTTATATTTAACCTCCCTTCTAATTATGATAGTCTCGGAGGGGTCTCTAGGACCCCTACAATCGCCTTACCGCTTTTGGAGCTGCTTCTTCAGCTTCCAAGAAAGATCTGCCAGGAATAGCGATTCTAAACTGTGGGTCCGTGGACCCCTTCAACCTCTCAGAGCCTTCTAGGGGTTCGCGAAGATCTCTCATCTAATGTTAAGATTTCCATTTTTACAGACTCTGAAAAGGGCCCCGTGGAAATATGAAAGATGTGTCATCCAAGACTGATCAGTAAATTGTTCCCACAAAAAATATTTTTACTAGAACATGTATTTCGCTGATCAAGAATATTAAATCTCAGCTTTTTCCATTTTTGCAACTACATAGCTATTACTAAAAGCGTAATTTTTTAAAAATTATGTAGTAGTAGAAACACGTGGGCGAAGATTAAGAACTGAATTCACATAGCGGAAACCAAAACGATAACAATTGCCCCTATCTCGATTTCCCCTAATAGAATTGCGCCTGGCCATTTTTCTATTCCTCATTTGTGCCTGTCATATTATTTATTTTATTTTGAAACTAGTATTTCTCGTAATATTTTATATGCATATATAATTAAATGTTTACTGCTTCTTAAAGGAAAAGAAGTGTTAAAATGTCTATAAATAACAAAAGCAGTCTTAGGGATTTTGCGAAACCATTAATTCACCTCAAAGCATTGAGTTGGGAGTCACAGAAAGTGTTCAAAATTTGAGATCCTCGATGTCAGGCTGGATACAATAAGCAGGAGGGGGATCGAAAATTTAAGAACCGCTGTGCTAGAAGATACCTTTGTAACTGCGGTAGTTTCCCAGTGGCCAAGAGGGATCGTGGCTGCCTTGTTACGAGTTCGAGCCTAGTACCCTCTAAAGACCCGTTGTGTAGGGGAGCGATGCACGTTAAATCTGTCGAGATCTCAAACGCATCCGCCTCCCCGTTGTTGTGGTGGGGTAGTTAGGGAGAGGGAGGTGCCAGCTCAGGGGTCAAATTACGAGGTCCGGTGCCAAAACCCCTTGTTTAGCTGAACAGTGCGTGACGTTAATATTCACCAATTCACTCAGAAGATATTTCAATTATTTGGACAGTGGCGTGAAGCGTTAATTCTGAGTGGGCCCCTGTATCAAAATTCCCTTTCGGGGCCGCCTTTTAGGTGTGAGATCCCTGTTGTTGAACTGTAGTTACACATGTTGGGGCTTCTGTAGCTGGGGACCCTGTATCATTGATGTACGGCTGGATACCGTGATGGTTACGCCCTGCAATAGGATGAATCCTTTCATAGACTTAAGTATAACCTATTATGATGGTGAAAATATCGCGCCAGATTTTTTCTGGCTAGTTCGGCTTGATTTCAGTGAGTGTGTATATGAATGAAAAAACTTCTATGCAATGAAAAAATCTACTGTACCCGATTTTGTAGAGTGGGAGAAGGAGGTAGCAGTGATACATGCAGACTTTTTTCTTATGGAGGTATATATTTTTAAAACACGTACAAAAGCAGCATGTAAAAAAAAAAAAGCTCCGAGGTGTAATCTTTACTCTAAAAAAATTAAAAAATCTGACAGTTTATGGGGTTTGGATACCTTATTCCTCCTCCCCTAAAGTGTACATCACTGGGAGAAAGACAATGACATGGGTTGTTTTGTGATCTCTAACATTTATTATATTCCGACAACTTTAACATTCCGATTCATGCCAACCCATCCCGAGTGCAGGCATAAAAGAAACAAATTGAAATTTATCAGGGAGATTAATAACTACCGTTTAATTTATTATTTTTTATTATTATATCCAGAAAAATTTTTTTCGCCAAACGTTCTTAGTGTTGCTCCAGGTAACAAAGCAGTACCCCACAGTTAAAAGACCCCTTTAAAAATCAATTGAGAGAAGCCCTCATATATATGACTAGTTATGATCACTGTGTGTAGTACTCAATCAAATATTCTCTCTGTACAATTTTTATCGATTCCGGGATCTATTCTTAGAACTTCTATTATCTTTATAGTTATGTTTCCAATCCAATTGGTTTCTACTTTAATATTGGTTTTCATAAAGGGAAAATCCCTCGGATAAGCATTACATATTATGGCTTCTTTGAAGCCAAATTACACCAAAAGTCCGCTCGTACTGAAGGATGAGGTTTTCTCCCAGGGTTTTAAAGACCTCCTATGGTGTGATAAATGTTAGAGAATATGACACTGCTCAGGTGTCATCTCGCCACTTGTACGTAATTCAAAAATTGGTGAACTTCCATCGTCAATAATAACCTGCTACATGATGGTTTAGGAGTAATGTTAATCTCAAATCAACCCAAGCCTGTCTCAGTGTATATAATTATTAAGTATTAATAATAATTAAGTATTTATGGCTGGATTATGTAACGGGTCTTAATCATGATCCTTCTTACTAATCCCTCTTTGAGAAATTTACTTCTTTTAAATATTGTTCTATTGGAAAAATCCTCCGAATAGCATGCGTGGTTTATGTAAATCAAGGCTTATATTTAAGCATTAACTTTTAGGTTCGATAGAGAGAGAGAGAGGAGTTAGATGATAGAAGTTATATAGTGATTAACGTAAAAATAGTAGAAAGCTAGTCGAGAGTGACTCGCTGATCAGTTGCTTAATATTTAAAATTTTATAGTTGACGATTTGGTCAATACGATATTTGAATTGGAATAATGTTGGTTGGAAGTAGAATAGAGCTTAGAACGGTATTTCGATTATTTAGAACTTATATTAACCAAAAAACGTTCCAGAAGTAAGTGATTCAATTTATACTAAATATTAAATCATCTCGTTTAATCCCCGCTTTGCCCAATACTCTAATTATAGGTGCATTTCCTAACCTGGGCTGTTGAGATTGTTAGGTTGTTGAGACTTTGTTAATAAATTATATTCCCTTTTGAGTATGTTTGATCTTTTACCTCTAGTTTCGAACACTGATGGATGTGAGAGGACATCCATCACAAGAAAGTACTTTGTGATACCGAAAAAGAAATCCTACTCTTTTTAAATACCTTTTGGAAGTTTCCAGTAGCGCACACCAGTTCAGGCATCATCCTAGCCCTTGACCATGGTTCAGAAATTCTCACGAGGACCGTCACCAGTATTCATGTTGCTTAGAATGGGCTTTAATTCATGTGACGAACCTCTCCAAGCTTCCCACCACACCGACGGGAGGAAGCTCTCTGACCCTTGACATATTTAGTGAGCAATACGTAACCGGAACGGAAGGCCGTACCGGAG
>BMAV01009136.1:222489-288479 GCA_019973955.1 Trichonephila inaurata madagascariensis | reverse complement strand
TAAATTCATAAACACTGCCTGTTAAAGAAAAGTAATTTTGTAAACTAATATTTATTTATTTTATATATCTTATCTATTAAAAAAAATAAGTACTGCAAAAGGAAAACAAGAAAAAGGAGTGTCATGGAATACACTTATTTTCAACATTAAGAAAATAATTTTATGCTAAAATAATGAATTTGAACGACATTTTCTAATTTAACGCATTAATGTAAATTTATTAAACATACATTATTTTATAACATTTATCAAAGATGTTTCTAGTGTACTGGACAATGGGTGATTAAAGATTGCATTTCTTGGATGAAACGCCTAGAATTCTATTGCTCTCGGCAAGTTAGGTACCTAATAAAACCAGTTCGAAATTTGTGACCGCCATAAAAGCGTTAAGAGAAAACTGAAATTAAATTTATGATACTGCTTGGACATAAATTTAAATTATACATTTATGAAAGTCTGCATTTGAGGCATAAATAAATCATTTATTCTTGATTTTTTATTTAACTTACTTTTATGTCTTTATCTCTTTTGATCATATAGGAAAATATACAAAGACTACTTTAAAGTCAATACTTAGTGTTCAACAGTTCATGAGGACCATGCCTTGTGCATCCCAATGACATTGGGCTGAGGTCTAGCAGATGTTCCGATCAGTGGTCAGTCTAAGTGTTCACTCCAGTGTTCAAGTCCAAGCAACGGCACTCATTTATTGAACGCAAGTATAAAGTTGATTGACCTACAGTTGGCCTGGAAGACCCGACCTTTGTGTGGAAAGCAAAACCACACTGACCATTGGGCTTTCAGACTTTATGGGCGTGAGCTAGGTTCGACAGTGGTCAGTCGGAAGTCTGGCCTCGATGTCCATACCTCAAGTACACACGGAGTGCATGCTCGTTAAATCAGTGGGTCCGAAGGTCTTGTGTGTAGTCGCAGCTGAAACCACGAGTGCAGGGAGCTGGAGAATATTTCCCTCTCCTCAAGTCCCACGCCTAAATTTTGGAGGTGTGGATCGGTGGTTTCGCCATCTATGTTTAAGAAGTCGAACTTGTCTCACAGGCTGTGGCAACATTCATTCCTTCCCTTCGGGAATTTCACCGATCTAAATCTTACTGCCACCTGTATGGTACTCAAGGGTAAAGTCAACGACAGGCGTACATCTAGCCACTTGCCACGATGAATTTCATGAGCCGCGCTCTGACTACGTCAGACAGGTGGCATTAGAAACAACAACTTAATGCCCCTATTATTCGCAAATTTGTATATTTTTAAAGAAACTCTAAGAAATATATTTTTGAAAAAATATAATGTTGAATATCACTCCAATAAGGCTGAATCGAATGAAAAAAAAATCGTATTTTCGAATATACTCAGTAGTATGCTCTTTCAACAGAATTTAAAGAGTAAGCTTAGTTTACATTGTACTCCTTACTGTGTTTCTACGATACATTTCTAATGGCCTTTCCAACATGATACAACTCCGTAGAACAAAAATTTAAAATAATATGACAGATTACTTCCGATTTCTTTAAATTTGAAATCAGAAGACAATGCTTTAAGCTAGAAATTTTCCTGCAATAAGGAAAGCTTAATATCAAAATCAAATACCATTACAATTCGTTTTTAAAAATAACTTGAATAGTAAGGAAAAAAGAAAAACTTTTTTTGTTTTGTTTTGAGGGAGGGTAAACTTAGTATGAAATTTCAAATGAGGATGAAATGTTTTTTTTTACTAATGCCACCTGTCTGACGATGTCAGATTGAGGGCGACGAAATTCATGTCGTCAAATTGCTAGATGTACGCTTGTCGTTAACCGTAACTTTGAGCACCATACAGGTGACAGTGTCCACCCCAATTTTGAGGGAGAACACCCTAGAAGTGGTCATGGACCTCCCACCACCCTCACGAGAGGACTTAAGGCTTGTTTGCTATTTAGAGCAGCGGCTACCAAACTTTTTGACCTTACGGACCTGTAAATTCATAATTAAAATTCCCGCGGTGAGTGAGTGAATATTAACGTCACACTGTTCAGCTACACGTGGGATTTTCTGCGATGGACTACGAAATTTTGAACCATGGTCAGGTGACGTGGACGATACCTGAGCTGGCACACTCTCTCCCAACTACCACACCACACCAACGGGAGGACGTTTCAGCTCTCGACAGATTTAGCGTGCATTGCTGCCCTACACTGCGGGTCTTTAGTGGTACTGGGCTTGAACTCGTGACAAGGCCAGCCACTGTTCGATACCTTGACCACTGGGCTACCACAGCCCCTTAAATCCCGCGGACTAATTAATAGGACATTTTTAAGTGTTAAATTATTGTTATGAATCGCATTGTGTTTCAGTGCATCTTAAAACATAATTTAACGTGATGAATAAGTACATCCCACATTTTTCTGGGGAGCAGAAAAATTTTCTCGCTGACTACCACTTTGGTGACCTCTGGTTTAGAGTAACCCGATGCCGCAAAGGCACTATACATTTGCAAACATCCATGCTTCTACGGGATTCGGACGCAGACCCTACGGGACAGCAATCAGCTTCGCTAATTAAGGATGAAATGTAGATTATGAAATATAAATTATTTCTTTTGATTTTAAATCAGACGCCAAAGAGTAATCAAGTTATTTTAACACATTGCCTTGTCAATTCCTGTTCTCTATCAAATATTTTAAAGCATCTTAATTCTTGCCACGGAATAACAGTTTTCCGGCTACTTGAAAGCAAGTTTGGAGAATTACAAGAAGGCAGATGGGCATTTCTAGGTTTTATTGCACCAAAAAGGCATATGATAATCAATAAAGACCCAAATCTGAAAGAATCAACAATAATCAAGAGGATAAGCATACTTTGTCGATATAAAAGCTTTTGCAACTTGCTTTTCATCATTTACAAGAGCCTTCTGATTCTGTGTGCATTCAGAGTTTCAAACGTTCCATAGCCTTAGAGCGCACCCGAACACTCCCTTCTTTGTACTATTATACATTAAAAGTGTGACTCACGAACAAATCCTTCCTCAGTGGCTCGGCAGCCCAAGGTGGATCTTGGCCTTCTCAAGAAGCCTTTTGCAAGCCAGCCTTTTCCTGCCAGTGTTCTCCAATTCCTAGTTTTCAAAACTATATCTCTTTCTAGGCCAACGATCCATCTAAGATTTGGCCTGTTCTTCATGTGCCGATTGTTGGGCTTTGGTGGTTGGGAAAAATCAACAATCTGTGCAAATTATGTAGCGCTACGCATCATTTATGCGCAAGTGAGGGCGCTGTGGTAGCTGCATATCTACCGCGTACTGTGGTTGTTCCTGAATTAGCTGTGGGAATTTCCAGTATGGGTAAACTGCCTGATTTAGACGCCTTCGATCGCGGACAAATCGTAAATACGTGAATAACCTAGATGTCAGATGATTTCAGAAATTCAATGGCCCATGCTTCAAGGCTGACAGTGTCAAGATTATGCCAAGAATACATGGATAGTGGACAAAAACTAGCGATCGGACAAACTGGAAAAGGACAATTAGCATTGTCAGTGCGTGATAAGAGATGGTTCAGGCGTATTGTACGTAGCCAGCGATGCCAAACAGCTCAAACTACCACCCAGTTGAATAACAGTTTCAGTCGCACATTCAGTAAATGAACTGCACAACGCTTGCTTCACCGTATGGGTTTCGGGAGCCGTCAACCTACGATAGTACCATTGCTCAATGCTCACCATCGGCTGCATGTCTTACCAGGGCAAGAGAGCACAGACTGGAGTGTAGAGGACTAGAAACGACTAGCATGGAGTGATGAGTCTCGATTCAGAATACTTAACGCCAACGAGAGGCTGAGATTATGGCGTCAGGTT
This sequence comes from Trichonephila inaurata madagascariensis, assembly GCA_019973955.1. Classification (NCBI taxonomy): domain Eukaryota; kingdom Metazoa; phylum Arthropoda; class Arachnida; order Araneae; family Nephilidae; genus Trichonephila; species Trichonephila inaurata. The sequence goes on along the minus strand of BMAV01009136.1, from coordinate 284,636 downwards.
CATGAAGTCATGGATACTGCATGCCAGGTTGGAACTGTACAAGGGCTTGGCGGCTCAATCATGGTCGGAGGTGTTTTTTTCCATGACACTGTTTGTGATCTTAGGTGCGTGTACCAACCTCCCGCTATGCAATTCGGTATGTAGAGTTACTGAGTGATCACACCTCTACCCGTTCATGCTGTTCTATTATCTCATGGTAAGAGTGTTTTCCAGCAGGACAACTGTACCTCTCACAAATCCCGGTTGGCTACTGGCTGGTTGGATGAGCATTCTTCTAACTTTTCTATCATAAATTGGCCACCTAGAAGCCCAGTCTTAAATCCTTTTGATCATCTTTGGGATGTTTTGGAACGAAGCGTGAAAGGCCGTCACACAGCACCAATGAACTTTGCTGAATTATGGTCCGCTTTAGCCAATATTTGGCAAGTAATTCCCGTGGAACGTTTCCAGAAACTTGTTGAACCTGTGCCTTGTCGTGTCAGCCATTATCAAGACCAGATGAGGCCCAACTCATTACTAGGTAAGTATCCCTAATTTTCAGTGGCAGTGGCATTTCAGTGTATATATATATATATAAATTTGTTTTCATTAGATTTATTTGTTAAAAGAAAAATTTTATTCAACATATATAATATTAATTAATTGAATCTCGAAATAAAGCGTGGGAATTAAACCATAATAAAATTAAAAAAGACTGTATATATAAAGTCAAGATATAATTTTAATTTATGGAATTTAAAAGGAAGACCTGTAGAAAAAAGTTTTCGAATACAAATGTCAACATTTAAAATGATTTATTTGAATTAAAAAATTATTTTATTCATGTATTTTTAAATTAAGTAGGTATATTGTTGATAAATATGTACTTTTTAAAAGAAAGTTTCTGCAAAGAGCAAAAGTTGGCAATAATGAAGCTCATGAATTGATTAGCTGCAAAGACACGATTGTATTTATGGTTAACTATGACGTCACGTGAGGTTTTGAACTGATTGGTTAGAAACACATAGATGACAAAATGGTACAACACTCGCTACTGGTCCATTTATAACATCTTTTGGTATTTTTTTTAAAAAGTAAAATGACTTCAATAAAAGAAAACTCAATCTTAAGTGTAAATTTAAAATAAGTAATAAAATTAAAAATGAAACGGAAAACATTTTGCTAAGGTTTTAATAAGTTAAATGCTCGAAGCGTTTGACTTCTAACTTTTTTTAAACCAAATGAAAATGAACTGCGCCAAAAGATTGTTGAAGAAATAAATCAAACAAGGGAATCAATACTAATCAAGCGATTAGTTTTCAAAGGATATTGTACAGTAAGACCCCGCTTAGCGCGGGGTATACGTTCCATCAAAGTAGAGCGTAATATGAAACAGCGTTAAACGAGGTTATCTTATCATGTAAATAATAGGGTTAGGGGAAGATGGGTGGAAAATTGGTCAGTTATTTTGCCATTAAATTTATTATGTTTTTTATAACAATAAAACAAAAATATATTTCTTACAAATATAGAAACATAATAAACAAATATACATATAAAGATAAATAAAATTCTAAGTCAGTATGTTTACATTTCAGACCATTCAGTCTCTTCTGTATTTCCAATTTTCTGTCTTTTTATCAAGAAGGTAGATTGACGACGAAACTGAACGCAATATACCTTTAAGTCAATCTATTTATAAAGTCTATTATCCATTTCATACATTGTAATATTTCTAGAACGGGTAATTCTAGTTGCAGAGCTTGTCGTAGTTGCAGTTGCCGATGACAGTATTTTTCCTTTTTTCTTAAAAATGGTCCTTATTGTTGAATTATCCAAATTCAAGACAGCACTAATTTGATATTAACGTTCACCATCTTCTAATCACTTGCATTTTAGTTTCTAGTGAAATGCTTTTTCTTGTTGCTTTATATTTTCGTGTTTTTTATTATCATCCATGATAAAAACTAAAAATCATAATATTTGTCACTATAGAAATCGTTATATTATATAAATTTATACTTACACGAATGTACTTTTATCGTTTCAAACATTTGTTGACGTTATTGTAACACCACAGAAAAGATGAAACACAAATAAACTGCTTCGGATATCGGGAAGCCTAACGCTGCGTGCAATTTCGGGGAATCCCACAATTAAAAAAAGAGCGTTAAACCGAAACAGCGCTAAACGAAACAGCGTTAAGCGGGGTCTTACTGTACCTGGATTCGTGTTGAAGGCGCGGTTCGTGTAAAAGGAGAGGAGAGGTAATTAAATTTTAGATAAAATTATTTATGTTTCATCGTAGAATAAGTAATTCGCCTCAGATATGTAGAATCTATCAAGGTAATTGTAATTTAAAATCAATATTGTAGAATCTTTTCGTGAAACGTATTTCGGAATTTTTTTTCAGGAATTTTCACTAAAAATTATAAGAACTTTATAAATTAATAACAGTTTTTCTTTTAATTTTAATGTTTCTTTATGTTGCCATAACAGTGAATTGAAAATGTTTGTAATTATTCATTGAGACACAAGCAAGCAACTGAATTGAAAATTACAGAACAATTACGAAACAATAGGCGTACATATATTCATTAAAATACATGAATATTCTATATCACCATAATAAAAATCCATTTGGAATATAAACTATACCTCGGACAGTTAAAATAGTTTTTTTGTAGACAACAAAGGCTTTTAAAAGACTTATAAAGACCTCAATGCATGTATTTAAATTTCATGTTTTCATATTTTAAATAAGTGATTAAAAATACTGAATGTATTTTCCTAATATTTTCTTTTGTGTTTAGTTACGACATTTAAAATATGCACAACTTGATATCATTAGGATTCAGTATGCTTTTTATGATACGACTTAAAATGTAAATCAGCTCAGTTTCAAGTAAAGAACATTTAAATAATCTATTCGTTAAAGCACAATAAATGAATTATTGATATTATTTAATGTATAGAATTAATTTATCTCTCTGTGCTTCACAAATACCTAGTTGAAGGCTTTGGTGCTTTGTAACAAAGATTACATATTACCATCGAATAAGTTTAGCTTTCAAGTAATATTGAATTTTTTTCCTGTTATTGTTCATTCTTGTTTAAATTGTAAATAGAAAAATATCACCCTTTGGCTTCAGTTCGATTTTGGACTTGACCCTTTAAGTTTCTGATTTTGTATTTCCTTTTTTCTAAATTAAATAATTCAGTATACAATGTTAATAACGGCCACAGTTCTGGAAATTGTGTCAACTCATATATTATTCAATTGTTTTGAATTAAATTGAACGCTTTAATTAGAGGATTAAACGAATTTACCGAGAATATATATAAAAATGTTTCTTGCAACAAATAAGACCACTTCAATGAATAACGACCAAAAATGGAGCCAATTAAGTCTCGCTGAAAAATTAAGAAAATGTGTATCGCCGGAGAATCATCCAATTGAAGTACGAGAAACATCCAGAGTGCATAACTCTCCAGATAATTTTGTGTTAAATAACTATTCACTTTTGTTCCGACTCTTGTATTTGGTTGGGATAAAAGTGACAGATTATGCCGAAAGCAAAAAGAAAAATAACTCAGAAGAACGTAAAGCAAAAAATGTAAAACAAAGGTTAGTTCGTTGCTGCGAAAACTTCTTGAAATATTTTGTTTTCAGTGTGATGTACTCCAGGAATTTAATCTCAGTTTTTCTGTTGATTTTCGTTAAAGTCACTAAAACAGATGTAGTTCGTGTTTTTCAATCAGTTTTGTTCAGTGTTATTTACACCTTGATTTACAGGAAGCGACGAGCAATATTAAGGATCTCAAAAGGCATTGGCTTCATTTATAGGCAATTACCAAATTGTAACTTAAAGAAAAAGAACTATCATTTAACAGGAGTTTTAGTTTTTGTGCTAATTATTCTAATTATACGATTCACATTACTCTTTGGCATATCAGAGAACAATGCAGTATTTCGGGAAAAGTTTTCAAGGCTATTTTCGGAATTAAATGAATACCCTATGAGTTTTAGTTTAGTATTTTATTTAGTTATACTTCTTTTTGTCGTTGAATCGCTTTCTTACATCATAGCCTTCATTGCTTTGTCCAACTTCGTAACTTATTATGGTCTCACCTGCAGCTTTATTCGAGATGTTTCCAAGTGTTTACTTATTCAAATGCACGGAGCTGTATCATCGAATGAATTGAAAAAGGTACAGTACATTTATGAAGGCATCATGAAGATGCTTAATGATATGGATTCCGAATTTTCACTTCTGGCTTTTATAACAGTCCTCTTCAACACATTTGGCTTATTTTGGGATGTTTACAGAATAGCATTCTATAAAAATGAAACTAGTGGATATCTGACTTTCACACTTTCGTCAATTTCTTACCTGGCTCTTTTGTTAATGTTAATGATTTCAGGTTTTGCTTCAAACGAGCAGGCAAATATTGTCAAAATCCACATGCTGTGTTTACCACACGAAACTGCAGAAAATCAATCTAAAATGAATTTCAACAAGAAGACATTGTTGCAAGATAATGTCCTGACTTTGTGGAAGATTTACGTATTGGACAGATCTCTTGTGATCGCCACTTTTGGTACTCTTTTAACGTACGGAATAATGCTTGGCACTTTAGGAAAAAATAATTAAACCTGAAAACAGTAAGATTCACGTACTTTAAGTTCGAAGGAAAATTAGAATATTGAAAGCGAATTCCTTAAAACACCATTATTATAGAAAAACTGAACGTGACCAGATTTTGATTCTTCGGCATTTTTATACAGTTATTACTGCGTATTTATACCATCATTAGTGCTTCTTGAATATTAATGTGAAAATGTCTATTTTCGATCGTTGTTGTTGTCGTGTATGACTATGTACAGAGGTTGTAATAGTAAAACATATGGATATAGTCAGATATTGCCAAAGACGTGAATTACTGCCGTGGCAATATCCATGGCACGATCCGAGTTTAGAATGTCCATGCTGCAGTCATTGTCTTTTTTAAAAAGGGCACCAACAATGGAAGGACAGCTAAAAAGGAATTGGGATCCAGTTGCGTACCTGAGCAGTGCCTGAATTCCACATATGATCAGGAACCATCGGGCACAATCTTCATGCCCTTAAAATGCTTGGTCCTTAGTTTAGCTATTGTTGTCGTAATTTCTCGGCTATAATTTAATCCTGGCAGCGATAATTTTTTTCTTGGGTTTGAGCAGAGATTTTGTCTTGCGACTGCGTTGGCATCAAAAACCGTAGTAGATGAAGTTACAGGCTCAAGTGTTCCGGCTTCATTGGCAAGGAAATCGGCCATCTCGTTCCGTTCGATGTCGACAGGGATCCATTGGAGGGTACATGATTTGCCCAAATGATGCACCAATGGAAAATCGAAGTGAACTGATTTCTATTTTCCTTCCTTGATGGCCTCAAGAGCGGATCTACAACCCGAGAACGCAATGATGTCGTCGAAATGTCTATTTTCGGTAAGACAAAGATATGTGATTTAAAATTGAGCTCAGTGACAGTCATAAAATGAAGCGCTTGAAAAGGATGTTGTTGTTTCTAATCCCCCAGGGTCTGACAAAGTCAGACAAGATTAATTAGATCATTACTCTTAAAAAGTTGAATACAAGAGAGAGAGAGGATCTGTGTATATATCTTTACTTGTGAGATCCAGGCAATACATTATGTGTTTGGGAAAAGTCTGGTGATCTTGACACCTTTCACAAATGGAGAACATCTTTTTGTTCGTTGAGAATGAGAGGCGCTTTATGTGACCACTGGCAAGACGAGAGAGTAAAGACTAGGAGCATCTGTGACACGTGAGAGCTAGGACCAGACCAGGTATATTACCCGTATACCAATGGTGAATGGGAGACACCCTCCTCTCCCCCAAATTTTGAAATTTCTGTAATATAATTCCAGATAGGTAAGAGAGGATGTTTATGGAGTTGGAAGATTACAGCCCTCCTTCGCTAGTTTGTCTGCCATTTCATTGCCGTAAAGCTGGACATGAGATGGGATCCACTGAAATTGGATATCATGGTGCAGCGAAATATGTTTCAGTTTGTGTAGGATGGAGACACTGGTCTTGTTTCCGACAATAACCCCAAATCTCGCATCAATACCTATTAGTTTTCTTTGAAAACTGAGCAGAAATCCGGATTGCGGTTTTTCAGAGATAATTTTTCATGGGACGTATCAGTATAGGTACCGCAACCCGTTTGGTCAGATATTTTACTGCCATCAGTATAAATCTTTATTGCATCATTGGGGATTCTGTTAATGATCTCCAATGCTAAGTGTCTAAGATTGCTAGAGACAAATTTTTTCTTAATGAAGGGGAAACAGGTTGAATTGGAAATGAATCCCGGAGAGTCCCTTTAAAGGATTCAAGCTACATTGTAGTGAAAAGGGCTGGCTCTACATCTACAGAAAGAAAGTTCTAGGACTCACCTTGACTGAAGGGGCTGTTTTTGTTCAGTCTTTGCCTGTTAACCCAGTTATTCAGGTACGTATACGTTTTGTTTTGTTGGCCAAAGCTAGAAAGTTTATTAAAGTATTTGACCAATGCAGTCAAGATAATTATAGCAAGTGAAAAGTACAGTAAAAATTATGCCACAGAATAGTTGAACTCTATAATTAATGAAAGAAAAGAAAAAGTAGCTAATAGAAAAGAAATATTAAGCCATGCATTGTGTAATTTATACATTCAAATCTGTCAATTTTTTTCTTTACGACCCAAAGAGACCGAAACATGAAAGAGAGCAGAATTAGTTTGTAGTTAAAGACATTTCTGTTTCATTTTAGAATAATTCGCTTCAGTTATGTAGAATCTGTAAAGATAATTGTAATTTACAATCAACATTGTAAAGAAGAGTATCTTTACAGGAAATGTAATTCAGAATGCTTATGAATTCTCAATTAACTTCCGAAAATTTCATAAATTAACGAAAGCTTGCTTAGGGTTCTAATGTTTCTTTTTGATGCCATAACTAAGAATTTAAAAGGCTCAGATTAAAATGCTGTAGTTGCTTTTTGAATTATGACGAACTAATTTTAAAATCCTAGAACACTTAGGAAATGAAAAGCTGTCAAATATTCATTTTAATACATATGCATTCTTACTAATCATAGCAGTAAAAATCCTTTTCGAATTTAAGATATAACATGTACAGTTAAAGTGTTTGTTTTTTTAGATTATATAAAAGCTTTTAAAAAATACAAGTACCCAAAAGCAATTAATGATCTTTTTTTTATATTTTTAATAAGTTATGTTTAGTTTATTACTATTTTCTTTTGTGTTTAGTTACACAACATCTAAACAACGAAGAACTTGATATCAGTGCGTATCAATATGCTGCATAACATCAAATTTAAAATATAGAAGCAACGTAAATTAACTTACGGTTTCAAGAAGGAAAGATGTTAAAAATATATCCTTTTAGGTAATAAAGAATTTATTAATGTTTTAATGAAGGCAGTTATTATATCTCAGTGTGCTTCACATACAGCTTGTTAAATCCTTTGTTATTTTGAAGCCAAGATTTAAGTTTGCAAAAGAATAAACTATATGTTTAGAAGTAATACTCTCAATTCACACTTATTGAACATCACTGTCCTTATTCTTTTCGAAAATTCAATGTAGAAACATCACCATTTGACTTCAATTCAATTCTGGACTCGGCCATTTTAGTTGTTGACTCTGTATTTCCTTTTTCTAAAGAAAATAATTAACTCAGTGTGCAAGTAATGGCCTCAGTTCTCAAATATGAGTACAATTAACAGAGTATTTAAATGTTTTGAATAATATTAAATGCTTAAACCGGGATTAAAAACATTTCGCGCTAACACAAAAAATACTTAGGACGAAAAAAAGACAATTTTAATGAATAACAACCAGAAAATATTGAGAAAATTCCGTCAAGTTAAAAAAGTAAGAAAATGTGTATTACTGAAGAATCATTCAAATGAAGGACAAGCCAAATTCAGAGAGCATATAACTCTCCTTATTATATTGTGTTTTCCTTATTTTTTATTCCTCAGACTCCTACATTTGATTGGGATTAAAATAGCAGATTACGTCGAGATCAAAAAGAAAAATAATTCAGAAGAGCATGAAGGAAAAGTTTACAGGAAAGGTTGGCTAATTGCTGCGAAAACTGTTTAAAATTGTTCGTTTTCAGTATTGTGTACTCCAGTAGTTTAGTGGCAGTATTGCAGTTGATACTTTTGAAAGTCAATAAGGTTGATTTAGTTCATGTTTTTCAATCAGTTTTGTGCATCGTTATTTACACATCGATTTACAGAAAGTGACAGACAATGTTACGGATCTCAAAAGATATTGGTTGCATTTACAGGGAATTACCAAAAATTGTAACTTTAAGAAAAAAAGAAACATCTTTATGCAGGAGTTTTAGTTTTTGTATTTATGAATATAATTATTCGATTTCTCGTTCGTATTAAAAATTCGGAATGAGTTTTACAAGTTATGTTTGCAAACCTATGCCCATCTCTCTTGTGAGTTATTTTTTTTATAGTTTCACTCATTTTAGTAGTTGAATCACTTTTTTTTTGCAACATATCAATCATTGCTTTGTTAAGTATTATAGTCTCACCAGCAGCTTTATTCGATATGTTTTTAAGTGTTTACTTGTTCAAATGCACGGATTTGGATTGAATTAAAAAGTTAAAAAATCTGCATTACATTTATTAAGGTATCACGAAGAGGCTAAATGACATGGAATCTGAAATTTCATTTTTTGCTTTTATTACTGTCCTCATTAGCACGACTGGCTTGTTTTCAGATGTTTATACAATATTTCATGAGAATGTAATTGGCGATTTTCACACTTTCTGAAATTTTTTCTCTAGCTCTTTTGTTACTGATTTTAGGTGTTGCTTCAAACGAGCTGGCAAATAAAGTTAAAATCCACATACAGTGTTTGCCATGTGAAACTGCTGAAAATCAGCAAAAAACCAATTTTTTCAAAAAGACATTGTTGTAAGAGAATGGCCTCACTTTATGGAAAATATATGTGAACAGATCACTTGTGATTGGCAACTTTGATACTTTTTTAACGCATGAAAAATTTCTTGGAGCTTTAGGAAAACAATAATTAAGTCTGGAAACAGATAAAAAATTTTTCAACCTTTCACTCTTAAATAACTTTCGAAATCTGAGAAATATTTAGATTAAAATACTTTTAATCTTTAAAAAACTAGAATTTTTCCCTTATTTTTTAATTGCATCATATTCTTGTGAAGTGCTAACTCTATTTTAAAGTTTCTTCTATTACAAAAGGATAACTGAGAATCTTTTGAAGAGAGAAAATCCTGCATGATAATGGCAACGAATAGTAACAGTTTTGCATTCCTAACTTGGATTTTCAGCTAAACATTTCTGCTTCAAAATCAAGAATTAATTCAAAGGATCGTTCCAAGAATGCTCCTGGTGCGATATAAAGACAAAAAATGAGGCAGAAAAAATGGATTCAAATGTGTGGCATTTTATTCTTTAGCAGCAAAAACTGTTACTCCTACTTGTATTTGTTTATTACTATAATTAGATTTATTTTATTTGAATTATTTTATTATTTGGATTCAATATATTTTCATTTTTTTTCTGTATTTTTCTATTGCCTATCACGTAATCTTATATATATGTTAACTTTTCTTTTTAATAAATATTGTGAAGAAGACCGTCTACGTCTAAAAACGAATTGAAGTGAACATACTGTTCACGAGCCTGCGAGCACTTGTTCCATCAGCAAAGTAGGGAAAACCATCCTTAACCCTCCAAGCGGTCTGCACGTAAAATCCCGTCATTCCAGAGATGCTTTTTCTGCCTTCAAGCAAGATTCCCAAAAGCGGCAGAGCCGCATTCTTAAAAATACGGCTCAACCGCTTTTGAGAACCCAACCTGACGGCAAAAAAATACGTGCGGTGCATTTTCGAAGCATCTCCAGAATGGCAAGACTACGTGCAGACCGCTTAGAGGGTTAAACCAATGTTTATTTACTGTACCCAATTTAATTGAATTATTACCTGATATTCTTGATAGATTCAGAATGTTTCCGATAGGTTTAAGTGCAGACATTGAAAAGGCCTTTCTTCAAATTGGGATTGCTCCAGATGATAAGGATTACCTTCGTTTTTTCTATCCTAGTAATGAATTGAACATCTCCTTGATCACACTCCTCATGATTTTGCTGACGTGGTGCAGAAATTAAGACATTCATTTTGTGTTGATAACTATCTTATAAATGTGAATAATGTTACTGAAGAAAAACATTTTATTGAAACAGCGCAAAAGGTGATATCCAGAGCTTACTTCAATCTGCGAGGAGGGGAAAGTAATTTTCCATGTGAATATATGTGCAAATCATGAGGCATAACTTGTGTTATAGGTATGCTATGGGATCTGGGTAACAATTCTTTAATGTGTAGTTTCACAAGTTAAAGTTTTGAAATTAATACTAGAGTTACTAAAAGATTAATTTTGTCCCTTGTACAGCAAATATTTGATTCCATTGGTATGTTGGTCCCAGCCACTTTGTTCCCCAAGCTTCTGTTACAGGAAACTTGGAAGAGTAAAATTTCTTGGGATGAAATACTTCAAGTTATTTTACGGAAGAGTTTTGTAAATGACTAACTGATATATCTTTACTGAACAATGTATATGGTAATTCTAGAAACTTCTGAATATCATGTTTTTATAGATGCCAGTAAAAGAGCATATGCAGCCTGTATTTTTGTACGATCTGTTAATCCGGATGGAGTAAAAGTTACTTTTGTACAGGAGAAATCTAGAGTTGCTCCCTTGATAACTTCGAGCATACCATGCCTCGAACTGATGGCATGTTGCATTGGGGCAAGGTTGCGAATTCTGTTCGTAATGCCCTTGACTTACCAGATATGAAAATCACGTTTTGGACTGATTCTTCAGTTATTCTTTGGTGGATCAAGGAACACGGAGATTGGTCAGTTTTGTTACGAATAGAGTAAAAGAAATCAAACAGCTAAATAGACCTCAGTTATGGCACCATGTGCCAGGAAATATTAACCTGGCTGATTTATTATCAAGAGGTTGCTGTATTAAACATATGCTGAAGTCTGAATGATGGCATGGCCTCAGTTGGCTCTTAATGCCCTCGAAATGCTGGCCATTCGATAATATTTGTTATGATATTAACGAAATAGAGGCAGAAAGAAGAAAAACCAAATTAAGTAGTGTAAATTTGTCGGAAAAGACAGCTTCTTGGTGTGCCTCTAGATTTTCTGATTATGATAAAATTATAAATGTGGTTTTTTTTGCATGGACTTTACGTTTTATAAATAACTGTAAGAAAAATTCTGTTTCTAAATCTTCAAAACTTTCTCTGTCAGAAATCGAAAATGCAGAAACTGTACTGATGCGTTTAGTCCAAAATCAATATTTTGCTGATCAAAATTCGATATCGTCAATTGACATTTTTAGAGATGATGTTGGTATTTTAAGAGTTAGACACTTATAACTCACAATGTAAAAATGTACCAGACTTTTTGAGTCCAATTCTTTTGCCAAGTGATTAAATGTTAACCAAGTGTTTGATTGAATCTGTTCACCGAAAAAACTATCATGCTGGAACTCAGATTATGAAGTCTATTTTAAGAGAAAAATTTTGGATTGTAAAATCACGTAAAACGATTAGAAATGTACTTAATGGTCGTTTGAAATGTAAACGGTGCAAAGCAAAACCATTGGCTACTAAGTCTTGTCCGCTGCCTGAAGATCGAGTTTCCGACACAGTGGCCTTTGAAGTGACGGGGGTCGACATAGTGGAACCACTTTTCTTGAGTAGTTCGAAGGAAGGTTTGGATTATATAGCTCACTTTTTTGTGCTGTATACCGAGCTGTTCATCTGGAACTTGTGGTTTCTCTAAGTACTAATTTTTTTCTAATGGCATTCCACCGATTTATAACTAGAGGGGGTAGACCAAGAACCGTCTACTCAGATAATGTCACTAATTTCAGAGGTGAAAATAATAAACTATTTGAACTGGATTGGGAAAACATCACTAGGGAGGCATATCTTTGTAGAATTTTGTGGAAGCTTAATCCTCCCACAGCTTCATGGTGGGTGAGTGAGTGAGTGAGTGAGTGAATATTAACGTCGCACTGTTCAGCTACACGAGGGCTTTTGGCGACGGACCACGTAATTTTGAACCATGGTCAAGTGACGTGGACGACACCTGAGCTGGCACCCCCCTCTCCTAACTACCACACCACACCAACGGGAGGACATTTCAGCTCTCGACAGATTTAACGTGCATCCAGCTTCATGGTGGGGAGACTTTTGGGAACGGTTGGTTAGAGTTCTCAAAGAACTGTCAAGACGCTCTCTCGGAAAACCGATCTTGTCTTTTGAGGAACTCGAGACTGTGTTATGTGACTGCGAGTCTGTTATAAATTCGCGTCCCCTAACTTTTATCTCCGAAAACGTAGATGATCTTATTCCATTAACTCCTATGCTTTTAATTGAGAATCGAAATTTTAGTACTTATGGCATAGACATGGTAGAAACCCAGCATTTAAGAAAAAGGATAAGATATAGAACTGAAAGATTTAAGACTTCGTTTCCGAAAAGAATATTTGAGTTTATTAATTCAAAAACAAAGTAAGAAAAGACATTCATGAACCCAAGATTGGTGAAGTTGTATTAATAGGAGAGGACGGTAAAAGAGACGATTGAATTGTCCTTTGGCGATAGTGATAGATGTGTTGCCAGTGCGTGACGGAAAAATTCGTACGGTTAAAGTAAAAACACAGTCTGGAGTTTCTCTGAGACCTGTGCAGCGAATTTTTTTCACTAGAATTAAACATTAGTGAAATAGATTCTGTCAAAAAGTGTGAGAATAAAAGTATTAAAAATAAAACACTATATGTAAGGGCGATTTTTCTCACACTTGCTCCACCCCTGAAGCTACCGAATGTAAATTTACACGAACTCGTAGATGTGTCAAAGCTTCTAATAAGCTTGATTTATTCAACCAAAAACTATGTATGTTTTCGAGTTGCAGTAATCACTCAAAAGGTGGTGAGGATGTGAGGAAGACCGTCCACGTTTAAGGTATCCGACTACGTTCGGAACCGGCATTTTGCAAAAGCGTATAAATGGATAATATTTAGAATATTTAGTGTCACTTAGATTAAGAAATGTATATATAAAAATTTTTAAGTATAGCATTACAATAAAAAATTATTTATGTAAAATATTTTGACAAAAAATGAACATAGAATGACCTATTTTCAAAATGTTCTCCTTTTGTGAAAAATGCTTCGATTATAATAATATTTTGCCTGTATATAGCTCAGATCTCTCTACAGAGACTCAACTAGAATGTTTGAAATATATAACTTAGAAGTGGGTTTATCCATGTTTTACGACAACAGAGGGGAGAAATTTTAAGAAAAAAATGCCGATAATTATATATATTTCAATCGGTTGTAACTCTGAAAATAATGTGAATTTTTCAAAGAGCATAGTTAAGCCTCTGTACAGAGGTCTGAGCTATATAAAGGCAAAATATTATTTTAGAAGCCTTTCTCAAAAGGAGAACATTTTGAATAAAGGTTATTCTAAGTTAATTTTTTGCCGAAATATTGTATTTAAATAATTTTTTTTGTCAAAATGTCCATAAAAGAATTTTATACATATATTCTAATCTAAGTGACACTAAATATAATGAAAAATATCCATTTATGCATCTTTTTAAAATCACGGTTCCGAACGTAGTCGGATATCATAAAAACGAATTGAAGTGAACGGACTGTTCACGAGTCTGCGAGCTCTTGTTCCATCGTTATAAAAAAGAAGTTTGTAACTATTGTATTATATAAGCATATTGTACGTAGCTGTGTTTTTGCGAGTGTGAATTGATTAAAATAAGTCATGTCCAAATTGAATAAACACTTTAAAATACAAGTAACTGTATTGCTGCTAGATTCTATCATCTTTTGAGTAATTCACCGGATTAAAGAAGTAATCCATAGTTCAATTAAAAATAAATGAAATTGTAGATTTTTTTATCCCACTTTTAAAAACATTAAGAGGGTGATCAAAAGAAAGTTCTTTAATTATTTCACATTTTTGTTCAAACAATTCGGAAGAATCAAAGTTAAAATGAAACTCTACTGTTGGCTTACGATTTTCTTCTTCTTTTTATTACATTTCAAATCACAGAAATAAGTATAAAATTTTTCGCTGAGAACATTGAAAGAATATCATATAAAGTAAGGATAATTTTTTAAAATTTTCACCTAGTTCCAGGTATGATATTATTCTTAGGAGGAAAAATACTCAGCACACACACAAGAATAAGCGCAAACACGTATCATTAAAACATGAACTACAACAACAATAAAAAAATAGTAAAGAACTTAACAAAAGCATTAGAAATATCTGAATCCTTTAAAAATTATTTATTAGTAATATTAGGATGCTTTGGTGTGTTTTTTTTAATATTTATTGTTGTTATTTAGTACTGACACAAATCCGTATAATTTCTCTTAATGTCCTTTTTATTATTCAAATTTGGGACAGATTTAACTTTTTTTTGCAGGGTGTCCCAAAACTAGTAAGACCTCTCAGGACTCTTAAATTGCAAAATTTTTAATTTTTTGAAATAAATATATGTTAAAAGTCTTAATATTTCTGAGCATTTTGGTACCAAAATTGTGTTGATACTGTGAAAATTTTCGAAGTTATTGAGAAATAAGTAGTGAGGTCTTAAACGAAACCTCTTATCTCTTCTTATCTTGAACTTCATTTTTCGCAAAACAAAAAATTTTTAGCTTGCGCGTGGGACCAATTTAGGATATCAACTTGAAATTTTATACACGTGTTCAAAATAAGGCTCTTCATATTTTATACAGCAAATTTCAAAAAAAAAAAGAATTAATAGAATTTTTTTTACTTGAATTCTAACTAATTTTTTTCTTAAAAGTTAGTATAACTTCAAAAGTGAACGTTTTTATACCAAATAAAATTAATTTTGTAAATTTTGGTCAATTTTGTGCTTCAGATTCCTACGCGGTGTAAAATACTGATTTTCATATTTTTAAAAAAATTGTCCAGTTTTTATTTCTCTCTCTCTCTTTATAACTTTTTAATATTTTCTTAAATTCTCTGAAAATTTGCAAAATAATGTAAATATATATGATTACCATGTGGTAAAAATTTCAAATTTCAGAATAGCCATCATTCATTCATTCTCATTTTACATAATTTTCTAGTAAGCTATGGATCGTACAGGTACAGATCTTCGGGCATTTTTTATGTACTCCCAACCAGGCATCTGTCTGGGAGGAGTTTGGGCGCTATTTTTAGGGTACCCTGTATAGGTTTGAAAAACTGTGGCAAAGATTCTCCAACTAAGCTTTGTTCTGTATCATTACTCATTATTCTAGCCTGGTTCTTGCCTTATTTTCATTAATTTCATCTCCTCATTCCGTAATGTACAGTTTGGAATAGATTATCTAGCGCCTTTATACATTACCAAAAGCCTTATCTGCTGTATCGACACATAAGTCAGTGACATTGATGCATGGCATTGTTAGGGCACTGTTCCCGAATGTACCCTTCTAAAATTCCAGGAATTATTTGTTTTTACATAGGATAATGTTTTTTTCCTTCTGTGCAGCGGCGCACACATGAAGGAGGGGGTCCTAGGGGTTCGTACTTTCCCCATAGCCCTTGATTTTTTTTCGATTGGTTATAATCCTACGTATGTATTAAGTAAAATTTAATTACAGTAGAACGTGTCGTTTATATATATATATCCTAATCATTTGGGACAGGACACCTTTTCAGATACGCGATTGTTCGGATAACCGAATGCGATCCATGCAGTATATGAAACCGGACACTATATGAATATTGAAAATCATCCCATGCGGGAAACGTGCTTGAAGAAAAAGCAAAATAGTGCAAAATGTCGCGACTTTACCTTTCTTGTGGAAAATAATCACTTATTTTTCGCTGCAAGGTCTCTCATTCTCTTGAACATCAGTAGTTGAGTTGGACAGCACTCTGATTGTTGTTCATACCACTCCATAGTTGTCTCTAACGCAGAGAACGTGTCAGCATTTGATGGACCCTTGCTACTTTCGTTGTTGTTGTCCTCGTTTTAATCCGTTTCATCGTCGATATTGTCGGATTCTTCTTGCACGCAAGTCACAATTTCGTCTCCATTTAGCATTTGAAATCCACAGTCTTCTGCATCGCATGTCATCCAGGTTTCTGCATCTTCTTCGTTGCATTCTTGAAATCCTGGGATCGATTGGATGAAGTCGGTAATCTCCTGCCTGTGGTCGTCATTGAAGTCCTTTTCACCACCTAAATCTGCATTGTACTGTTCGAAAACGTATTCATATATAGTACATGTAGTTGACAAAAAAAAAACCCTTGGTCCGGATATTTGACGCTCCGGATAATAAACGTTCAGATAAACGACGTTCTACTGTATGTGTATTTGCTTAATAAATTTTATTAATTATGCTATTTATTTATTATTCAATAATTAATTTTGTATTGTTTTTTCCCGAAAATCGACAAAATCAAAAGATTATGTAGGGCGGCGTATTGGAGCATGATACCAAAATGGTAGTCTTTTGACCCTGGATGCCCTTCCCCTGAAAATTTTTTGTGTACGCTACTGCTTCTGTGATTTTTATTGTATAGAGGATCTTACAATGTGCAATACCTGGTTCTTCCAAAACATATCTCATCGAAACTTGTGCCAAGGCAAATGAGACGAGAAACAAACCAGGATTAGTAAAGAAACCGTTATAGTGGAGATTCGAGGGTATAAAGGCTGGTACCAAATTCATGGTGCAAGCTTAAAGGGTAGGTACAGGACATTGTAACAATCGCTTATTGTATAAGAATGTATGGGTGCAAGTGAGGTGCAAACATAGGAAATAAAAAAGAGAGAAATTTAGCTATCGTTTGGGGTTGCGTTGCCGGTAAGAGGCAACAGATGTGTAGAGACCGTTCAACATGATGCATCTTAGTAGGAAAAAGCTGCGTTCTCAATTGTGATTACGTCTACGATGGGAGACTACGTATTCCGAAAAGGCAGACCTGTATTACATGTACGGTGGTGCAAGTGGTAACCACAGAGCTTCGGTACAAACGTATCATGCGTAGTTTCCTGATCAACGAATTCCGGGTCACAGAATTTTTCAGCGATGTGCACACTTACCATTTAGGGCGTGGTGGACTAGTCCCTGGACCACCCCTATCTTCCGATTTATCGAGCCTCGATCTCGTACTTTTTATGGGGACATTTGAAGAATCTTGTTTATGCGACTCAGATGAAGATCTCGCGTTGCTCGAATATCCGAAGCTGCCGTACGTGAAATACCTGACATCTTTGAACGTGTACGCCAATCGCTCCACCGACTCTGTAAAGCATGTATCGCTACTGGTGAACGCAATTTTGAAGAGTTATTGTAAACATTACACACACACATTTGTCAACGAAGCTTTCAATAAATACTTTGTCTTTCTTTCGTCTCTTATTCCCTCTGTTTGCGCCTCAACGCGTCATTCGCGATCATACATTCCTATACAATAAGTAATTGTCACAATGTTCTGTGAAAAGATCCGAAAAAGATCGATTTTTAAATCGATTCGAATCGTAACCTCATAAATCCATTCACAAAAAGATACATTTCTAAAAAATCGATTTTTTTTCAAGTCTGCATTTACAATGTAAGTATTAATCCATTTTGTGCAAAGCAAGAAAGATACCATAATAAACGATCTCTTATCAGTAATTATTATTTATATTACCATATTAAAGTATCAGGTATAAAAGAAGACATTTATTTTCTAAATGTATTTGTTACAATAAAAAGTTTAGATAATATAGCTTATAGTTCCCAATGCTTTGTATCTAAGCTTTTTTAAAAAATAACAGTCTGTCAAGTCTACTGAGATCCAAGTGGTTCCGCTCATCAGTTGCGATGTTGCTGGCAATCGGAAAAAAGGCGCTCACGAAGTACAGATGATCCCACGATACTCATATACATCATCATGGCTATTGAGTGAACGTAATGATAAATAGTCTTTTTGTTCTTGCCAGTAAAGTATAGATCATACTTCAGGTGCACAAATGCCTGCAATAAATAGTGTTTAAATTCTTCGTTTTGTATGGTTTTTACCAAAACAGAAAAAAACGAATGTCGATTTTCTAGGATGAAATATCGATTCACGGAAACGGTTCAGAGTTACATATCGAATTAAAAAATCGATTTTTTTTTTGGCACGAGAAATTGATTAATCGATCTCGGATCACCGTTTCTACCGAGGAGGCAACATCAGGAGTGGGGGAAAATAGCGGTCTACCAAGATAGTCATAAAACCTAATAGAGAGAAAATGCTCTCTATATTTGGATAGACATATATTTGTGAGAAAAGTTTTTCTTGCATGAAGACCACCAAAAGTAAGTGTAGATACAAGCTGACTGACATTGACTAGCCGGTTTTGATGAGAATTTCAGCAAGCAATATCACTCCATTCAATAAAATTGTAGAAAAATGTGATAGAGGGTGCATTTTTCTCATTAAACTGATTCTAAAATTGAGTTTACTTGCAGCTATAGATGATATGAAATTAGCATAATAAACTCAAACTTAGTGGCGCAACAACCCATGAGGGTCAGGGCCTACTGTGCCCATCCCAGTATACGTGACCATTGGGTGCTGAGGTGCATGAGCAGATGTCCTGATCAGGGGGTCAGTCTGAATTGAGACCTCCTGTGTTTAAGTCCCCAAGAAAGCTTGTGATACCCCATGGGTGATACCCACTCTTCATCATACACGTGACCTATGTTTGAGGGAATGAGAGGTTGAACTCTAATACCATTCGTAACAAATTTTTTATTATGATCTCAATTTATATTTAGCAAAACAACACTAGTCTAGGAGGCTTATGATCAGGAGTGATGAGACCCAAACTGTAATTCTAACAAATAGTGCAATAAACCACCGAATCTATATAGATGATTTTCTAACTTACTAGAATCCGCTCTAGTATCAAAGCTTAATCTAAACAGTCATATCACTATTTCCTCGGCGAACAGCTACAGTCCTTATATCGTCAATATATTCTTCGATCCAATGTGATCCGGCTAATGGATAATCTTCTGGTCTCGGATCCACCTAGAAATCAACTTCATTGGCATTATTAGACCAACTCATAGAACTCTTAGAACACATTTTCGACTCTTCTAGAACTTCACCTAGCGCTTCTAGAACTCCACGCGAATACTAAAGCTCCAATATATATAATTCCTAATTTGCATAACCGCGTTCTCTTCTTGGTTTGGTTGGAAAGAATTGCCATTCTGGCCCTAAAGATATCCCAAGAGGATTATTAATAGAAGTGCCGATAAAGCCCCGTCACAACCTTGGTACTCATTTATCGACCCACTGCAGTAGGAATGAAAGGCTGAGTCAACCTTGCCCAGCCCAGCAATAGCAGAATAAATAAAGTGATTAAAACCGGAACCATTTAATTTCATTTCACTTATATTTATTGATTTTTATGGTACAATTTATATTTTTTCTGAGAGACAATCATTTTTTAAAATGTGTGGCTCTCCAGTATCTTTCGTTTCCATAATATGGCCCTTAAAAGATTTGCCCACTTCTGTACGACGTTATGCCTTAAAGTAAGAACCACAGTAGAAAAGACTTCAGTTTTTTAAGCGCCAAAAGAAAAAAAAAACTCTGAAATTTAATCAAAAAATTATCGCAATTTGTTTGTAATTAAAGCTATTTCTATTTCATCCCAGAATATATAATTCACCTCATTTGCGTAGAATCTCTAAGAATAGCAGGACGTGCTCGAAAGAGTAAAATGCCAAAAATAATGCTCTTTGTTTATGGGACATGCATCTTTAAAAACTTTCAATAGAGCTCAGATTTTTTCATGATTTTAATAAAGATATTTTAATCATTCTGTAGAAACACAAAGTAATTTTTAGTTAAATTAAAATTTTGTGTTTTCTGTTTAAGTTCGACATTATTTTTGAGATCTCATAATACATACTTGTGTTTAGGTACCATTGTTTAAAAAAAGTATCTCTTAAATATGTAAAATATATGTTGCACATATATGAAACAATAGAGTAAACCTACTTTTTAATAAAATTTTAAGAAGTTTCTTTAAAAAAAATTATAAATCTTTCTCTAATTTTAATACTTTTGGAACCCCCCTCCCCATATAGTGTAATAATTTTTTTAAAAAGTGTGCCTAAAAGTAAACAATTATGCTTTGGAGAAAAAGTGAAAAAAACTAAACATGATGTCACTATATTAGATTAAGTTTAATACAGAAAAAATGAACTGCTGGTGCAATTTAGTCCTGTTTCTGTCTCTGTAACCAAAAGTGTGACTAAAATAGGATTTTACCGTGTTTTTTTGTCGTTTCCTGTGTGAAATAATCATCAATCTTGTAGTGCAGTTCTTCGATATAGATGACATAAAAATTAAACTTATTTTAATGGGATTAATTGTTCAGAATGCTTAACAGTGGAATTATCAATATTCTAACGTTTTTCCGAAAAATTAATTTTTAAATCTGCTGATGAAAGACAGAAATCAGAGTATTACTTATGGTAAAAGACGATATCCAAGAGATTAAATGCCATCTTTAAGAGTGAGTCTTTTGAATTTTGAATTGAAAGAACAATTTAAACTGTTTTGACTGAGCGTTTTTTAACGTCGCACTATAGAGCAACACGAGGGCTATTGGCGACGGACCTCATAATTTTAAACCTCGATCAAGTTACGAGTCCGACACCGGGATCTAGCACCTCCCTCTCCTACCAATGGGAGGACATTGAGCTTGATAGATTTAATGCGCATCGACCTATTCTACATGGCCATGGTGGGTCTTTAGTGCCAACAGGACTCGAACTTGCGACACTCCTGCCACGAGTGGAGAAAACAGAAGAAGGACCTAAAGTTCTCGAAACAAAACAGAATCGAAGCCTCGACGTTCACTTTAGAAGGTTTTTAACATCTCAGAGACTTCATAGTTTACAGTATCACAGGAAACAGATAAAGTCTCCAAGACATCATTATATGTCGAGGGATAAACACACGGACCAATTGAACACAACATTTGATGTAAATCTGTTGAGTATAAATACTTATAGAAGGAATAAGACCCACTACCAAGTTCAAAAAGTTCTTAAACGCAATAAATGCACTGAACCGAAAGTATTTAAATGCATCGGTCCCCTCTACAGTAGTATTAAAGGTACTACTGAACCACTCAAGACATGCCGGTTACGAGTTCGTGACCCTTACCTCTAAACTATCACGGCCACATTTAAAACGTTTTACAAGTTGATAAATCTGGGGTCGACAACCTTGTAGCTGTGGCGTGCTAAACTAATCTACTAAAAAGATTCAGCGTGCCTCCCAGTGGACATTTTTGAAACAATTCGATTCTCGCGACAATGCATGCAAAGTTAGAGAACAGAGATAAATAATATAGATTTACTGTTTTATATTATACATCAATTTTGCATTATTTGAAGATATTTCTTAACATAAAAATAAACAGCACTAAATATAACTATTTTTTCTTCAATAAAAATAAATTAAATAGTGCATATATTATGCCTTTTTAAACATATTTATTAAAATAAGAAATAGACAACCTAAAATATAAGTATTTCCCTTCATTAGAGTTAAATAAAAATAAAAAATAATTTTTGATGCGAACCTAGTACTTGCACTGCTCAGGAATATAATATAATTTGTAAAATCAGGAATATAATTTGTTACTTTCAATTTGACACTATTCTGAGCATTCAGTTGTTAAACAATTTTTCAATTTTTTGCAGACTCGAAATATTTCTCATATGAGGAAAGATTTTTTGCTTATTTATGTAGAATTAAAAGCGGAAAGCAGAGTGCATGCAATTCTCTTTTCAAACAATTAAATCTCTCTAACAAGGAAATTTTATAATTTATAAAATAGCTATAAATTTATCTTTAGAGTTATCTTTCAAATTTTTTCGTAATTCCGTAAATGTCCATAATTCTGAAGAAGTTTGACAAATAATGGTCCACATTACACATTTATCAACTACCCTTCACTGAAAGACTGACAAATTTATAGAGTGCCACTGGGAATTGTGCCACGTGCCACATGTGGCATGCATGCCATAGGCTGCCGACTCCTGTGACAAATTAAATGATTTTATGATTAAAAATTTTGTAAACGAACTCTTAAAAATAACAGTGGTACAGTTAATGTTCAGTTAACATCAATAGCTTGAGTTATACGTTTCTTGGATTCCATTTGAAATTTAAACGAGTTACATATACAGCAATTTGTTAAAAACACTTTAGCGTACATTTCAAAGAATACCTTTTAATAGTATTTAAAAATTCACAGAAGAGGTAATTAAACACAAACGAAGCGAAGTGTAAAGGAAAGTGTTAAACACATTACGATTCTATGCAGGGTAATTATAGAACCTTTGTTGAGACACTGCATCTTTCGTGGAAATAAATTAAAAATTCAATGAATCTGAACACATAAAAAACTGGAACATTCGTACATTTCCATCCAAATGACCAAATTTATCGCTTTAGTTAAATATAACATTACCTTAATTCGTTTTATCCTAGTAATTGTAGCTCTAATTGTAGTTTCGGGTTTAAATGTTTCTGATAAAAAGACTAATCAATAGAGAGTCCAGATTTTAATGGAGTTATCGATTCCGGGCAATGTTTTAGTTGAAATAAGATTTATTTCAATCTTTGTTAGAATATTTCTGAAGTGAATAATTTAAATTTAGTGTTTTTTTTTCAGAAAGCAATTGATTATTAAATAAATTACACAAACAGTAATACATAAAATTCAGTAAATATGTCTCTTTTTTAATATTTGAGATATTTTTAACAATCTCCTTTTTTTAAAACCGTTTTGTAAGCTTCACTTGTATGTATAATGGAATCTTTGAACTCAATTTTTACCCACTTTAAAAGGTCAGATTAATTCGAAATTTTGCTCGCTTGTCCAGGACCGATGACAATAGAATAATTTAATAATTTTGTTCCATTATCCTGATCAGGATCATCAGGAGTAATGATTTCCCATTTTCGGATCCAATCCCTCATCTAGCGACTAATTTCAAATTCCATTTCTAGATTTGACGACTAAAAGATTGTTACAAATTAGTTCGATGAACTATAAAAGAGGGTTTTTCTTAGTTTTTTAAAATTATAATTTATTTATTACTACTATGCAATCTATTTCTTTCATTTGAACGATCAAACATCCCTCTTCTTCCCAAAATCCTCACCCGAGTTTTTTTCTTCCGTTGCATTAAGAAATTGCTTTGTTTTATTCATTTCGAAAAAGCCATCTTTGATAACATGAAATACTTTCCCTTCATGATTTACATTTGAAAAAGTAATTTGAGAATTAAACTCTCATCTAATTATTTTGAATTCCATTATGATATTTTTCATTATCAATATTGGATGAATCCTCTAGATGCGAAAAGTTTTTTAGAAGATGAATCGTTCGGATTAGAATTTTAAAAGTAAGTCCATATAATACATAAATTTTTTACCATACCATAAAATATATTGCAAAAAAATGAATAGAATCTGTTAGTTTTTGTTTTTAAATCCTGTACACATTTTATGAGAGGCTGCCATAATCTTTAGAATTAATTAAATTTTTGAAAAATGGGAAAAAAATAATTCTATCTTTGGAACTTTCAAAACAAGATAACTCGTTTTTAAGAAATTAAAGAACATCCATTACGTGTCATAACAAACCTGATAAAATAAACAGGAAAATAATTTTGATATAGGCGAAATAATTCAACATAGCCTTGATCTCAGATCGAAAGAAAGACGGTGCGAAAAATGGAAGACGTTGAAAACGATGCTAGAATTGGAAAAAAAGATTTGGAGTTCGTCAAAGTTCTGGAAAGTGTCGTGGGAAAGAATAATGATGTTGTATTACCTCTAGATCAGTGTTTCCCAACGTGGGGCCTACGCCTCCCAGGGGGGATATTCAAAAAATGACTCATTTAAAACTTAAAAGATTTATTTATCAGTAATATAGTCAATTAGAAACAAAATTTTGAAGATAAATTTTGAATGGTTTTATTGGCTCCAAAAAGGGCAACAAACTAAATGTTGTAGTTGAACATCTAAAAATTTTTTGCCAGCTGATTAAAAAAAAAAAATTTCTGCTTCGCAAAAAATTAATTTCTCAACTTGGTTGACGCAGCCAATGTTAGTAGACTTTTCTGATATTTCTGATTTATAGTATCTAGAAAATCAAAACGAGAACCCAATGAAACCAATATTTAACATAAAAGGAACGAGGGCATGGCTTTGTGAAGAAATCGGAATCAAATATCCAAATCCAATCAAATGTATAAAAGAACTATCAACATTTCCAACTTCCCATTTAACTCAATACAGTGGCTTACGGAGAACGAACACACACACTAGGCCTCCCCTCCCCCTTGCAAAGTCAGGTTTGGGGCTCCAAGGCGGATCTTACAAAGGATTGCGTACTTGGTGTCAGTCAGGCTTTTGTATCCCGAAAATACTCCCCCCTTCTACCTTGCGGGGATGTACGTTACGCCACAGACAGAACGTGGATTTAGTGCAATAAATGATCTGTTGCTGAAAAGAAGAAATAGGGTGGGTATAACAAAACGAGGAGACCTGACACTAAATTTAACTAAATTAGAGCCCGACATAAAATCTCTTTGCAACACAGACACCAAGCGCAAAGATCTCACTAAATGTTTTATTTTTATTTCAGTTTTCCATTGTAAGTTTTGAAAATTTGCTTACTGTAATATAATTTACATTTTTCATATATACCTGTCTATCTATCTATATATTTCTATCTACCTATCTCTATATATTTCTATCTATCTATATTTCTATCTACCTATCTCTATATATTTCTATCTATCTATATTTTTATCTATTTATCTATATTTTATCTATCTATATTTTTATCTATCTATATTTTATCTATCTATCTATCTATATTTCTATCTATCTACCTATATTTTTATCTATCTATATTTTATCTATCTATCTATCTATATTTCTATCTATCTACCTATATTTTATCTATCTATCTATATTTCTATCTATCTACCTATATTTCTATCTATCTACCTATATTTCTATCTATCTATATTTCTATCTATCTATATCTCTATCTATCTATATCTATAGCTCTATCTATCTCTATATCTTATTATATATATATATATATATTTCTATCTTTATCTATCTCTATATCTATCTCTATATATTTCTATCCAGTGGCACACACAAGAGGGGTGTCCTAGGGGTCCGGACACCACCCATAGCCATTGATTTTTTTTCGAGTGGTTATAATCCTATGTATTACGTAAAATTTAATTATGTATTTGTTACGAATAATTAATTTTATTAATTAATGCTAATTAATTATTCAATAATTAATTTTGTATTGTTTTTGTTCCCGAAAACCGACAAAATCAAAAGAATATGTTGGGTGACGTATTGGAGCATGCTACCAAAATGGTGGACTTTCGACCCTGGACACCTCCTTGAAAAGATTTTGTGTGTGTGCGCTACTGTTTCTATCTCTATCTATCTCTCTCTATATCTCAATCTCTATCTCTATCTCTATATATATCTATATATTTTTATCTCTATCCATCTCTATAATTCTATCTCTCTATATCTATCTGTCTGTCTCTATAGCTATCTCTATCTATGTAATGTTTGGGAGGGCGCAATAATTTTTAAAAGGCTTGAGGGAGCATAATAAAAAAAAGGTCGAGAAATACTGCTCTAGATGGACCGTAAATCCAGATACAGATATCCTAAAGAAACTGAGCAATACTATGCGGATTGATCTGAATGCAATACCTTGAAGAAAAGTTGTATTGTTATTTGTGGGATCAATTTTATGATTACAATAATTGCGATCATAAAATTCATTTTTAATTCTGCAATGTACAAGGTATAATCTGTGAGTAGGGTGTATGATCATAAATGTATTAAACACTTATATCCCTTCGTTCTTTAAAGTCTTCGTTTCCCGGTTCATAAGTATACTTTCGACAATGTTCATAGAAGTGTCAGAATCTTTTGGAAATATCTTCTTTCGTATTGACTTAAGTCCCCTGGGAACAAAAGCCGGGGTATCTAAAATATTGGCAAAATTCGTATAGGAAGGTTCAATAGTAAATGGCGATTTTTATTGCCGCGTTCATAAGTACCACTTGACCGTATTCTTTTCATAAGGATGTAATGCACTGCAACGGCATTTGCTGATATTTCAGATATCCCAGCAGTCTGTTACCTGAGAAGTTTAATCAGTACGAACAGACCAGTTTCCTAAAAGTTTTCAGTACTTATTCGACTGAGCTTATATTCGGAAAAGGGTTTATGGCTTTAAAACCTTGCTGGGTGAGTTCAATCTGTACGGAAAAATAAATTATAGTTTAAAAAACTAAAAATCACGCTTTTATAGTTAACCCAATTAAAAAGTAAAAAATAATTCTTTATAAAAGAATAAAATGATTAACGGAAAAATTAACGTCATTGTGGTAAAAGCATGTGGAGTGCTTTTTACTACATTTTTACCTTAACTCTGCATTTTGGAATAAATCCAGTAAGAAATTATAACTATTGATATGGAGCATCTCAAGTTTTCACCACAATAACATTAATTTACTCGTTAATCATATTAAGAATTATTTTTTTCTTTTTAGTTCGATTAACTATAAAAGCGTGTTTCTTAGGGTTTTTTTTAACTATAATTTATTTTTCATTTTTTTAGTTCAATCTACTCTAAAAGCGTGGTTTTTTTAGTTTTTTTAAACTATCATTTATTTATTGATGAATTAAACTTTTTTGTTAGCTGTATTTGTATTAACCATGAACGTTTTCGATTTAGGGTTGTAACTTAATCTTTTAGTCACCAAATCTGGAAATAGGAAATCTTTAATCTTGATCAGGACAATGGAACAAAATTATTAAATTATCGTACTGTCATCGATCCTTGATAAGTGAGCTAAACTTCGATTTAATCTGACCTTTTAAAGTGGGTAAAAATCGAGTTCAAAGATTGAAACTAATAAAAGCGTGTTGTTAATACACTCATGGACAAAAAAAAAAAAATCAGCGCACCAAGAAGGAGTCGTAAAAATGAAACGAAATTTTACATACGTAATGAATACTTTGATAGAAGTAGATTAGAAAACCAAAGAAAAAGGATACTTTATTTCAGAGAAAAAGGCAATACCCTGTTGAACCCCCTTTAGCGCGAATGCACGATGCGTTACGAATGGGCATTGAGATGCGATACGATCGGGCATTAAGACATACAATTTCTGTATGATGTTTTGAGATCTTTCGTTCCATATTTGCTGTAACCTTGCCTTTAGCTCGTTCAAACTCGTGGGATGCCTAACTCTCCGTCCCAAATGATCCCAGAAATGCTCGATTGAAGACACATCTGGGAATCGGGCAGGCCTAGGAAGGGTAGTAACAGTGCGGAGATAGTCTTGTGACACTTGACGTGTGAATCCGAGCATTGTCTTGTTGAAAAATGGCTCCTGGGTGCCATTGCATGAGTGGTAACACATCTGGTTGAAGAATGTCAGGGACATACCGCTGGGCTTTCATGGTGCCATGGATCAATCCTAGGGGTGACTGTGTATTGTAGGCAATGATAACTCCTACCATTACACCAGCTGTGGGAGTGGTGTGTCGCTGTAAAGCTAAGGCAGGATTGAGGCGTTCACCACGGAGTCTCCACACACGAGCACGATTGTCATCACTGCTGAGATTGAATCTGGATTCGTCGCTAAAGACGACCTGGTTCCATTCCGCTGCAATCCAGTTTCCTCGTGCGCTGCACCACTCTAAATGGAGGCGTCGATGGGTGGGCGTCAAGGGCAGCACACGTAATAGGCACCGCGATTCCAAATGTCCTTCAGCCAGGCACCTTCGTATGGTTCGAGAAAACACAGGAGCCCCTAGTGAAGGTGCTACCTGTGTCTGGATGGCGGCCTATGAAGCAGTTGGCTGTATGCGAACATTTCTTACGACGTGGCGGTCTTCTCGACAACTGGTCTGTCAAGGGTGTCCTGAGCCTGGTCTTCGTGTAAATGACATCTCTCGGATCCACTGGTCCCAAAATCTCCTCACAACACAATCAGAGCGGCCTAATTGACGAGCTACTCGTCTAGTTGACCACCCAGCTTCCATCATACCGATGATTCTCTCCCTCTCAAACTGCGACATCTGCTCATATTGTCTTCGAAAACGGCGTAATGGCATGTCTACCTCAGCTCTTCCTTTGTAAATGATTCAGCACACTCAAACAAGCTTTGGTTACCTGTTTTATACTCCACGGAGAATGACGTTAAACTCCCTCTATCGGCTTTACGTAATGCGCAATCACGCTGCATTTCTAATCATTTGCATATCTTCGCGACATGTACCTTCATGCCAAGTTTCGTTACGATAACGCAATTATTTCTTGGTACGCTAATTTTTTTGTCCATGAGTGTACTTATATGAATAGGGTTTGTATTATACTACATCAGGTGGTGAGCAATAAAAACGACAAAGAGGTGCATTTTTTTGCAAATATTTAAATACTGCGACATTTCTATTATTATTATTCACCCTATTTACTGTTCGCACTTTGCATTTTAATCATATGACGTAATTTGCGCGTTCAAAATAAATATCAGTTGAATAGTTGAGAAATGTGTTACTTTTTTATTTTCGGTATGGATTATAGCCTGAATAAAAATTTATGCAGTAGCTCTCAAAAGGTATAAACAAAATACATTTGCATGAACTGTACTTTAATTAGTTGAAAAGAAACAAAACATGCATTTGAGGAAATACTTAATTGTTTCACAATAACTTTATCTCTCATTTTGTTTTACTGCATTCCTTTTGAAGAATAAATCCCATAATAGGATTACAGTTCTTAATTTTGCTTCAAATCTTTCTTCAATGAATGAAAGTTTTCTGTCTGGACTCAATTCCCATGATTTCGAAAGTTGTTTATTCACTGTATACGGAAAAATAAATTCACCCTTTTTCAGTATTAAGTGTAATATATTTGCTCAAATAACAATGAAAGAAGCATTGCTTCTAACTAAACTGGCGAATAAATAACAATAATTAAAATAAATAAAATGAAATACAAAAACTTTCGTCTGGTTCTTTTATCAATAAATGGGAAAACCTTCTCAATACGTTATCAGAACAGTCTTATTATTGTGATATGTACTTAGAGTTTTTCAAACAGACGTGGAATCTAATTTTTTAAAAATCTATAAATCTAAAGTCTATCATCTATAGTGAAAGGTAAAGGAGGAATAAAGAAGTAGTTTTACTAAGATTGTCAAAGGGTATAATGTGACAAGTTGTGCAAAGTGTAAGATTGTTAAGGTATGTTAAAGAGAGCCAATCTCATGGAAGTAATGATAATTTAATCATGTGGATCTTTGGACTCCCAAGACCCATACAAGGTGATTCTTATTCATGGTACAAACTTTAATGGTTGATATAATACACTGTAATAGACACTAATTGCATAGGAATGATGTGTGAGTGTACCACCATGTGCCACTTTCAAGTTATAAGGGTTAATGATATTTATTTTATCAGAAGGTTGCGGGTTAAAATCACGTCCGGGTCACCAACTTTGGAGAAGTATGATGTTGGGTTGGAGAAAGACATTAAATTTCTATGATGCGTGTCCAGAATATTTTTGCTTTTGGGTAAAACGGTGTTCCACAAATCATAAAACAGCTAATGGACTTTAATGTTGCTTGTTACTAGATAAAACATGTGAGACACATTGTAACACGATGTTCTGCAGAATGGTAAAAATTATGAAGTGGCAATTTCGTGTTGCCAAATGACAAAGAATTTAACAGTTATATAAGTTCGTTTCAGTTCATGCAGTCACAAGTGCAAGTGAAAAACACAAATTTAAGAAATAAGAAATGAAAGAAAAGACAAAATGCTTATTGGTAGTGTGGTTGACAAGTTCCATGCTTACAATAACTGTTCGGGTGAGTGAGTGAATATTAACGTCGCATTGTTCAGCTACACGAGGGCTTTTGGCGACGGACCACTTAATTTTGAACCATGGTCAAGTGACGTGGATGTCACCTGAGCTGGCACCCCCTCTCCTAACTACCACACCACACCAACGGGAGGACGTTTCAGCTCTCGATAGATTTAGCGTGCATCGCTGCCCTACACGGCGGGTCTTTAGTGGTACTGGGCTCGAACTCGTGACAAAGCCAGCCACGATCCGATACCTATACTACTCGGCTACCGCGGCCACCCAATAACTGTTCGGAATTGAGCCCTCCAATAATGATGCATGCTTGATGGTGTTGGTGGAACGATTGGAGAACACTTTAGCAGCAAAATGTGAATCGTAGTCAGACAACTCATGTTTTATTTGATGATAAAGTGATATTCTTACGAGAGATTATAAATGCATGCGAGTGCATTGTGTGTAGATTCTTGGTTGCCCAAACACGGAAATTGCGCGCAATTTTCTCCGGATGTAAGGGTGAGTATTGTTACAGATTTTTGGATTGATTTGACGATTTGATATCTACAATCAAAAATGTTATTTTATTTTTCTTCAACAGGTTTTAATGAAACTGCTGCAAGATGATCTAATCACAATTTATTACTGAAGTTCATCCTGATGAGATGCCAGCCTACTTCCGCACTGATCCGCGCAATTGCCTGAACGCCAGTTCCGAGTGCGACGATGAACTGGTCATGATGGACCAGTCCCCTGGCTACTGCGACATCCCGATTTATCAAGCTCCAAAATTTCTTTTTACTGAAACATCTGAAGAGTCCTGCTTATTCGACTTCAGTTATTCAAATTAGGGTTTCGTTGCTCGGATATCCGCAATTGCTGTACTTTCTGTTTATTAACATGCTAGTTGAAGGGAACCTCTCTTTGAGACCTGAAGGAATGTATATCTTTACCTGACCTAACCCATTGTGGACGATATTGAGTTGCCATAAGCCCTTTTATCTCCCGGCTTCATCGTAAAATACCTGGAATTTTAGAAAATGCACAACAAACACTCAACCGATGCTGTCAGCCATGTATCACTATTGGTGGGTGTAGTTTTGAACAGCTATTTTAAGCATTGCACTTGGTCAACGACACTTTCAACAAACATGTTGCCTTTCCATTCATCTATTTTACTGTGTTTGCGTTTCACCGCGTCGCTTGTGACCTTGCATTCCTGTACAATAAATGATTACTATGTCTTGTATCAGTTCAGTTGTATTCATTTAAAGATGAATTAAACGGTTTCTAAGACCTGAAAGGCTATGAAAAGAAAGCCTCAGTTAAAGGTAAATGAAGAAATTAAAGTAATCATAAATACGAAAGCTATTAATTAAATATGTATAGCTCATAGATGGAGGAAAATTACAATCTCTGTTACTCCTCTGGACTTGCTCCAGTGTCTGCAGATTTAAGATTGGCAAAACTAAATGGTTTTAACGCCTTCGATGGCCTTATTAAAAGTACGACACCATACATTAATATAATATACTACTTATAAATGCATCAGTACTGTACGACGTATTTTCTCATTAATTTATCAATATTAAGTTAATCCTGTGGTTACCATGACATGTGGGTGTGCCTGAGTACGAGGCAGCTAGATGGTAGGGGTTGTGTTCTCCCTAACCCCAGTTCCTCTGTCTTGAGCCATTCTGGAATTCATTCCCTCCACAGAGCTAAAATAAATTTGACTTGGCGAAATCCTCCTGCTCACCACTAGTACGCAGCTAAGAGTCCTGGCCTATCTCTATAGTGCAGGAGTTCCAGGGCTCTTCAGTCGGCCTTGACGCCCTTTAGATGCGGTCACATGCGTGGTATGACCTTTGTGCAGGGGGTAAAGTCTTTCTTTACCTGTCCCTGCTCTCCCCCTGCTTCTCCTGCTCATCTTCTGGACTGCTGGAGCATTTCCTTGGGACAGTTGTTTCAAGATCAAGACCTGGTGTATGACATTATTATGCGGAAAGGTCACATGGATTTGGTGTAGGCTTTTCAACTCCAAGGTATTCGAAACAACAACAACAACAACAGAATATATTAAGTTAAGAACAAGTTCAATAATTAGTAGTGACCAGATGGCCGTGACATTTGCTAAATTATATTCAAAATTTAATGCTTATCTTGATAATTTGTACGGCTTATAATTAAAGTCTTACTGCAGCTTTAGCGTCACAAAGTATATTATTATTTAATTCAATACATTGCTATGGTCTGGAAGGAGGGGGGGGGGAGTTATGGTTAGAAATTGGGTAGAAAGTATCGAAAGTTTGAGAAGCACTGTACTGCAGAATTCACTTTGCTTAGAATAAATGATTTTGAACAATTTCATTTTTCAGCAAATTAATGAGCCTCTCCGATTTTTACTTAAATTTATTTTATCATTTAATGCATTATTATATCATTTTTAAGTAGTTTTAATGAAGTTAAATAACATATTACTTTCTGTTTTAACCTGAGATTATTTTAGAGTAATAAGATGGTGAAATGGAATTTAAAATATGTAGTCTCGTATTTTTTCCCCATGGTATTGCTATTCGTATTTAAACAGTACTTTGGCTTTTTTCCCTTCTTCTAAAACTGATAAGATGAAAAGGTCTGAAATTAAGTTATTCATAAATATTCTCTCTTCGCAGTAAGATTTAAGAGAATGCTTATATGAAAAGAAAAAAAATCCGCTTAATGTGAAACGTACACATTTAAAATAAATATATTTTTTCTTCTTTGGGAGTACATTTTACATAAGAATGTCCCGCAGTTATTCGATTTCTCCATTATTTTTATGGCCCGATTTCAAAATACGAGTAAATATGCCTTCAGCAAAGATCAGTGCAGTTTTATGAATCTCAGTTTAAAAGCAGATCGATTTGATCTCACTGCAGCTTAGGAGAGATCCATCTAAAAGAAACCAAGAATAACACTTCAAATTTTACGGAGTTTTGAATTTTATTTACTTTCTGATCGAAAGTTACTTGGTTCTCAATGCATAAAAAATGCATTGTTAACAAATAAAAATTGTAATATTCAAATTGGAATAAAAAATGAATAATTTATAAGGAATTCTTTTTATGAGAAGTAAGTATTATCTTTTATTGTCTTCCCAGTTTTTATTTCAGTTGTCGCAATTGAAAATTCTTTTTTCGATGCTGTGGGCATGTTGTACATTACTTCTTGAAATAGTTTTCTGTAGAAAAAAAGGAAATCTTAAAAATACACTGTTCAAAATCCTCAGTTCTCAATAACCGAATTTTGATACAGATGAACGAAACTGAATCAATGTACTGATTGTGATTTTTTGTTGGATACATTATACCAGGGGTATTCAACCTTTTTTTCTGCTAGGCTGCGTACATATGTCAGCCATTTCATGCGGGCCGCATACATGTTTTAGCAATTTCACGCGGGCCGCAACATGAGGGAGATGCTTTAAGACCAAGATTACATTAAAAATTTAAAATGTCGAAAATTGATCAAAATATTATAACTCCCACTTTGCTTTTTTTAATTATTATATATATATATATATATTATTTTTGTCACTAACACTAAATTAAAAGAATTTAAGAAACGCTCCTTCACAATTTCTGTATCACTAAACGGTTTCGTATGAGCTCCAATAATATAACAAACTTCATAGGATGTCTTTGTTACTGCTGTGACATTACCATTGACAAAATGCTTTGTTCTGTTGCGAAGAATATTCAATAAAGCGTATTTATCACCTCTTGAAAGAGGAAAAATGTCATTACATAATTCCCATTCATTGGTACATTTTAAGTACAGCACTTTTGTGTCAAATCAAACAAGTACTGATCCTTGTTTGTTTTTCACTGCAAAACAGTCAACCTCGAAATCATTTGAATATTTTTCGCTTGCAAGGTATGAAAAATAGTTAAAAATTAGTTCCACCCATAAAATTGTTGCTACTCTATTGTTGTCTGTTATCACTAACCGTAACCGTATTGACAGAACAAGAATACCAATTCGCAGCCGAACAACATCGACAGCAAAAAAGCAAAATTGATATATTTGATTTCTTGTGAAAGAATTTCCCAGCAAATTTTTTATACATTGTTCTTAAATAAGTGAATTTCTCAGAACAATGGGTTATGCCCGGGCCTTTTTAAAAAGCTCGGTGGGCTGCAGGTTGAGTATCGCTGCATTATACTATGCTTAGATTTAGAATTGAGGTTTTGGATTCATTATTTTTCTACATTCCACCAGCTATCGCTTAATGATTTTATTAAAGAAGTGCATGTAAAACTCAATCATCATTAAAACGTTAACCTACGTTAAACTATTTTTATTGAGATTTTTTAAGATGTGAAATTTGAATATTGAAGACTTGGAATAGTAATTTAGGTTGACGAGCTGTATTTTTGAATTAAGCATTATACATGTATAAGCATAATACACGGTTTTCAATTAACATTAACAATACGAAGGGCATTTCAAAAGTGATTTACTATCAGTGTTGAGAAAACTGTACATTTTATTGTCAACAGTTGCTGTAAAATATCCGCGTTTTTAAATTTATAGATTAGAAAATAAAATTTTGTTCAACTATAAAGGGTGTCCCAGGATCATTGGGACAAACTTTAAGGGCAGATAGGGGACATAACTCTGATTCAGATTTTCATTGCAACCCAAAGACGGAAGTGTCTTCTTTCAGCACTAGATGGCATTGTTCACAAGAGCATTTAATGAAAGGAAGGAATATGGAACGTTTTACGAACACCGAGCGGGCAGATATGCTCCTGATTTTTGGATTGACAAAAGGAAATGAACGAGCAGCAAGAACATGGTACTCGGATTCCTTCGAACGATAATCAACACATTTTTTTTAATGCTGGGAGTTCGAGACCCTCGTAGCCTACCTCCGTCTATTATTTCTTAATGTGATCCCTATTTACACACATTGTGATACAAATTAGTAAGTATTCGGTGGTCCAATGCCTCTCTCTGCGGGCACCTTTCGCGATACATTCTTTTTGCTGCTTGTGCATTTCCTTCTGCCAATCTGTAAATAATTCTGCCAGTTCGGTGTTCGTAAAACGTCCCATATTCCTCTGCGGGTAATGACAGCGCAAATGACTGCGGTAATACAGTATGTTTCCTTAAATGTTCTTGTGAACAGCGCCCTCTAGCACTGAATGAAAACGTTTCTGACCATGGGTTGCTATGCAAATCTGAATCCGTGTGATGTTTATTACCTCCTCTTATAGTTTGTCCTAATCACCCTGGGATATCATGTATATTTGTCATTCATTACTTTAATTTAAAAAGCTAACAAAAGAAGAGTTATGCTTAATAATTCCTTTATTATCTACGTTCTGGAAATCTTTCTTTATACTCTCTACAAGCATTTATTTCGAAACAATTTTTAAGAGTAATACAAAACCTCTTTTTTCTTCTTTAAATACCAGGTATTTAAAGAGCTTCCATCCTTTTTTTTTATGAATTCTTTAAGGCCCGTTATCTCTTAAGTTTAAAGATAGACCAGCTTATGAGAATTCCAATAATGAAACCTTAGATACCTCATCTTTCAATAATGTCACAGTTAATTCCTTGTAGAGGGAATATTAGAAATTTCTGTCTACAAAGCGGTTAGAATGTCTCATTACATGAATAGATAAAAATGATTCTGTAATATTTTAAAGTAAAAGTCAAACAACATTTCCGAGAACTTTCGAGGTGATGTTATTTGAGTATTCTATGAGCCATCAGAGCTCGCTGAAAGCTTCCGGCTTTTGATACTTATCAGTTCAAAAGGTGATGTTATAATCAGTCGAAATTGGAAACTCCATTTTCAAAATTAATACTTCCCGGAAATAATGCTTGAAGGAATCTCTTCTCCCGAAATTATTAGAGAAATTTCATTTACTAAGATTTGTTTCCAAAATAAATCAAAGGACTGGATCTATTTGATTTTGAAATTCGTTCAGTAAACTAGTTACACAAACTTCTGAACTATTGAATCACAAAAATCTTTGGGCCATTTTTCGTTAGTTTTGGAAATGTTATTCTTTCCGTCATGAAGGTTTATTTTGTAGAATTAAAAAGTAAACCAATATCTAGTCTTCTAGAGTGATAATTGTAGCTTTTCTACAGTACTTGATTTATCCATAAATCATGTTGAAAAAAAAACAAGGCTAAGAATATGATTGACATGTTCTAACACATTAAAATACAAAACATTCTATTTTTGATAGCAGCAAGGATTAAACTTAGAAAACCCAAAAGAAGATGAAGTATTCGATTTGGACTTAACATTCCTATAAAGGGTAAAGCATGTAAAGGTTTTATGTAATATTATGTTACGCATCAAATATACTATGAGCTCTTAAAATTAAACTGCAAAAAAAAAAAAAGAAGAAGATTTTATACTGGTAACGGTCTTGGTAAATATCTCAAACATCTCTGCGTTTTTACTGGTTATGTATTTTATTTAGTTTTGAACGTTTTAAGGAAACAACGACATTTATTATTACGAAATTTGGGGAGTAAATATCTACTTCAGCGTATTAAATCATTATATTTACTGGGATGTTGTTCTAATATAAAAAAAAATTCTTTTTGCTTATATTTGCAAACTTATATTTTCTTCCTACTTATTAAAGCTCGTAGAAATTCGTTCTCTTTTCGTAAATACATTTCTTCAGTAAAAATAAAATTTAATGCTCTTCAAATAAATGCATTCTTTAAACTTTATTCTTGCGTAGTTGGAAAGGTTTTGCTTGATATAAAATATTTATTTACGCACAAATAAACTTAACGTAGCGTGAATTATTACGCATAAAAAAGATATTCATTGTCATCGCAGATAAGGAAAGCAAAAAATAAAATTGGAACAATGGAAAATTTGCATTCTATTTACATATATTTGATTGAGTAATTCGAGTCAACCTTTGCTTTTTTTGAATCCTTGTGTGTTTACCCTGATAATTGTATCTATATATAGATATAACAAAATTTAAAAATTAAAAAAAAGGAGATATAAAAAAGCAAGCACGCACTACCAATTAATTCATGGGCAGGGAAATGAAATTGTATGATATGTAAGTGTTTAGAATATAAAGCTAATTTTTAGAATTTTCTAATGAAATTTTGAAGATAATTTTCTTCCCAAAATTATTATGAAATGTAGTGAAAAAAAGGTATAAAAAATTACAATTTAATTTTTTAGATTAAATATTATAGTTAGTATGATAGTTCTGGTTTCTTAAAAAAAATTAATATAATAAACTTTTATTAAAGACTTATTGACATTGGTCACACACACACTGAGTTATCCCATGCTTTTCAAATAATCTTAGAACAATTAAATTAATTATCCTAAAGTGGCAATGAAGTATACGATTTGCTTTTAAAACATATAAATCCTTTAATTTTGATCTCCTCAAACATTTAATCTATATTGATCTTGTATGCAAACGATTTTAACGTATTCATTCGTAAGACATGTATCGATAAATTACAAAACTCTCAAAAAAGGGTTATAAATATTCTAAATTTATAATTTATTTTATCCCATCAAATATATATGTATAATTCGATACTTTTTATATAAGCATAAATAATATTATTATCTTTTAGCTAAAAATCCTAAAAGGTTCTTAAAACTAAAAAATATATTTGTGAAAGCAGAAAAAGTCAGTAGAATTTATAGAACTTACTCAAATACATTCTTCGTTCTGTAGCTACCTTGTGAAACAACAATTTCACAAATTTTATTTAATGTCAAAGAAGAAGAATCTTTGAAGGTGCTTTCTGCATCAGATTTTTTCCATTAGCAATATATTCCTATTTTAAAAATAAAAATATTTAGAAAGGGAATTATGAAAAAAAGGCAGCAAGTCATTTTTGACATTTTTCTGTATATGTTGAAATTGATATAAAATTTTAAAAAAAAGTGATTATTTCTAATTGAAATTTGCATTCAATAATAGATCGATTTATGAGGTACATATTTTTGTTAGTTTAACCTTAATCAATATCTAAATTTTGATAAATAACAAGGTTGTACAAAAACGTTGTTAAGGTTGTTACTACAAAGATGCATGTTCAGATTGGATTTTGCAAATATTGTGTAAGAAAGGTTCAATTAGCAACACTTTGAAAAATGTTTGACTTTTACAATAAAATTAAAAATAAGATTTTATATATTGAAATCAAAACGCTGGGGTGAGGGAATTCACAATAATTTCTTGTTCAAAGTAGGATTATTGAGTAGCGATAATGAAATAATAATTATAAAACAAAGTCAAAGGCTTTTCTAAGGCAATGAAATGGGCTAAATTCACACACACACACATGTGACGTCATAATCACATAATAAAGGCAATCACGTGTTACCAGCCAATAAGTTCACGCTTTTCGCTCTTATCAAATTTTGCCTTTTGCTGAAACATTGTTTAAAACGAACGTATTTGTCACCAATAACACCACAGAAAGGAAAACAAAATGCACTTGATTTTAAAAAGTACACGTATAGCATACATTTATTCAAATTTTGTGAAACTTTTTAAGAAATTGTGGCGGTCTTCACCAAAAGACTGATCTTCTGTTAAGGAACTTATAACTTCCTAGTGGTCACGTAATTTAAAGGGGGAAAGTACCCGAAGGACCATACCGACATCAAAGTTCTAGGGCCAGTCAACTTTTGCCAGTTCCTCCCTTTATCCAGTCGACATGCTATTCCCACGCCAAGCCCCAGTTTCAAAGTCAACCTCACGAGAGGTGACAAGGACCAATGGCCGAATAGTAATCCCGGCTACGTCCAAACATAAGTGATTCTGCGTCACGCGTCACTTTTGAAGGTGGGGCATAACCCACCTTCAAAAAGACGAAAAGGGGAAACCCACAGACACTCTGTATTTTAAAACGATAAGAGATTTTGAAAATGTATAATATTGTATACAGTAATACTTCGACTTACACTACCCCGACATTTATGCGAATCCGGAGTTTCCCGGTTTTCAAATCTCGTTAATTCGTCTTTAGTTTCAGAAAGAAAAAAAATTGGGAAATAGGTAATGTGATTGAAGAAGTTATCGATCTTGTCAAGCAAATAAATTTAGAAGTGGATAGTGATAAAATTCGAGAACTGCTGGGTTCCTACAATCCGGAGTTGACAATTGATGAGAGTCAGAAATGCAGGAGCAAGAGCAAGACATTGAAGAACTTGAGCCTTTAGATCCAGTTCAAACAGAAGATTTAATGACGGCTGGGAATTCCCCTCAATTTAATTGAAAAAAGGTTTCAAATTTTAGAAAATTTAGACTCCAACGATGTTTTTGACAAAACAAGGGGAAAAAAATTATTAGCATGCTACGAGGAAATTTTGAGGGAGACAACAAATCTTTGAGTTAACTGAGTGAGTGAGTGAATATTAACGTTGCACTGTTCAGCTACACGAGGGCTTTTGGCGACGGACCACGTAATTTTGAACCACGGTCAAGTCACGTGGACGTCACCTGAGCTGGCACCCCCTCTCCTAACTACCACATCACACCAACGGGAGGACTTTTGAGCTCTCGACAGATTTAACGTGCATCGCTGCCCTACACGGCGGATCTTTAGTGGTACACCTTTGAGGTGACAAATCACTTTGAT
Organism: Trichonephila inaurata madagascariensis; assembly: GCA_019973955.1. Taxonomy (NCBI): domain Eukaryota; kingdom Metazoa; phylum Arthropoda; class Arachnida; order Araneae; family Nephilidae; genus Trichonephila; species Trichonephila inaurata. Next base: position 244,842 of record BMAV01009136.1, on the reverse strand, counting down.
TTTTTGAAACCTTGTACATTAGAATAACTTCGGTTTGCACCCACCTATCACGTAGATTCGGGGTATTACTGTATAATAGAAATTTCAACCAATTCTGTTTATTTTCTAGATCTCATATTATGATTGGAGCACAATTTGTTAATTTTTAAAAATATTTTATGATTGAATAACATGTGTACGAAAAACTACATTTCAGTTAAAAGTGCCGAGGTAAATTATTTAATATTTGAGTCCCATATTATTTATTCTTCTATTATTCACCAGATTTTTATGTGAAAAAAATTGTTTTATGATTAGAAAAAATATGTATTCTTAAATGAAACAAGTAATATAAAAAAGAAATACAAGTAATATACTTAGGTCAACAAAGAAAAATTTCGTTTTAGTTACTTTTTATTAAATAATTACAATTAATATAAACGTGTATATGAAAGAATCACAATATTAAGTGGTAAATTACCTTTTAAATTAACATTAAAAACTTTTTAACCACATTAAATTTGTAATTTCATATTTTTATTAAAAGTTGTAAAAATAGGTAAGAATTTATCTTAAAACTAGTGTAAAAGGAATGCTGACGTCTAACTAGCATATGATTATTCAGGTTAGGTTAAATCTTCATCACAAACTTAACAAAACCTGTTTTATCCATTGGTGCTGCCATCAAGAGGAATAATATTGACTGAAATATATTTCTTAAAATACAATTAATTATTTAAATTTAATTAATGAATTATTATTTGAAAAAATTGTATTAACATCAAGTGTTATCTATTGAAAGTTTTAAAAATATATTTGAACTTGAGTGTATGAATAAAAAGTATTTTATTGACGTATTGACGTTTGAAAATTTGAACCAGATACATAAATTTATATAGGGAGAGTGTGAACTAAAAGTAGGAATGAAAAAGTTATAACTACCATTCGAAAAATTCTGAAATTATCTAAAAAAAACTGCTGTATATTTCAGAACCTTCTTAAAACAACATTTTCAAAACATAAAAACAAGATTAATCAGCAAATGCAAACTAAAATGGAAACGAAATTAAATAAATATCAAATTAATAAGTTCCATCTACAGGCGAATAGCTAAACAACATGCATTGAGGAACTAAGAGCAGGGATTTAGTTATAACATAATAAATCAAATATTTGATGCACTAAAAATTTTCACTTCCAAGCATTATCATCAAAATGGCTAAGCCTAATACTTAAAGCAAACGTGGCGATAGCATAATTAGTTTTACGTTGATAACTGCAGCTTTCAGAGAAACCATGTTTTAAACTGAGCTTAAAGTATCAACAAGTGATAAGTTTAAGCTTTAAATAAAGTTGATAATAAAGGAACGAACTTGACTAAGAAAAATCTTTTGAACCACAAACAATCCATCAGGATTATTAAAAAAAAAATCGGTATCATAAAATTTCGGCAAGAAATTTTCAAAAAATGTACGCTTTAAGAATAAGTTCATTTCACAGAACATGTTTAACAAAAGATCGGAGGAAGCGAGAGGTTGAGGATATAACAAAGAAACAAGCAAACAAACAAACAAACAAACAAACAAACAAACAAACAAGCAAGCAAGCAAGCAAGCACGCACGCATGCACACACAATTAATGGAAGTTTTGGAAGTCGGGTTATATTGAACATGAGATTTAAACACAATTGGAAAACTAATTAGATTTTATAAAACGTAGTTGTTTCTAACTCTAGAAACCATACTGCGTGGAAGTTATTTTTGTTTCGAGTCTATTTACAAGTCACAAATATAATCTTTCTTTGCTCCAGTACAGTTAAGGTGAACCTACAGAAAATGGCTGAATCATCGAATCCAAATTTCCCCGATTGATCTCCGGAGAATACATTTAGCGTCTTTGCTCTCTGGTTCTTTAGTTGACGGCATGGAGTCCCCATTACAGATGATAATCGAAGAAAATGAAACGATTTCTCGCTGCTAACACTGGAGTCTTCTCTAGTAGGCTTAGGGTTAGAAGTTGGTTCAATTTCTTAATAGAGGGTCTTCGAATGTTCTGTTTCTTTTGTCGTTTTGAAGTTTCTAGGTCCTATCTTTTGTTATTTTCTTTCAGTTTATTCTCTAATGCATTTTTAAATCGGGAGTCTGTTTTTTATAGAAGATCCAACTTTTTATATTGTGTAATTTTTATTAAGACCCAGGTAAATTATTCTATAACAGAATCAAATTGTGTTTAATGCTAAATATCATAAGAACACTAAGATATAAATGTCGTTTACATGTGAAACATTAAAATTTTCTTTCTTCAGACAAGTCAGATATTATTATAGTGTTCCTTTATTCCTTTGGGCTTATTAGTTTTTGCAGAAAGCAAGAGGATAACAATTTAATTTTTAGTGGAGAGAGATAAAAAGAAGAAATAATTAATTTGCGGCGTGTTTTATTGATTTTTTTCATTTTTAAGTTAATAATTTAATTAAATATCATCTCCGGCTGACCAATATATCAGAATTATTTATCCTTGACTGCAGTTTACTTAATGAACAAAGAATAAGCATGGTATATATAAGGTATATTTAAGAAAGGTGAAATATTTTCACACACACACACACATTTTATGATTAAATTTAAACAATATTCTTCCGATATTTTTAAAAATTAGTGATTCAGAGGTATTACAGTTTGATATTTTCATTTTGCGTTTCTACTATTAATTAAAATTTTTAGAAATTCAATTAATGATTATTGTTGAAGGACAATGATTTTTTATGAAAGAAATGTTTTCAATTACCTGAAAAATGAATTATGGAGTAAGGTAAATTTCGAACATTACAACCTTCTAAAGCGTAGGATACTATCAAATAAATTTATTCCCACACAAAAAGTCAAGAAAATCAATAACTCAATAATTAAAAGTATTTAAATTGAACGAGTAGAAAATATCCAAAGTGAATTGGAAATTCAATTAAAAAATTAATTAATTAAAAGCGTGTTTTTATGAACACGGTAGAGATCCACTTTTCTTACATTGTATGTCCCAAATATGAACGTAAAAACCTAAAAAATAATATTGAATCAAAGCAAAATTGTTTAGTGATCATATAAAATTCTTATAATTAAAAATGTATGGACAAAACATTTTTTAATTATTCTATTTTTCTAAACTCTGATTTCGATGTATTTTCATCTTTAAGATTGTAAAATAAATGATCCTTAAAACATTTCATTATTATTATTTAAGTTAATAAACATGAAAATTAACTACATAACCTCTAAACTACGGGAGAAAAGTTGCACGATTCACTCCTCCTTGTTAATGCTTTTCACACAGGCACGCGTAATTAGGCGATGTATTGGGGGAAATGGAAATACATGATATAAGTACATCCTTACTTCTCTGAAATTAGTAGATCCTTTGCAAACACTGCCAGGGTTATTGTATCGTATTTCAAAGTCATCGGAATAGTTTTACAAATGTCAGCGCAATGTAAAAGCGTATATATACACCAGGGGAAGTTAACGCACCTACTGAGCGAGACGCGTTCGTGGAAGTCATACAGAAAAAAAAAAGTAAGTTTTCAGTTTAAAAGTTTTTCTGTTGAAACAAATACGCTAAAGATATATTTCTGAATTTTTGTTTTTATATTAATTATATTTTATTTCAATAACTATAATTTTTGTATATATTTATTCGATTATAGTTGTTGAGAAATATTTTGTTAAAAATCCTTTTAATCTAAACCAGTGCTGCTCAAAGTTTTAATATTCGCGACCCAATATTCGATCATAATTTTCATCGCGCCCCCCTCATACAATAACAATGTATTGAATTCAATAATATTATACTCTGATGCTAAAAATACGATACGACTTTAACCTCTTTAGTGCCACCGGCGTATATAAACATTTCGTTCAGCCAAAGCATTATTTCCCGTGACGTATATATACGTTTTTCCGAAGTACGATCTTTTCTGTGCACTGCTATCCATAAAATTTTGGAATGCAATAAAAGGACCTTGACAATGTTTGCGAATGATTTACTTATTTCATATTATTTACTTCTTTTTTTTCACCCCCCTCCACCAATATATCTTATACTAGTGAAAACGTGTGGACAACGGTTGGCATTGGGACGCTAATTATTCTCTGGCAGTTTATTATAAACCGTACAAATTATCAAGATAAGTGTTTTATATATACTTTTTGTGTATAATTTTATACATGACAATCCCATGGGGTCACTGGTAATCATTAAATGTTCTTCACTTAGTATTGTTAAATTAATTATAAAATACATTGTGTAGCACTGATACATTTATTAGTGTAATATATCAGTGTAAATGTGTATTTTTTTATTATGTATTTTGTTTGTTTACTTTCAGTATATTAATTTTTTCAAATAATTTTCTGTTTTCGACTTTTCAATATGCTCACGCCCCCCTCGTAGAGTTGTCACGCCCTTCAAGGAGGGGGGGCGCCCCACAGTTTGAGAAACGCTTATCTAAACAATTAAATATGCTCGAAAAGAAAAAGTATACTTATATAAAGGATGTAACAAATAGACAACTTGGTATTCTTAAATGTATATACAGGCTCAAAAAAAAAAGTTTAAACGAATTGTATTAGTGACTGATTATATTGCAGCTAGATATGCTTTTCTCTCTCTCCGTCTGCTTACAGGGTGCGGCCGCGGTAGCCGAGTGGTATAGGTATCGGACCGTGGCTTGTCTTATCACGAGTTCGAGCCCAGTACCGTGAAGGGCAGCGATGCACGTTAAATCTGTCGAGAGCTAAAACGTCCTCCCGTTGGTGTGGTGTGGTAGTTAGGAGAGGGGGGTGCCAGCTCAGGTGTCGTCCACGTCACTTGAGCATGGCTCAAAATTACGTGGTCCGTCACCAAAAGCCCTCGTGCAGCTGGACAGTGTGACGTTAATATTCAATCAATCAATCCGCTTTCAGGGTTTTCATAATTCTAATCAATCTGGTAACTCGACAAATGGTTGCAAAGCTAAGTTACTCAATGAGAAAACCCCAAAAACACTTTTGTTTAAATTTTCCACTCATTAATTCTCCTAATATCGAAAGGTTATCACCGCTTTGCTTATAAAGATGTTATCGCATTCTGTGAAATATATCAAATTTTAACCTTTGAGTCGTTTAATTTTCTTATGCGATTTTAAAGTATTTTTCTAAGCAAATTGGTTTAAAAAAAAGAACAAAAATGAAACATGGTGAAATCCAAAATATGTGTTGATTCATTTCTCTCTCTCTATATAAAAAAAGTTTTTATTGATGATGTAATAAATTTATTTATTTATATCACACACTAGAACAATAATAAAAAGGCAATAAGTACTGTTCAACTTTATGGTTACAAATTTGTAAAAAAAAGGCACCATTTTTAGTACAGTCAATTACTTCAAGCTGAAAGATTAACACAAAATTATGTCATAAATGCGTATCTGAAAGTTTAAGGAGCGCTTTTGTATTATTTGCGTTCGAACCAAGCACTAATTGAGAATAGAATATAGGCAAGAATTGATTGACCATTTGCAAAATTCAGGTATAAATCCGCCAGACAAATTTCTGTAAAGCAATAATTTTACCATCGTCATATCATGGTAGTCCAAGAGCAATGCAACAGTCGTATCACGCATATATGTATATCAAGGATCACACTGGACACTCGAGGAAACTAGGATGTGCCATTCGTACAGAAATGTACGCAATTCCCAGTAAGATTGGCATTTGACATGACTATTAATAAATCCCAGGGGAAGAGTTTTGAAAAAGGTGGTTTATGCGTAACATCAAAGAAAGGAATAGTTACTCATGGACAATTGTATGTGGCTGTGTCAAAGTGCAGGAGTAAAGAAATAAAAATTCAGCGCAGTTTAGAGTAAAAGAGAGGTATTCCAGGGGCCGCTCTAGGACCGGACAAACCGGACATCTACCCGGGGCGGCATTTGGATAGAATTTGAAAAATATTTTCTTTTTGTAGCAAAAAATTTATATATTTTCTGAAATATTATTGGGTGTAAATTTAATATTTTATTTTACGTGTCTTACTTCCTCATTTTGTACTCTGTTTCATGTCAGTTTTCTTTCGTGTTGAAATTTAAGAATTCGAGTCGTGAGTACATGTTCAATCATGGAATATGATAAGCGTACACATATTTCAGTAATAACTTTCTCTCCCCATTCCGTATTGTCACAACGGACATTCCTTTCACCCATACGACGTCCAGTGTCCGCTATTCAAAAGGGAACAGGGGCAATAAGAGTTTTTTTAGAGATATAGAGTCACAGGAGATGTTATGTTTTATTTTAGTCTTGGGTGTAGTTACTATAAGTTAAAATAAATGTTTGTGATCCCTACCATCAGTAAACTCTTTTTAAAAGGAATTGGCATGCTGAAATGGACAATTCCTTCTTTACATTTTACTCATTTTAAATAATAACAGGTAATTATGCCCTCAATTTCGAATTATCTTGTACTTGACTTAAAATTATTTATAATATTGTTTTGCTGCCTTTTTGTTCGCAAGATTTTTTCAAGTTGTTTCGGTGTGTAACTGTGTGAACAATTTATCTTTTTTAATTATAATTTTTTTGCTTTGGAGAAGGGGTGGCATTTTTAATTTTTGTCCGGGGCGGCAAAACTGCTAGAGCCGGTCCTGGGTATTCGTCTTCCTTTTTCATAATATAAGTCCTAACAGTATCAAATTACTATACAAAATAAGAATTCAGTATTGGTTCTAAGAAACTAACCACAAAATAATAAAAAAAGAAGCAACAGCCTTATTATAAAGTAAAGAGTTTTAATGTGTTGGATATAAGGCGTTGCCTTAACTTTTTATTTTATAAAGAAAATCAACAAGAGTACGAAATAAAATCTAAAACATTTCCAAATAAATAGGTGTCTTTGTTGTCAAATGTTGTTGAAAGCGACAGGCGAGGATTTTATTGGATTTAGAAAAGAAGATCACGGAATTTCGAATGTTTTTTTTTCTTCTAACTTTAGTATTAGGATTCCGGTCGGTGTAGATTCTTTCCTGTGTAGTAAGAAAAAAAAATCTCCAAAAAATTTAAAAAGAAAAGGAATAACTTTAATTTAAAGAATAAGAATAAAGTAATATTCTTTGACTACCATTGTAGCCTGTGGGAAACTTGGCCTTTTTTTAAACTAGAAACAAGACAATATTGTAAATTAAAATCTTCATCCACACAATTTTGGAAAATTAAAAAAATTGTTCAGATGTAGATTGGTGCATTTGGCATTCAAAGTAGGAGGGTGGAGTGATGAATACCGAGCTTTGAAGTTATTTGTTTTGAAAATTTTTTCATTTATAAATCGGGAATTTTTTGATAGAAGATTTTTACAATGTGTATGAATTATAGAAGTCTATATTTTTGTATTACTCTGGGAAATGTCAGTATCTGGATAATTTGTAATGGAAAATGGATAAAATCTTAGACGTAGGGATACAAAAGGGATAAAATCGTGGACAGTAATTTGCCATATCTCTATAAAAATGAGTAGAATTTCAACATTTTTGATTTTGAAAACAATTCAAAGCCCCTTTGCAAAGAAAGTTTTAAAAATAGCGTAATTTGTTATTTTTATGTACTTGAAAAAAGAAATTGAAAAGATTACCTTAAGTTTTAAGAAATTGTGTGATATGTTAAATAAATTTATTTAAGAGGAAATTAATATAATTTATTTAATCGTAATTTGCCGTGTTACAGCTTTAAACATATTTACTTTAAAAAAAAGAGCACAAAAGTTCTACAAATAAAACTTCAGACTAATTTTGGTATTGATAGCTGCAGTTTCAAAACTTTGAATCTGTGGCGCAGCTTATCCTGAGGACAGAACTCACGACGCTTGGGTTCGTGGCGACGTAACATAACCCCTAGACAAAAGTGATCACCTCTTTCCTACGGATAAACAACCACCGCATCGGCGACCTAGACTGTATTAAGAAAAACAAAACTTTATGAACTGTCATGTCGTCATCCACCCGCAGCAAAAGCAATAAAAAGTATATATAAATAAAAAATAGATAAAAGAAATAATAAAAATAAAATCATCAGACCCACTTGACGCAACATCACTAATTAACAACAACAATTCACACATTCGCCTACAAAAAATCGTTTGCCTAACCACCGATTTCACTGGAGGGAGAGTAATGTAGTGGTATCTTTGTCAGCCAGTAACAGCCTCTGGTCAGAGGTGATCACTTTTGTATAGTGGTTAGTTATGTTACTTGGCTATGAACCCAAGCGTCATGAGTTCTGTCCTCCAGATAAGCTTGCCACGAATCTTCATATGAGCAAAAGCAGTTAATTCTTTAAATGAAACGCGAGTTCTAAAGAACGATACATAAGTAAAATATTAAGAAAAAAAAAAGGAATTTGTATTAACAACAAAATCCCCTTAACTCACCGAAAAAGTCATTTTGATTAAATTTTTTTTTAAAACCCGTGAATCAATTGTTTTGAATGATACTTACAATTAGAAATTTAATAAAAAGATCATACATTTCTATGTTTAACGTTACCAGCATTTCATAAAATGATTGAACAGAACCAAAAAATCAGAATATTGTACGATGAAAGTTGAGGAAGAATTACCGCGAAGTAATTCCTCACAGTTATGGAGCAGTAAGAAAATAAAAATATTTTACAAATATTCATTTAATATAACAGAAAATTGTATCTTTTTTGATATTATTAAAAACTATTTTTTAACCCTATTTTAACACCAAATTATTATTCGGCAGTGTTAATAAATTTGAAATTTCGTTTTAGGAAAAAGAAAGAACTTATAAAGATGAAAAAAAAGCATCCCATTAATCGCACAAAACTTTTCCCAGTATTATGACCACAAATTGAAAAATTTAATTAAAAACTGCGGATTTGAAACTTTGAGTGTGTGCGTTTCAGCCAATAGTCTTTTTCCAAGGATTTATTCATTTATATTTTCTTTACATTGTGTTTAAAAATTACTGCGGTTTGTTGTTCATGTGTGGAATTCGGAAGTGTTAACGGAAACACTACACCAGGGGTACTCAACCTTTTTTTCCGCTGGGCCGTATACATGGCATGCCAGCCATTTCACGCTGACCGCAACATGAGATTGAACGAGGGAGGGGGAGGGGGGTAGAAATGCTTAAGACCAAGATAACATTGGAAATTTAAAATATGGAAAATTGATCAAAATATTATAACTCCCGTTTTGCATTTTTTTTCATTATTATTACTTTATATTTCTTATTTTTTCACTAACACTAAATTAAAAAGAATTTAAGAAACATTCCTTCACGATTTTTGCATCAGTCAATGGTTTCATATGATTACTAATATTATAACAAACTTCTTAGGATGTCTTTGTTACTACTATGATATTACCATTGACGAAACACTTTATTGCTGTTACAAAGTATATTCAATAAAGCGTATTTATCATCTCTTGAAAGAGGAAAAATGTCATTAAATAATTCCCATTCATTGGTATATTTTAAATACAGCACTTTCGTGAAAAATCAAGCAAGTACTGATACACATGTTTGTTTTTCACTACAAAACAATCAACCTCCAAATCATGCGGATATTTTCCACTTGTAAGGTAAGAAAGATTGTTCAAAATTTGTTCCACCCATAAAATTGTCGCTAATCCATTGTTGTCTGTTATCACTAACCGCAATCGTTACAAGTGGAAAAATAATATAAATTCGCAGCCGAACGACATCGACAACAAAAAAGCAAAATTGATGTATTTGACTTCTTGTAAAAGAATTTCCCACCAAATTTTAATAGATTATCTTAAATAAAAGAATTTCTCAGAGCAATGGGTCATGACCGGGCCACTTAAAACGGTTCGGTGGTCCGCAGATTGAGTATCGCTGCACTATACCATTAAAAATTAAAACTTTATACATTTGCAATTAGTATATTCACTTTTCTTTCAAGTCCTCCCATCCACCTTTCGGTCTAAAAGTTGAACGGAGGGGAAAGAAACTCATCTGAAGTGGAACCGGCACTGCAGAAATTCCGAAAAAGGGAATAAATACGGAAATCACGAGGAAATGTTGATATCGAGAGGGGAAGGGAAGGGTAAATCCTCCTGGGAAAAAAAAGGAAAACGTTATAAGCCCGAAAAATCCCGTTAAACGCGCCGGGTTATGCAGCTAGTCCTATATAAAATTCTGTGGTTTCCTTAGAATCACTCGCGGAATACTGGCAAGGCATTATATAATTTTAAGCTATGGTTGATATTTTTAAACAGAACAGGGGTTATAAAGATAATTAAAATAAATAGAAAAAAAAACTCTGCATTGTACTAATTTATGATTCTATATTTGATATTCGGCTGTGTTACACTTTTGATTTCCACACGCAGTACAAAGTAATCCCACACAATGACGTCATCGTGCATATTTTATTTATTTATAATAACGATGTTTAAAAATAAATATGTCTTATCGTAAGTAGCAACAAATATGTTGCTACTTGCGATAGCAACAAACAAAAAAAAAATTAAAAAGAGTACAAAAAACAAATGAAAAGAATGAGAAAATGGCGCTGTTGTTTTAAATGTTTACTTAATTTCTGTGGTTTAATGTTTACTTATTTAATAGACTGTTTTATATAAAAATAATTAATATTTAGAGAGTGAAAATGTACAAATGTGGTTGACCTACCTTTGAAGTGATATAAAAAAAACAAACATCTAACTTTAAAATCAAAGATTTTCACATAAATTTAGGAAAGAGAAATCAAAACAACATTCTTAAATTTCAGTTGCTACATATTGTGAATAGTAACAGAATTCTTTAAAAGTATTGCGAAGGAACTGAGCTAATGAACTTACTAAACTTTGATGCATAAATTGAAAATACATTTTTTTCAGAGCAACTAGTCACATTGTGGATTTTGTGGACGGGGAAGTTTCTACCGAAAGTTCCAATCAGCAGAGTTTGTTAGATTTAACGAAGTTGGAGATGAAAGAAAATAGGCTGCTGACGGAAACTCTCGTTAGGCCTATCTTCAGCGAGTTCTTAAAATAAGTTTTTATTCTTAAAACTCAAAAGTTATATTTTTCTTTAAAAAAAGTGAAGTTTTTTTGGAAGTAGATTAGGAATATTAGCATATTTTATTTTTTATTTATTGAGAGAGAAATCTTTTTATGTATATTTTTTATGATTATGAAATACAAGTGTGGAAAGAAAATATAACGAATTTAAAATGAAATGATTTCATGATCCTTAACGAAAATTAACTTCGTTAGGCGTGAGCTTGTCTGTTTTTTAATTACAAACTAAGATATTTCTATGGAAATGTGTTTTTACCTATTTGTACTGAAATATATTATATTATAAAAAGAAAATTTCCAACTTTTACACTTTGCTGCAAATTTTAAGATATAATTTTTGCAAAGATTTCTTCTTTAATTCTTTAAAATAATGCTTTAATATTGAATTAAAAGTTTAACTCCTATAGTCTTTAAATTTTTATTTATGAAATACTTCATAAATTGTGTTGAAAATGTATTATTTATTTATTTTTATTTTAATTACATATTACAAACTTTAAATTTCAGATGGCAACGTTAGTAATAAAATTGTATTATTATTTTTCAATTACTATTTAGTATTTTGGGAATGGCAACACCAGTTTTTGTTATATTGTTTATGTTTCTGGAATAAAAGTCGAAATAAAGTTCTTTTTTGATCGGTGACCTTCGAAAAGATTTATCTCTTTTATTTCAATTTGCTAGCCACCGTAGCACGAGTTTGAATTAAAACTACTTCAAATTAGAAGTGTGGAAAAAGTTATTTGGTGTCCTTATAATATTACTTTTGAAACCTAAAAAAATTAGTTTAGATGTTCTTTTGGTAGCTTTAACAGACTGAATGTTTTTAAATAAAATTACTATATGATTTTAAATTATTTTCAAATAGAACAAAATTATAGTTGTCTAAAAGATTTCTTTAAATTTTTACATTCCTTTATTTGTTTAAATTTATTCCCTAAACAATGCCTTCTAGAGGAATAATAAATATAATAAACATGAAATGGTATAACTTAGTAAGGAATATCAAGTTTATATACGTTTGCAGAATTATGCGAATTAAAAAATCAGTATACAAAAATCAATTCATTAAAAATTATTCTTTTTTAGAAAATGTTGGTTTTAATGAAATGTTCAAATTATATTCAAGAATAATTTAAAAACATAAAACTTAAATAGAAGCAAATACGAGATATTTCGTTTTTCCATGCACAAAAATCTGGTGCAGCTATCGATACATTAATTGTTATCATCTATTGGTCTCGTCTTAGTAAGAGCTTTGGAACCCCATCCACACTAAATTGGCGACCCGGATGAGTGTTGTAAAAATCGCGCAGCATCTAAATCCCCCAAAATCAGACGAACTTAATGCAATGATCAATAAGTTTAATTAATAAAACTCTTAAAATATAAAGGAAATTTAACTAAACTTAAAAATAAAAAGCGTTAGTAATACATAAAATAGCTAATGGCCTGAGTAAAAAATTGAAAGTTAAGAATATGATTTTATGAGTTCCTTTTATAGTTTTAAAGAGTATCTCCGAAGCTATATTCGTAGTCCGCAGCCAACAACTGATGACGATTAATGTATCGATTGTCGAAAATGCAAGCAAAAAGCCAGTTGTTTTTTTGTAAATTTAATATTAGGATATTATTTTTAAAGTGGAGAAAAAACATACTATACACACAATGAGAAATTCATACAAGTAACGTCATTACTATGGCTCAATATATTCATAGCTCTTAAGCAATGTTTTAATTATACGAGGAATATTCATTTGTCTGACTTAATTTAATTGACTTATCCATTGTCTGGGATTAAATTAGTTGATTTATCAGGAGAAGTTAACGGAAAAGAGCAAACGAGGAATATATTCAGACGTGACAATTTAATTAGCTATAATTATATGCTGTGACAATTAAAAATTTCGCTTTTTATGATATGTGGAAACTTACGGTAGCTTATGTATAAGATAATGAGATGCAAATTTGAGTAAGGTAAAAGCAGCTGCCAATTCCAATTAATGAACAAGGAAGAACAGATAACTATACGAAGAAAATTCAATGTAATATTATAAAAGATTATTTACTATAGTGCAAAACACACAAGTTAAAAACAAACTTTACAACGTTCCAAAAATGGCTTTCTAAAAGAGTTCCACCAGCAGGAACTCAGACAGATCGCTGTCAACACATAAACAAATTCTGATTTCAACTAAACTGACTTTTATTTCAAAGTTTCTTCATATAGCTTCATAGAAATTTCTAAAAGGGTCGATCCTAGAGCTTTCTTAATAATTACTTAGTGATATCGTATTTTCGGCCAAATTTGTCTTCAAGAGACATAAATTCGCCAACCTGGTAACTTTATTTACATCTACTATGGTAGCCAGAATCTAATTTTTCTATTCACTGGGAAGGGAATTTTGCTTGTAAAACTCAATTTTTCCTCAAGCAAAGTATTATTGCAAGAAAAGTAGCATACATGGCGTGTTTCAATCGTGGTCTCATAAGTACCCGGCCTGACCCAGAGATGGAGGTAGTTGTTTGAAAAATATCATTTTATTAGAAAGTACGCAATTTATAAAGAATATGCTTCAAGTTTGAAGAACCACGTTGTTTAGTATTTGTTTGGCACCCATCAATAGTGAACGTTTTCAGTGAATTTGTGAAAATGGAGAAAATTAATCATCGCCGTGTGACACAATACTTTTATTTGAAAGGTCTCAGCCCAGCCAATATAAAAGCTGAACCAGGTTCTTCTCTAGGTGAGTCTGATCCTTCGTTTACAACAGTAAAATATTAGGTAGCAGAGTTTAAAAGAGGCTGCACGAGCTGCCAAGACGAGTATCGCAGAGGTCAACTAAATGAGGTGAAGACTCCAGAAATAGTGCAGAAAAACCACAAAGCGGTACTGGATGAAAGTGCGCGAGCTAGCAGACATAGTAGGCATTTCAAAAAGTGTGGTACATCGCATATTATCTGAAAATGTGGACATGAGAAAGCTGTGTGCAACATGGGTGCCACGTTTGCTCACATTCGAACAAAAACATCGTGAAGATGTTTAAATTAAGTGTTTAGAGATGTTTCACAGCATGAAAGCAGAATTTTTGCGCCGTTTCATAACCATGGATGAAACATGGGTTCATCACTTCATACCTGAAACAAAAGAATCATGAAAACAATGGAATGAAAAGGGAGGTCTGGCTCCAAAGAAGGCGAAGACCGTTCTATCTGTAGACAAGGTCATGGCGTCGGTTGTTTGGGATACGCGTGGGATAATTGTCATTGACTATCTTGAAAAAGAAAAAAACTATCAGTGGTGAGTATTGTCCCATTTGAGCGAAGAAATCAAGCCAAAAATGGCCGCATTTGGCTAAGAAGAAAGTGTTGTTTCATCAAGACAGTGCAAATTCTCACAAATCCGTTATTGCAAGGGCCAAAATTAATGAATTAAAGTTTTAATTGCTACCTCATGCACCCTGTTCGCCAGATTTAGCACTCTCGGATTATTTTCCATTCATAATCTTGAAAAAATGGCTCAATGGTCAAACATTTTCCAACGATGATGAAATGATCTCGGCAGTTAATGGCTGTTTGGAGGAGCTAGACAGTTCTTAATATGAAAATGGTATCGCGTTTATTTAACATCGTAGGAAAAGTGTATAGAGCTAAAAGATTATGTTGAAAAATAAATATATTTTTTTTCTAAAAATTACGCGTTTTCTTTGTAGGGTCGAGTACTTCTAGGACCACCCTCGCAGTATTTCTATATTTTTTACAAATAGATTAAATTAATTAAGATTTCAGAAAATTTGTGCTGTATAATGCTTTTAATATTTATTACTCGAGTTTAACTTATTTTTTCATTAAATATTAATTGGAAATAATTAATCACACATGAAACTATTCAGTAAAAAATGTAAAGATATTTAAATCTTCCATCAGATAAAAACAATGACTATTGAAATAGAAACAGAAATGACAAAACAATAAAATTGCAGTAAATAAAATAAATAATTTTATTAAAAAAAGGTGTGAGTAATTAGAATTTTGTCTTTCATAGAAAATAAAATTGAGAATTTTAAAGAATTGTTCAATTATGTCAAATTCTATTAGCTTAATAAAAACTTAGAAAGAAGAAATTTGTGTCACACACGATTCTTTTTTGAAAAAGTTTGAAGTCATATCAAACTTTGTTGAACGAGATTCCGAAATCTAATTTAGAAATTTCCCCCCTTCATAATTAAATAGCGTTTGAAAACTTTAAAAATACTTTTCTTCAGAGAAAAAATATATAATTTTGCTTTCAAACTTTATTTTAAACTTAACAGAACAGCTGTCATTATAATTCTAACTGTCCCTGTTTGAGATGAGTTAACGTTCATTTTCAAAGATTAAATCTGAACTACTTTTATATTCAACGCATAATTCTTTAGTTCAATTCATTTCAAACTCCTTACTTATCGAAATTGAGGATTTATCATCGACCACTTTCTTCGAATCAAAAGACATCTCCAAATGTGGCCCGATATGCAGCCAATAGTAGACAACCTTGCACGCGCATTTTCCAAAACAATAATGACTACGATACCCTTTGGTAACGTATTTTTGTTTGGCAAAATTATATGATCGATTGTATAAATTTCAGTATTTGTATTCGATTTTAAGATGAATTTTCCAAATGCTTTTCTTATATATAATTTTTCTTTGTTTACGTTTCTTTCATATATATTATAAACTTTTGTTTTCAAAAGCCCAACATCGTCACGAGTAGACCATTATTATGTACGTATTTGCATCAACTGCATAGAACACCTAGTTATATCACATACTAGGTATCATATAAGTGCACAAACAAGGTGCTTAAGTTTAGTGAAAATGTGTTAGCATGATTCGTATAAATATCTAGCAATTTTTCATATAATGCTTAGAATTTTATTGTATACAAAAGTATTACTAGTTGATTATTGACGTAACGCGTAGAAGTAACATAAGGATAACAACCTCATAATTTGAAATCACGAGGAGACGAGGTGAACGACACCTCCAATTTTCCACTTCCCTTCAACGCGTGTGGACTTTGAAATTCGATAGAACTCACTTTACATCCGGGTCTTTATTGGAATGATTGATTATTTATCACAGCGTTTCTCAAACTGTAGGGCGCTCCCCCTAGGAGGGGGCGTAATAACTGTATGAGGGGAGGGGGGCGGGAGCATATTAAAAAGTCGAAAATAAAAGATTATTTTTAAAAAAAAATTATTAATTTACTGAAAGTAAACAAATAATATACATTCTGACGTAATAAAAAATGAAACATACATTTACACAGATTAATAAACTTATAAATGTATCAGTACTGTACGATGTATTTTATAATTAATTTAACAATACTAAGTTAAGAACAAGTTTAATGATTACCAGTAACCCCTAGGCTTGCCATACATAAAATTAAATATAAAAATTAACACTTATTTTGATAATTTGTACAGTTTGTAATTAATCTCTTTACTGCATGTTAAAAGTTATGCTATGCGCTCCCCAATACCACCATTTACGTAGGCACGCGAATGTGTTGTTTTGGGGGGGGGGGAAGAGAAAAAGAATAAAAGTAAGCAAATCCTCTGAAATAAGTAAAACCTTCGCAAACACTGTCAATATCCTTTTATTGCATTCTAAAGCCTTAGGAATAATTTTATGGATAGCAGTGCACAGAAAAGATCGTACTTCGGAAAGACGTACATATACGTCGGGGGAAATTAATGCTTAGGTTGAGTGAGACGTTTATTTACGCCATTGGCACTTAAGAGGTTAAAGTCGTATTGTAGCCTTAGCGTCAAAGTACAGTGTTATTGAATTCAATACATTGTTATTGTATGGAACACGGGGGCCCGGCCGGATTAAAATTATGATTGAATATTGTGCCTCAAATATTGAAAGTGAGAAGCACTAATTTATCTATATCGTTCTTGCAGGCAACACGAGGGCTGTTGACGGAGGACTTCATAGTTTAACTACTGTCAAGTGTGTGTGTGTGTGTGACACCTGACTTGGTACCCTCTTTCCAAACTTCCTCACCACGATAATGGGAAGATTTCTAACTTCGACAAAATTTAACGTGAATCATAACCTCTACACCAGGGGTGGGCATTCTTTTCCAGGGTACGGGCTACTTCTAATTTTTTCAAGATGTTGCAGTCCACCCAGTGGGGTAGGTGTAGTGAGCTAATAGAAAGTCTACAATACAGTAGGGGACCTCCATTTTACTAACCTCTATTTTGCGAATTTCTCTATTTAGCGAACTTTTTCCTGGAAGTAAGAACATTTTACGATTTTCTTCGTAAAATATCCTCCAAATAGCACTGGCGCAGCTATTTGTGAGTAGTCCCTGTATCAAAATTCCTTAGGGGGCCCTTTTTAGGAGAAGAAATAAAAGAAACATTTCAAAGTGTCAGAACGTTACACATTTTGGGGCCCCTGTAGGTTGGGGGCTTCGTATTACTGATACGGCTCATACGGCGGTAGCTACGCCCCTGCCAAATAGCGAAATACATTTTCTATGTAATGAACTTTTTCTCTTGAGATTCGAATTTTGTTCTCCTTATTTTTAAAATAATTCTAGACTTTTATATGATTATTAGGTTTTAGTGAAAGTGGTCACACCAAAATGCCTTGGCAGTCCACCGGTCGATCGTGATCGACTTAATGCCCACCCCGGCTCTACACAGTGTCATCAATTCGCAAACCCCCCCCAGGGGGGGGGGTGGGGTTTTATTTTAGAGGAATTTGCCTTATTTTGATTTTTCTTTAAAGTCCCATTCTAAAAGCCATACGAGGGATATTGGTGACAGACTTCATATTAAATGACGAGGAGAACATTTGACCTAGAAGCCCACTCTTCAATATTTCAGAAGAAACATGGCACTTTAAAATATTAGTTTTCTAATACAATATTTGTCTTATTATGAAATAAAAAGAACGTTTGAAAAAGATATTTTTTTTTTTGACTTTTTAAACAATTGTTTCACAGATTTTAATGATGTGTTTCAAAACAATTATTTTCCCATTTGGCTCAAATTTCAATAGAATGAATTTCAGCTTTATAAATTAAATTAGTTAGTTAAATAGTTAGTTAAAATAGTTAGTTTATTTAAAAAAATTCAAATGATAATAGAAGAAAAAAATGCTTCGATTTTTCTTCACTTTTTTAAAATGTTATGATTTAAGGTGTTAAACAATCTTGTTTTTTCATATGTTTTTTTATATATATATTCAAGTATATAACCATTTTTTTATTCAAAATTAATAAATCTGAAACTTAAAGGAAGATTTTTAAATCAATAATTAATAAAAGATTTATTAATAATGAATTAATGTAAAATATTATTAGACGAAAAAGTAGTAATGCCACATAATAGATTTAAAGTCATATTTGAGGCTATAATCTCTATTCATTGCAGATATAATTTTAATTTAATCTAGAATATTAAGCATACTTGAAAAATGAGATTTTCAAAAAAAAATTCTTTATCAGTAGCAAGCTAGAATAGAAGAAACTTATACAAAGTAGAAAACACGAAATTTATTAGATTTCAAAAAAGAAAAATTGAAGCAGGTGTTTTTTAAAAAAAATCGAAACTTTCTCTTCGAAATATAACCCAGAATAATTTTTAGTGGTACTTCTTTCCCTTGTTAAGGAAACAAAAAGCAGAAACAGCAGAGAAAAGAGAAGGGGGATAGAGAGAGAAAAAGTGAAGTATTTGATTTTGAAAAACAAAGAAAGGGCGATCCATTTCAATGGCTGTTTGCTGCTGATACGGTACATGCAATCAAAGAAATGGACAGCGCAATATTTTTAAATCTGTATTTCTTTCAGAATATTTGACGTAACATATTGTTGCTTCTCAGGGTAATATTTCACAAATATGATTGGATGGAAAACATATATTCAAACTCTTACTTTAAGAATTCTGAATTCTGTCATCTACAAGTGAAGTAATTCTTTCTCTCTAGAATTTTGCATATATATTGCAGTTTTTAAGATTGCTATGTAACTAAAATTACATATTTCTCTTAGATATCCATTACATCAGCGAAACTGCAGTGGGTATGTAAAGGATTTACACAAAAGTAACAGACATCTACTGGATGTGTCTTATAAATGATTTTCTAATATTAAGTATAGTATAGTATAGTATAGTATAGTATAGTATAGTATAGTATAGTATAGTATAGTATAGTATAGTATAGTAAAGTATACTATACTATAGCATACTTTATATAGTATGCTTTAGTAGTATACTTTATATATTATAGTACTTTCAAGTATATTATACTATGAATGCTTTCAATACATTCGTTATCGCTGAGTTCACTGGCGTAGCTAGTCCTATTACCTATATCAAAATTCCTTAGGGGCCCTTTTGATGGATCTTACCAATTTAGGATTGTTTTGCTTACACATAGGGGCCCCTTTAGCTTGGGGGCCCCGTATCATTGATACGGCGGTAGCTACGCCCCTGGCTGCATTCGTTGATTTTAAAGTAAAAAATCAAGATTCACACATACAAAATAATTTCAAGTTTATATCACCAATTATTTAACTAAAATGGAATGTTAGGCAGGCATTGCCAAAACTAACAAAAAAAAAAAAAAATAAAAAAAAAAATTAAAAAAAAAAAATTCTCGTCTTTTTCCAAATTACAATTCTTAATGAATAAATTATTTAAATTCATTTTTAAATGAGTATAATAAAAAATGCCACTAAAATAATATAAATAAATAGCAACTTTCTGGTATTACTACTTTTTTTACTTAACGTCCTACATAAACTTTTTTACATCCTGATTGGACATTTAAAAAAAAATAAATAAAGGATTACTTTCAAATTTGATATTGGAAAATAATATTAAGTCTTAACATATTTTAAGTCAGAGTCATTCAGTACTTTGTATTATATTCTGCGCAATAAAATATTTAAAAAAAGTGGGAACTAACATTTGTTTGGCGATCTGTTTTATAATTTTCCGTAAAAAAAGAGGGCTTGAATCTGATATTTGTATTCTAGTATCCCTCACATATTATCACATTCTTGAATTAATAATATACTTTTACCTGACAATATTAAGGACCAGATTTGCATTTATAAGCTGAAATGGCGTAAGAGTGAACAAAGACGAAATCTCCATCTCGAATCAGATTTCAATATATTGAACACGTAAAATTCTCTCACTGTTTCTTTGAAATTATAGTGATAACTTCCTTACGCTTCCTTTAACATCATTTTTCCCCCCATTTCCTACTATTAGCTCACACTCTCTCTATATTTATTTATTTATATATTTATCTTATTCAAACTTTAAAACGTTATTAAAATACATTTTGAAACGCTCGATTGAGCTTAAATTTTATATACATGATTATTTTGGATGACAATACAGTAATTTAATTATAATTCATAAAAATTAATTGATTAAAACTTATTATTCGAAGAATTACAAATACAGCCACGTTGGCATCATTTTTGGCGACTGAGCTACCCTTTTGGTGACTTGTGTCAAAACTTGAAAAGGATTTTTTTTTTCTCACGTTTTAAAGCATTCAGTTAAACTGAAATTTTATATACACGATTGTTTTGGATGGCAATAGGATATTTTAATGATAATTAAAAAAATAATTACCTCTTAATGTTGTGATTCTATCACATGTATATACATATTTATATTAATTGTAACTATTTAATAAAAAATAGCTAAAATAAAATTTTCTTTGTTGATATAAGTAGGAATTGACTTAAATTTTTTTTTTATATATTACTTGTTTTACTATAAAAATCTCTATACTCATGATCTTTTAAATTCATTTGAATAAGAGAGAGCTCTCAAGTTAACTAATTGCATTTCGTTTACTGAATATTATTTGCATTATTTCAGAAAAATATTGTTTAAAAGAAATTAATTTCCAATATTACTTAAGGCAAAAAGTCAACATTAATCTAATTAATCAGACCCAGGGAAATAAAAAATAAAGCTTTCTTGATTTTTTTTGCACAGAAATTTCTGTATTATTTTTACTTGCCATATACTGAAACAATACGTTCTAGTTTGGGAGTAAATATTGTATCTTTTTCAATTCTTACTATTAGCTCACACTCTCTCTATATTTATTTAAATATTTATCTTGTTCAAATTTTCAATTGTTAATAAAATGCATTTTATAGCTCTCAGTCGAGCTGAAATTTTATATATACGATTATTTTGGATGACAATTACAGTAATTTAATTATAATTAATAAAAATTGATTAAAACTAATTATTCAAAGAACTACAAAGACAGTCACGTTGGCGTCATTTTTGGCGACTTGTATCAAAACTCAAAAAGGTTTTTTTCTCACATTTTAAAGAGCTCATTTGAGCTGAAATTTTCTATAGATACACTATTGTTTTGTGACAATACGATAATTTAATTATAATTAATTGAAACTACTCGTAATTATTTAAATAATTACAGATACAGCCACATAGGTTTCATTTTTAGTGACTTGGGTCAAAACTTTAAAATATTTTTTTTCTCGCGTCTTAAAGCATTCAATTAAACTGAAACTTTATAGACACGATTGTTTTGGATGACAATACAATACAGTACTTTAAAGATAATTAATAAAAATTAATTGCCACTTAATGTTGCGATTCTGTCATATGTATATATAGATATTTATATTAATTATAACTATTTAATAAAAAAGTAACTAAAATAAAATTTTTCTTTGTTGATCTAAGTAGGAATTGACTTAATTATTTTTTTATATTACCTATTCTTTGTATACATATCAACTTATAACTAACTGAATTTAAAGTAAAACAAAAATGAATATTCTAGAATATTTAGTCTGCATCAATATCCCTGTTCTTCACGATAGCAAAATATAGACGTAAAAAAAATTCTAATTGTTTTAAAATCGAATGTATTGAATTAAATACATTTCTCTTTACTACTCAATCCCGAGGAATTAGCGATGACAGCTGACCAAAAACATTGAATTCCGCTGGTCACATAGTTCCCATTAAATGACATGGTAGCCTAATCGTTATGTTAGCGAGCTCGTTGTCGGAATGTAATGATTTCCAGCCCTAGAGTCACTGAATACCCGCCGTGTAGCGGGTGGGGGTGGATGAACGTTAAATTCGCCCCGACCCAAAGTCCTCCCGAAGGCTTGGGAGGGGTAATTTGGTAAGAGAGAGTACCAACTCAGATTGTAACGGATCTATTCGCGATTCTTCCACTAATCCTCTTGG
>BMAV01009136.1:152486-216069 GCA_019973955.1 Trichonephila inaurata madagascariensis | reverse complement strand
TAAATTATCCCCCCCCCCATAAACAGCTAAAATCTTCAAAAAATGTATTTCATTCCTATTGTGGATGATTAGTTGATAAATAATAAGAAACAGCAGACGATACAATCTCTGACAATAAAGTTGGTCGAGTGAAATCAGAGCGGCCGATCTGGCAACAATGGCGAAACAAAACGCTGCACATGCGTAGTGGCAGATGTTGACCATCTGCCCCCACCATTGTCCAGTTGAGTGTCGTTTGGGTTCTGTGTAAGACTTTGTTTTACAAAGTGCTTGTTTAGTGCGTTGGTTCAGAACAGGAAATAAACGAACAAAAGATCAATTTTAAGTTTTATTTTAAGCATGGCAAGACACCAACAGAAACGTATCCGATGCGGATACGTTTTTATAAGGATCAAGCATTGTCCCTGAAGTGTGCGTACGAGTGGTTCGCCCGTTTTCGAGAAGGCCGGGTAAGTGTTTCTGACAACCCCCTGGCGACCTCCTTCAGTGACGAAAACATTGAGAAGGGGAGAAAATTAATCACGAAAGATGGTCGATTAACTGCGCACATGATAGCTGGATGATGAATGCTGCAAGATACATTGAAATTTTGCCCCGTTTCATTAAACGTCTACTCAGGTACGACCCCATTACGCACAACTGTGTAGTGTTTTGTTCAAGACAATGCTCGCCCTCACACAGCCAATTTCGTCAAACAGTTCCTGGCAAAAAAAGGGATGGTGCAAATTGAACATCCACCATTCTCGCCAGATCTCAATCCTCCTTCCTATTCCCACGACTTAAACTCCCTTTGCAAGGAAAGAGATTTGTCGATATTTGTGACAACCAACGAAACTTGATGAAGCTTTTGAACTCCATCTCAGAAGAAATCTTCTTGCGAAGTTTTCAGAACATTGTATAGCAGATCTCTGCGTCGCATAGTTATGGAAGGTGACTATTGAGAAAGACAGTAAGGTAACTTTCGTTTATATTTCATCTATTTTTATGTTACAGGACTATTCACCGAACTTTGTCAGAGGTGGCATAATTTATTATTGCTCATATTGCTTACATTAGTTCGATAGAAAGGAAAAAAAATTATGTTTTGCATCTGTTACTGGCACAATTAACTTTTATACTCCTTGAACTTCAAGGATATCTTAATGCTGGGGTAATCAATAGTCACGTGGTGCTTTTTCTGTGCTGTTTCAGCACTTTTTACTTCTACTGTTTAAGTTAATAATTTTTCACGAGTAAGTGCAGCACCGTTTACCTTTGTCTCACACATATTTGATAAAGATTCAAATCCCTTTTGCATTAAATTTTTCTTATTTACAGGTTTGTCTCTTTGTAGAAGTCATCGCTTGAAAACAGGTTGCAAAAATATTTGTTAATAATCCACAATGCAAAACGCTAACATAAATAAACCGTCTAAATTCTACGTTTAAAAGCAACGGAATTAAGGGTACACATACGTCATTGCAAAATAGTTATAAGTAGTTCAAAACTATAATAACAAGTAATATAAAAAAATAGTTTTTCAGTCAATTCCTACTTAGATCAACAACGAAAAATTTTATTTTAGTTACTTTTTATTAAATAGTTACAATTAATATAAATATTTATATACATAGGACAGAATCACAACATTCAGTGGTAATTAGTTTTTTTAATTATCCTTAAAGTATCGTATTGTCCTTTTAATTTCAGTCCAACTGAATGCTTTAACACGTGAGAAAAAAAAAACCTTTTCAAGCTTTGACACAAGTCGCCAAAAGAGTCGCTAAGTGGCCAACGTGGCTGTATTTGAAATTCTTTGAATAATTAGTTTTAATACATTAATTTTTATTAACTATAATTAAATTATTGTATTGTCATCCAAAATGATCCTGTTTATAAAATTTCAGCTCAATTCAGCGCTTTAAAATGTATTTTATTAACGAATGAAAATTCCACCAAGATAAATGAATAAATATACAAATATATAAATAAATAAATATATAGACAGTGCGAGCTAATAGTAGGAATTGAAAAAGTTGCTAGAATTGGTTCAAAGAACTTTCGCGAGCCGCACATTTCATACTCTTTAATCGTTATTCTATAGAATACCTAGTTAAATCATGGAATTCAATAATTTTATATATTTTAACTGACTTTTATATTTGTTTCATGAAATACCTAGATATTCCATGAAATAACGGATTCCCCACCCACCCATTAACATAACACTTCACCAACATGAAAACATGGGGATATATACATATAGAGAGAAAGATAAATCCCCAATTACCCCTCTCTCCAAACAATTTTTCTTCATATATTTCTCTTACTAATATTATGATTATATAAAATTGACCGCTACCCCCCCCCCCAATAGTGTGAACCCCTGAACGGAAAGCAATGAAAGACTTTTCACAGTTATTCTTTTCAGCATTACATTCCTTCTGCTTTTACTCATAACTGCTTTTTTTAAAAGTAAGGAAGGTAAAGGTTCAAAAATATATCACCTTTTTATAATTATAATTGTTCTAATAAATAAATTGTAACAATATGGAGCCATTATAATTCAAATTATGAAACAAAAGGTAAAAAAAAAAAGTGAAATCTTTTTAGAATTTTATTTAAGGAATAAATAGAAAAAATATTGAAATTATATATATATATAAAATGTGAAGTTTAAATTTACTACGTTTAATTTTTATCATATAGTTACAGGTTTAAGTGGCTCTTAAAACAAATAGAAAACCTAAATCATTATCTGAATTCCAAAGCAATTTGATAAAGTGCAACGATTAGACTAATCTATTAATTTTCTTTAAATTGTACGAAAAATAAAAATAAACTCTTATTTATAAAAGAATATTTCTTGAAGAGTATTAAGAATAAAATAAAATTCATACATAATACATAAATATGTTTGTAAAAATTAAAGTGAACAGTCATGAGTTTTTTATAAAAAAAAAGGCGAACAAAAATAGTTTTAAAGTGATTTGTTCTAATAATCATCAGCTCTACCTTAAATCTTTTTCTTTATATTTTTCTTTAATACTGAAGAATCCAAATCTTTTTATATTCACCATTCTCTTCAACAGAATCACTTTATTAACATAATGGAAGAAATGGATGAAAAAAACATAAAAGTATACCGCTATAAGTTTAAATAAAGTGGAAAATGGTGTTCTGTGAAATGTGGAACTTATATTCCTTTATTTGAACTTCATCTTTACATGAGTTATTAAATGATAATGTGTTTTTTGAAGCTATTTTCATTTTTATTTTATAAAATTTAACGACATATAAGAAACCTAATTTAATATTTCTTATCATGATTATAAAAAAAACCCGAATAAAAAAATTAAGAATTTAGATAATGTTTTCTTAGACATTTTTAAAAGACTTTGCATTCTTATTTAAAATATATACATTGTTGCTTCTTCTAAATTTTTGATTTCTTCGAAAAGAATGCAAATGAATCATCCGAAATATATTATATTTTTTGTTCATTTTATAGCATGAAATCAAGAAAGTTTTTTAAAAAGAAAATCAAGTCTATTGTGCAAGGTAATATCCTTTTCACTATAAGTTATACTTTATATTCGAATACTCAACGGGATTATACGATTTCTAATTTAGTTTTTTCAACAAAGAAAATCCTTCGACAAAGAAGTAATTCTGCTCTTAAGAAGCCCAATTGAAAAAAGAATCAATTTGTTCTCACCAGAGATTTCTATGGAATGCAATAAATAAGAATAACATTTCGAATTCTTAGGGGATACGAACTACGAAAGTTACTTTTTCATCGAAAATGGCGCGAAAATAATAAAAATAGAAAAAATTAGAATAAAAAAAAGAGAAAAACAAATCAATAAATCACAAGTGATTCTTTATAAGCAGTACAAATAAAAAAAAAATTTAAATCTTTTTTTTCAGAATTTAATTTGCGGATTTACTTCAGCATTTAATTCTTCATTATTTACTTATTTATTGCACGTGAAAAGTGTTTTTTTGTGACTATACATGTACAAAGTATTTCATCTTGAAGTTATTTTTTTTCGTAGGGATAAAGACATTTGCAAAGAAATGTAGCGTTTTTCTAAATCCTTATTCTTTCATTTATTGAAATGGAATTCAGTTTTTAGATGCATAATACTTCTTACAGAGACTCTTTCAACTCTCTTAAGGGGATTTTATTCCAAAGGCTCATATAAAATAAAATAAAAATTGCGCTCTGCGTTAAATAACTTTTGTTGAATTTTTTATCGAAATAAAAAATTTAATCAGAAATGAAAAAAAGACATTTATTTAGTGATTTAAGAGCAATATTTTAAATGTGAGAATTTTCCCGTAGGTATTGCAGATAAAAAAGTTTTTTTTGGATTAGTAATCCCTTAAACTTTTTGGAATTAATCTTTTGCACTCGTAGAAATGAAAAATGAGCTTCTAAATCCTGTAAAGTCGAATTGAATTATCTATTAACTTTTGAAAGCATATTGCTAAGTTCACACCATTTTGAAAATTCCTTTCCTACGAGTGGAATTTTACGTGTGTCATTTAAGTGCTGCCGGTTTGTACTTAGCACGTCTAAAATGCGTGACGAACCAGAAAAGAAAAGTTTGAAAAGTCTGAATAGTCAAAGTCATTTTGAAAACGATAGCAGAATATCATTTTGAAGTATTGGAATAGATTTTTCTTCCGATTGTTTTGTGTTAGCAGCTTTCATATCTCTCGAAAATGCATGCGAGCATGTTTCCGTTTTTAACCGAAGAAAAATTATCTATAAAGAATAGGTAATATCCTTTTGAAAAAGAAAACAGTGATAGTATCGAACGTAACCTAGCAACTGGGATTTGAATCTGTAATCTATGGATGCAAGAGGGAACGTCTCACAGACAGAATCTATTGCCTTAACTTCTTCGCGCACCACCACGTGATGACATGACAATGATAGGTGAATGTTTATTTACTTCACATATATATATAAGGCAACAATGAGGTCTGTTGGTCAAGGATCTCGTAATTCTTAACCATGGTCAATTACGAAAATACCAGAAATGGCACCTCCTCTCCGAGCTTCCATACCGCACCAACGAGAGATTTTGACCCACGACAAATTAAAGGTACACGGAGGGTCTTCAGTAGCATCAGGATTCGAACGTGCAACTCGACAACGCTGGTCACGAGTTCACCACCATGACCACTAGAATACCGAGGCTACTAGAATACCGTGGCCACATGGCAATGATAGATCTCTCTTCTACTTCAGAAAGTTTCTCACAACAAATATGGTCCGTTGCATAACAAATTGCGTTGGCCATTCAGTGTTGCTTGCAACACAGTGAAATGTCTACAAGGCCCCCATTTCTGCGACTACTTTTGTCACAAAACTACAAATGTTTGAGTATACAACGAGACATTGAATGGCGCATACGAGCAACTAAATACTCAATTTATGTTTCTGCCTGCAACCCCACGATGATTGGATTCAGAGTCTGGAGACACTGTGTAGAGAGGCTGCTTAACCATTGCTTGTTACTAATCCCACCTTATCGACAGTAACATCAGATCGAAGCCATGAATTTCATTGTGGCAAAGAAGGCTAAATTACATCTGCCCTTTTGGTCACAGCTTTGAGCAAAATGCAGACGACAGTTTGATTTTGCTTCGTTACATCCAATTTTGAGGGACTGCAATTTGAGAAGCCTGAGGGTGATCCGGGGTTCTTCCCTTCTTCACCTACCATCAACCTCTCAAGATGAGTTTCGGCTCGCTGAATATTTAAAGTGCCCCTATGTTGTACAACACTATATTTACAAATACGTATGCCTTCTGTAACAATCGAATCTAAGCAACTTCGTCACTTCAACCAGCATCACTAATCACTATTCCGGGTGGGCTGCTTTATGCATCACTGTATTGATCTTGCCCCCGGTATTACAGTTTGGGTGTGGTAATGTATTTCACTCTCTTTGTGTGGTACTCATTATTGTTACACAATTACCAGTAAATGCTTGGTACATGAGATTTTCGAACCAGCTGTTCTTCCTCACCTTCAGAGCTTGCCTCAGCCGCATTCCAAGAATAAGTGATCACACTTGCCATGTGATATTCAAGATATTATTTTCACCCACTAGATTACATTTTTGTCTTTGTCTTCCTGCTCCCTTGATCTACCGCTACAGTCAATGATGTCTTAAGACTTCTTGAGGAACTGGGCTGCTATACAAAAGTAGGCCTTACCAATTTCTACAGAGCAATTGTAATATGAATTATTTGTTTCTCATTAGTATTTTTCATTATTATTTGTGTAGCTTTATTTAAAGAAGTATTTTGAAAAGATTTTTTTTATAAGATTCACCTTTTCGAATATCTAAAATGGACACTAATGTCTCTACAAGTATCATCTGCCAATCAGATATTTAACACTATATATACTTTTTGTTGTGGAATTTTAAAAATATGTAATGCGCAAGGAAATTTTATTCTCTATTCTTTTAACAGAACTAATCAATTCAGTCGTAAGTTTAAAATAAAAGATTTATGAGATTCAATTTATTTTGTCAGATACCATATTAGATTATGCTAATAAGATTGTCGTAAAGGTTATATGAAAAGCTGATAAATATTTCATTAAAGCCTTTTCTTATTATAAGAAGTGTATTAAAGACTTATTTGCTGTACTTCCTTTTGCTTAAGAATTTCGAAAGCAGCGATATTAAGTAAATAGCACTAGAAGTTTCAGCAATGCGTGATGGCCTTTCAGCAAGAAAATAAACTACATTGGAAGAATTGATGTATTAAGTTCTTTGAAAAAAGTAATCAGTAGAAGTTATCTTAACTTTTTTAGATACTTTTTTTTTGTGTTTTAACTTACTAATTTGATTTTGTAAGGAACCCTTTGAAACTACACAATTGGATTCTGTATAACTGTTCTTAAAGTTTTATAGAGAATCCATTCACATACATACCTCCGGTATGAAAATAATAAAAAAGTGAAAAAAATGAACTCAAAGACTAAATTTATGGCATCCACATGATAAATTTAATCACGTGTTTTCCGCTTAATTCAAAACCTCCATTAGACTTGCAAAATCTAGATAAACGTTTTGATTTGAGAGCAGAGTAATTATTCCGAAGTATTAAAAATTTCAAAAAGTTTTTTCAAGACAAAAAACTCATATTATAGGGTTCTTTTAACCTCTTAACTGCAGACGGTGCGTTAAGGCCCCCGACGTATATATACGTCTTTCCAAAATACGATCTTTTTCTTTGCGCTGCTATCAATAAAATTATTCCAAAGGCTTTGGAATACAGCAAAATGACCTTGACAGTGTCTGCGGAGGATTTACTTATTTCAGAGAAAAATTTGTTTATCTGCCCCCCAATACATTGCTTACGCACGCGTGTGTGAAAAAAGATAGCACTGGGGAGCGAATATTGCATAGCTTTTAATAGACAATTAAGAGGTTTAACCAGGTGCATTTTGCTTACTCATATGCCTTATTGTGTACAAATGTGCAATATTTAAAAGAAAGTTTATTTTAAAAACAAGAGTTGGCAACAAAGAGACCCAGCAATGGATTGACTAGGAGCTCACAATTGCATTCATCATGTGAATATAACGTCACATGATTTAGCCAATGGGATCAATTCATGAAGTCACATGATAAAAACAAACACGTGTTTTCCATTGAATTCAAAGCAAACATTTAACTAATTGTACTTGTTCTATTTGTAAAACTCAGATAAAATTTCCAATTTCATATTTGGGTAAAGAAAGATGTTTAAATGTTAGGGAAAAAAAATTTCTTCAAAAAGATTTTTTTAAATGAAAAAAAAGTCGTATTTTATGCTTATACTTTTAAATCAAATGCATTTTGTATACATATGTACTTTTTAAGAGAAAATTTCTGCAAAGAGCAAAACTTGGCAACACCGGAGTGCGTGAACTGATTAGTTGGAAACACAAGATAGTTTTTATCGTGTGACTATGACGTCACATGAGTTTTTGAATTGATTGGCTAGAATCACGTGGCTTTCACTATCATGTGACTATGACGTCACATGAATTAACCTCATTGCATCATAAATAATTTTAAACCAATAAAAAGAGCTATTATGAAAGGTTATATTATTAATAGTCTCTAAAAGCGTTCTTTTTAGTGAGTACAAGATCCCAATGATTCTGAGCTAAGTATATATGAATCTTAGACTTACTAGAAATTTTTTAAATAAACCAGCGTTTCTCAAACTGTGGGGCGCGCCCCCTAGGGGGGAGTGATAACTCCGTAAGGGAGACGCAAGCATATTGAAAAGTCGTAACCAAAAGATTATTTTTAAAAAAATTATTAATTTACTGAAAGCAAACAAACAAAATATATTCTGACATAATAAAATTAACACATTTGCACTGATTTAAAAAAAACTTATAAATGTATCAGTATTGCACAATGTATTTTATAATTAATTTAACAATACTGTAAAAACAAGTTTAATAATTATTAGTGACCCCTTGGGCTTGTCATATATAAAATTATGTACAAAAATTAACAATTAACTTTATTAATTTGTATGGTTTATAATTAATCCCTTAAATGCCGATAAAAACTTACTCGATTCGCTCCCGAACGCCACCGTTTTGAGGGGGGGGGGGAAGAAAAAGAATAAATAAGCAAAAATCCTCTTTAAAAAAAGTAAATACTTCACAAATACTGTCAAGGTCCTTTTATTTCAATCCAAAAACTTCTAAATAATTTTAAGGATAGTAATGCATAGAAAAGACCGTACTTTGAAAAGACGTATATGTACGTCTGGGGCAATTATCGCTTTGGGTGAGAGAGACGTTTATATACGGCGGTGGCACTAAATTGGTTAAAGTCGTGTTGTAGCTTTAGCGTCAAAGTATAGTATTACTGAATTCAATATATTGTTATTGTAAGGAAGGGGGCGCGATGAAAATTATGACTGATTACTGCGTCGCAAATATTGAAAGTTTGAGAAGCACTGAAATAAACCATGTAAAGTAATGATGCATAGCCTGTACTCCCTCAAGATTTTACAGCCCAGTCTTGAAAAAACTTTGCTTGAAGAAAATATAATTAAAGAATTTGTATTATCTTTTTTTAATTTTTTAATCCTTTTTTCAAAAAATGTTCGAAGCAAAACATGAATCTCATCACTTTTATTCTACATTTTTCGAGAAATCTGATGCTGATAAGATTCTGTCAAACTTTCAGATAGTTTATTTCAGCTCTCACTTGATGAATGCTAACCAATATTTTTTTTAATGTATTATAAAGTTTATGCCATCCTTGTTTTTAAATTATAATTGCTGAAAATGATTGATTGCAAAAAGAAGGTTTTGATCAAAGACTGAGTCTTAACCCAAATCAGTAGTTCAATAACAGCGGCTGAAAAACTTTAATACGACTTAAATGTCCCATTAAAACATGTTCGATTATAAATATCTTCAACAAGCTGAATTTAAATTTCTTAGGCAAGTTAAAAAACATTTTTTTTTTAAAATTAAGTGAGAATAAATAAATTTTAATTTATTAATCTTATTTTTACTTTTGTAAAATTTTTTTTTCTTCCTATAATTATGTCCTGCTTTGCCTATATATCGAACTATACAAGATAGACTTATTATACACATGTAGACAATTTTATAAACCCTAATTTTCTAAATTAATATTTCCGCACTAAAGAAACAAACTGAATTCAAACTCACTAGCAAAGGTAATTAAAAAACATTTCAATTTATGACAGCATTACAATTTAATATTTTAAATACTGTATGCATTGCTAGATTAAAAAAAATTGCTAACTTTTTTTCTTAAGAAATACATTAATTTACTAGCCATTATCTGCCCACATTACTGGGAAATGAAGATGTTGTTTGACTAAATATTGTTTTTACGTTATTGATATCTAAGTTCTAGTATTAAGATTTCGGCTGTACAGAAAAACCTTATAGTCCTCGACTCTTGATTTAAAAAGGATAGGGCTTGAATTTCTAGATAAAAATATATGTATCTATAACGCCCTTTGAACTCCCTCAACCTTATAGAGTCAATTTATGAAAATTCTTTATTGGTGGATCTGTATTTAAAAAGAAAATATGATTGCTAAATTTAAGGTCTGTCTGTCTAAGAGTTCAAAAATAGTTTTGTTTTTTACCTATAACACCCCTTAACTCTCCTTGCGAGTCGATTTCCGCAAAACTCGTTCTTACCCGACCTCTACTCAACAAAAGAAACATGCAAACTAAATGTCAAGTCCAAAGATCTAATAGTTCAAAAATGAGATTTTTTTAGTAACTCCCCCCGGACTAACCCTTGGAAATCGATTTTCTCCAAACCGGTTCTAAAAAAGGATCATGTCTGCTAGGTTTCAAGTCTGTTGGTTCGGGAGATGTCGTGATGAGTGAGTGAGTCTCTGTTCCCTTTTATACAGAGATAAAAAAAAAGAGTCGCTTAGAGATAAAAGAAGCAAACACTTATGAATCAATCATATTTATCACTCATACTTTAATTTCGAAAAACTACTGAAAGCTATACAAAATACTCCTTATATTCTGCAAACTTTTCTTCAGTCATCAGTTTCTAAGCCAAGTTTTTAGAACAAGTACAAAAATCCAGCTATTAAAAGATAGGTAATCTATTCATGAGAAATGCTTACTACTATCAAGGTTATTAAATATGTTTCAGGGTATGAAATTTATGAACGAAATTTTAGAAAACTCAGCTTGGATTAAAATTATATTTCATTTATCCTTAAAGGAACTTCTGAAAAGGATCCCCCCCCACACAGTCATCATTATGCGAATGGATAAAGATGGCTTTTAAAATATGCCGAAGCATTGAAATTTAGTCTTTACAATTCCATCAAATAAAATTTTCCCAAACTTTTAAAATGGCGAATTTAAGTGCCTTAATAATGCCCTCCAAACTTGGTTAAAGTATCACCTTTTGAAATGCCAATTTCCAATATGGGAACTTATAATCACAGTAGGGATGGAAAACTCATTTTTAATATTGATTTTTCTTTGAGTGAGGCTTGCAAGAATCTTTTCAAAAATAGATTCATTGTATTTGTTCAATTGGTGTGGTAAATTAAAGATTTGAATCTATTTCGCTTTGAGCCATGTTAATTAAGAAAATGGATCCAGAGAACTTATCTTTGGTTAGATTTGTAAATGTCATCACTTTAAATATGTGAAAGTTGTTCGTATAGCAAGACTTAAGAAGAAAGCGAACTAGTCATCTAGTGATAATTGAAGTAATTACCTTTTAATTGTGTTTTATATACTGGACAAAAAATCCCCACAAAAACTGAGATCGGAAAACTTGATTGCAATGCCTTAACACAGTGCTTCTCAAACTTTAAATACTGGCGCCCCCTTTTTTAATCACAATTTTTATCGCGCCCCCCTTATACATTAATATACTGAATGCAATAATAATGCACTTTGACGCTAAAGCTACAATAAGCGATCTTTTAATTATAAACCATGCAAATTAATAACATAAGTATTAAATTTTATATACGTTAATTTTAAGCAAAAAAATAAATAAATAAATAAATAAATAAATAAGTAATAGGATAATTATTATGTTATTTTTCCTTTCTATAATTTTTAAATTGAACATATTGCATATAACAAAATATAGATATCAGCTAAATATAGAAAAGAACTCAGAGAGTCAATTTCTAATCATAAGCATTTCTTATAAAAACTTAGCTTTGCAAGACAAACCCAATTCTTAATTTAGTACTAATTAATTAGTTATAAAATACTCTGTGCAGCACACACACACACTGATACATTAAAAGTATACCGGCTGAAGTGCCCGCTCTTTGCACAAGTTTATTTATAAGAAAATAAAACATTATTGATATAATAGCTGAATTGTAAAGAGAGTAAAGTCAAGTGTGCGACAATGTTTACAAAAATGTAAAATGATTTTTTTTAAATGATTGCTCAAATTATAATTAGTTTTAAGCGAATTGTAATTTTAAGCCTCACAGAATTAGCATTTATAATTGACGTTATATATATAAGTGATGAACAATAATATAAAATTCCGATGAAGAATAATTGTATTATTTTTAATATTTAAAGCGAAAAGGCTTTTACCCGGGAGCAGGCGTGCACTCGATACGGTCGAGCGGGTTATTGAGTCACCCCAATCCTTTTTTTTTATAATTATTTTATTGTACACGATACAAATCGTGATTCTAGTGAATAATTTAACTAAGAGAAAGTAAACTTACCTACTTTCAAGGACTTTTCAATTTTTCTTTGGTAACAAATAAACAGTTTTGCCAGAATTAACTATTTCGTGATCTGTGTGTCCCGCGCGACCACTTCCGGGTAAAAAGTTTATTCAATATGTATGTTACTGCTAAAAAACGTTTTTCGTTATGCTTTATATGTTTGAGAATACCTATAAAAATAAGTCTTGGCCAAGTAATCCTTCAAAGTGCTCTCCGTGGTTTTCCAAATTTAAAATTCTTTTGCATGGAAAAGAGCGCAACAGAGAAATACATTACTTACAACTTCCTTGAATGAGAAACAAACACATAAGAGATGGTCATAATTAACTGTACCAATAACTTAGAAGGTCAAACAGATTATCAGCAAAAACGGATTACAGCTATAATGTGCAGTATTTCAAAAATAATCACAGTGATGAATTTTTTATGTTCCTAAATTTTTTCGATTCTGGGTCTGGGATTTGTTTTTCTCTGAAAGAGTAGTATGTTAGATATAAAAAGAAAACTTAATAAAAATTCTCTCATCATGGGATTATAGCAAATCAAATAAAAGATTTTTTATTTGGTTATAGGATCAAAGATAGCTAATTAGGTATTGAAGAAGTTTTTATTTTTGAGAGAGAGATGACTTAATATCGCCTATAAATTATATCAGAGTAAAAGTGCATTTTTCATTATGTCTGAAAGTATTTGTTTTAATTCATTCCAGTAAATTATTTTTTAATCTTTTATTTTCGATATTCTTGCGCCCCCCTCGTAAGGTTATCGCGCCCCCCAGGGGGGCGCGCCCCACAGTTTGAGAAACACTGCCTTAACACATTAAAAATATCCTTTGCAGGGACAATTAGTTTGAAAAGAAATAGATTAACATTTTGTATCTATATTTTGGGAATCCCTAATTTTTATTATATAGACCTAATTTTTCTTATAGAAAAAAATAAAGATTATGGAGAGAATTGTCAACAAAACAAAACCTGGAATTATGAACCCCATCTAAGTGTGACGAGGACAACTCCTGAAATGGCATCTATCACTCTTAAAGTTATTTTTTCCCCTTAGAACTAACTCTATTTAAAGACATTAAAATCTGTTTTGGTAATACTAGTTTTATTTACTGGGTTATAAAAAAATTATTCGCAACACTGATTGCAGAAAACTATCTAAAATTAAAACATAAAGCTGTAATAAATATTGAAAAAATAATACACACATTGAGATTGTTATAAGTATACTTATTATTTTAAATACAGTGAAATAGGCTTAACTCGAAAATGCTTAAGATGAAATATCGGTTAACATGAAATAAAACAACGGTCCCGGTATATTGCTATGTATTTTAATACATTTTTTCCACTTAACAAGAAACAAAAATCGCTTAACACGAAAAGATTTCCATTGTGGAAATGAACAAAATATAGAAAACACCAGACATTTAATGAAATGTTTCAGAAAGTTTCTGCATTATTGGACTGTCCTACTGAATCATTCGCAGAATCCGTTACAATAGATGCTGATAATGTGTGTACAGCTCCAATTATGGCAGACAGACATTTTGGAGTTTGTTCAAAGCTCAGAAAATGTCATTGATTCAGTTTCCTGCGACGAAAATGAAATGAATAATCCAGGTCCTGTTTCCACACCATATGAAATGAGGAACATAATGAAAAGTATGCGCAGTCATTTAGACGCACATTCTAATAATGAAATGAAAAAAAAAAATATTAGGAAACATCGAACAATTTGTTGACAACTTGATTCTAAAAAGGAAAATGCAAAGAGAAGTATCAGATTATTTTCCAAAAAAACTCGATAAATGTTTTTTCAAAATCTTTAAAAAATTCGTATTAAATTTCATTAAGTTCTTGTGAATGTTCTTGTTTCATTGATTTTTATTTAATACATGCATATATACACATCTATGTAAATAGAGTGTACTGAAATACACTTAATTTTGTTGAATATATGTTTTTTTACAATATCCTTTAACACGAAAAAATATTTCAGCTCCATCAGTTTCGTGTTCTCACTGTTGATAGTTAAACATTTATATAAGCAACTAAGTTCACAAGTATTTTTTCTTAAAGATAAGCCTCAAAGATTACTTATTGATAATAAGCATTACATAATAGAATAGCCAAAAAATAAAGAAATTAAAAAAAAAAAACTTTTAAAACATTTATAATTTAAAAATTGTAAGGAAAATTTATAATAAATTTTGTTAAATAGTTCCAAAAAAGAAAAGTCCAAACGTGTGCGGGATAAAAAAAAATCATGTTAACCCTATTTCCCAGACTAATGTTTGCTGATGTAAAAAAAACCCATAAGCAACCCATCTTATATTTAGAGAAAAAAACTTTTTTTTAACCCAATCAAGAATTAAGATAAAATGAAGAAAGGGCATTACAGAAATATTTATTCAGTCAACTGCCAGCTTGAAGAAACAGCAATTTTTTTTCATTTTACTAGTTCGAGGCAGATAAAGTCCGAAAGAACTTTTTTCGAATTAGCCATTTGAATTTCATTTTGAGAGTTCATTTCCTAGTATAAAGAAAATAATAGAGTGGAACAGAGAAAACGGAAAATAAGAAAACTGTGCTTATGTAATCCTAAAATGGGAAAAAAGCCATATAAGTTTTCTTAGTCTTTGGAATTGTTATGAAATAGTGATTTTTGAAAAATTTGAATTGACGTATGGAGAATGCCAAATTTGAATCTGCATTTGGGAATTTAGGGAAGCTAATTCAGAACAACAGAATGGGGAATTTTTGCTTATGTCATTCGTATTTCATCACTGGAACTTAATAAAAAAAATTAAAAGTTGATCTTCTTAATCTCTCACATTTATTAATAGTAATTCTTTATTTTTCTTTGTAAAATCTTTTGGGCCTAACTAGATCTCACTTCAACTTGAAATTTTTGATTCGTGTATGTCTGTTCTGATTGAGGATTTGAAAGATCGAGAGGATTCATTTATAGATACTATTTAGGTATAAATAACTTATACCTATATTTTTTAATTTGTTCTTCATCAATTTATACAGTACAATCGGCTGCACTGAGTTTGTGTGTGTACTCTTTTTCAATTCCTACTACTAGTTCACAATCTCCCTATATATAGTTCAAATTTTCTCTTGGTAATAAAATATATTTTAAGGCACTCAATTGAGCTGAAATTTTATATACATGATTATTTTGGATGACAATACGGTAATTTAATTATAATTAATAAAAATTAATTGATTAAAACTAATTATTCGAAGAATTACAGAGGAAATCACGTTGGCTTCATTTTTAGCGATTTCGGTCAAAACTTTAAAAGTTTTTTTTTCTCACATATTTAAGCATTCAGTTGAACTGAAATTTTATAGACATGGATTGTTTTGGATGACAATATGATACTTTATTGATAATTAATAAAAATTAATTGTCACTTAATATTATGATTCTGTGTGTCATATGGATATTCATATTTATATTAATTGTAATTATTTGATAAAAAGTAACTAAAATGAAATTTTTCTTTCATGACCTAAGTAGGAATTGACTTTAATTTTTTTTATATTATTAAAATTAGTACTATACTATGTTTCCCCCTTGAAAAAACTTGTCCTTCCTAATTTTTTGCTTCAACAGTCCTATAAAGCAGCGGTTCTTAAACTTTGGATGACTACGCCCTTTATGTATCAGCCTAACATCGCGGCCCTCCTAAATTTTGAACACACTTCTCTGAATCCCAACACAAGGCTGTGTGATTTAGTAGTTCCTCAACAGTCCTTAGATTGCTTTTGCTATTGATAGACTTAAACACTTCCTTTTTTTTCCTTTAAAAAAACAGTAAGCAACTAAGCATATTTGTATATCAAAATATTACAATATACTAGTTTCAAATAAATAAATAAATAATGAAGGCGCAAATAAATATTACAGGTGCTATTCGATTAGGAAACATATATATTGGAATGTTAGTATTCACGAGGATCACTAAGTGAAGCTCTGAGCGCTAAGTAAGCTAAGTGAAGTGAGATAAAGTTTTAGGAGAAAAGTCTTTATTATGTGAGTCGGTCTAGTAGTGCCAGTCCAGTCGAATTATAAGTGGGTTCGAGACCAGAGGAGCATTCCTTAGCTAGAGCAAGTCAGATTAAAGGATAAATTGATAATTTACGGACTGTAGCTGTGATTGCAAGGAAATAGCGGCAAGCTTGTTCATTTAAACTTTAAGGAGAGAGGATACTTTTAAGTTAGGAATTAATCTATGAAGATATATTCAGTGGTTAATTGCGCTATTTATCAGAAATACGGTTTGCGCCCATTACTCTTTATCATTATCCTCCTAGACAAGTATTGTTGTTGTATTGTATATAAATAAAGAACATAATAAACTAATTTTATTATGGCTGAATTTAGTGGTTCTTCTTTCATTCCCTCTGACGTAGGTCGCGTGGATGGTGAGGAGAGGATATACCCCATACAGGGGATATCACAAGATTTTTATTAGGAACAATTTTGTGATCTAGGATGGCATATCTTTCAATTTTTCCACGAGGCCTTTAAGAGTCTATAAAAGAGGGAAATCTTAACGTTAGATAAAAGACCTTCACGGACCCCCGGAGGTCCGTGGACCACAGTTTAAGAACAGCTGCTATAGGGGATTATTTTCAGGAAATATTGTTTTTCATGCACAATAATTTACATTTATTGGAAGAAAGCCAAGTCGTCTTCCGGAACATCGCTATGAAGCTCATCATAGCTCACAATGCAAAATTAAGGTATCCGACTACGTTCGGAACCGTGATTTTGCAAATGCGTATAAATGGATAATATTTATGATATTTGGTGTCACTTAAATTGGAAAATGCATATAAAATTGTTTTAAGAATAGTATTACAATAAAAAATTATTTAAGTACAATATTTTGACAAAAAATGAAGATAAAATGACCCATTTTCAAAATATTCTTCTTTTGTGAAAAATGCTTCTATTATAATAATATTTTGCCTGTATATAGCTCAGAACTCTGTACAGAGGCTCTACTAGAATTTTTGAAATATATAACTTAGAAATGGGTTTATCCATGTTTTACGACAACAGAGGGGAGAAATTTTAAGAAAAAAACGCCGATAATTATTTCAATGGGTTGTAACTCTGAAAATTGTGAATTTTTCAAAACTCAAAGTTGAGCCTCTGTACAGAGGTCTGAGCTATATACAGGCAAAATATTATTACAATAGAAGCATTTTTCACAAAAGGAGAACATTTTGAAAAAGGTTATTCTAACTTAATTTTTTGCCGAAATATTGTATTTAAATAATTTTTTTTTGTCAAAATGTTCTTAAGGCAATTTTATACATGTATTCTAATCTAAGTGACACTAAATATCATGAAAACTATCCATTTATACACTTTTTTAAAATCACGATTCCAAACGTAGTCGGATACCTTAAGTCAACCTGCCAGATTGCTATGATGCATAGTATCCTTCTTTGGATTAAGTGTAGTTGTGGTGCCATGGCAAAGGTGACTATTTTGATGCCAGCTCTGTAAGCAACTAATCTCTTTGCAAAACTGTCAGCAATCGATTCACATAAGATATCTTCCAACTCGAGAATTACTGAATCTGAACTACTCTAATCCTTTTTAGCATTTGGCTCATCCATCTGCCGACTGAGAACATCGTATTCTAATCACCATTTTGGGAACGTTCAAAAATCCAACTTCACTTTGCTGAAGAGTTATATACATATAAGTTTCTTACTCCTCAAATTTTCCGTGGGGAATAACTCGGTGTTGTCCTTATCCCTTGAGCATTGTTCAAAATTACGAGAAATGTCGACCGAAACTTTCGTGTTTTTTCATGTTTTCGTTTTTTTAAGGAATCGACGTGGAGTTTTCCCACTTATTTTCTAATACTTGCCGAAATAGCTATTTTTGCCTTTATTTTATATCTGAGGACTAAAATATTAATCAATTTAAATTCATGATTCATCAAAATGTTTATCGACCATTGCAACGCAAGACGAATCAAATATCAACAAGTAATATAAAAAAATTTTAAGTCAATTCCTACTTAGATCAACAAAGAAAATTTTTATTATAGCTACTTTTTATTAAATAGTTACAATATAAATATGTGTATACATATGACAGAATCACAACATTAATGATAATTAATAAAAATTAATCACCACAGAAAGTATTGTATTGTCATCCAAAACAATCGTGTATATAAATTTCAGTGCAGCTGAATACTTTAAAACGTGAGAAAAAAACCTTTTCAAGTTTTGACACAAGTCGTCAAAAGGGTCGCTAAGTAGCCAAAAACGATGCCAACGTAGTTGTATTTGTAATTCTTTAAATAATTAGTTTTAATCAATTAGTTTTTATTAATTACTATTATGATATTTTATTGACATCCAAAATAAACCTGTGTATAAAAACTCAGCTCAATTGAGTGCTTTAAAATGTATTTTATTAACGATTGAAAATTCCACCAAGATAAATAAATATATATATAAATAAATATATAGAGATTGTGAGAGCTAATAGTAGAAATTGAAAAATTATATGGTGCAATCCAGTCCTACTGTCAAATGTGTCCCGATAATATACATCCTCACAACTCTATTACGAGGAGTGTCATGAAAATAATTACCGTTTTGGAAAAACTTGCATAAGAAAATCTTTTATCAAAACAAAATTTAATTTTACATAATAGAGCATATCGGAAATTATTTTTCTACATAATTACCATCATAATTACCACATTTTTAATATTAATAAACCAACTTGTCTATACCTTCTTCATAGAAAGATGCCACCAGTGAAGAGTGGCATTGCTAGATAGTTCTTACTGGAAACTCATCACAAAGCAATCTTATTGTCAACTGTTTGTTTTCACGAATTTTCTCATTCACTCTTTCAATCAAACCATCAACCAAACCATGCTTCGTCATGAGTATTGGTGCACCCCTCATTAAATTGTCCAATCCACTTTCTCAACATTCCATCACTCATTATATTTTCACCATAAACATTTACAATTTGACGATGAATTGGTTTAACATTCCTTGCGTCTCCAAAACAGAATACAGTAATCACTTCACTGTTGTCGGGATTGGCAATCGTCTTAAACATTTCGAACGCTCTACTAACACGTGTAAAAACAACACATTCTGGCTGTAATGTCGTCTGTAATGACAATCCAACCAAATAGACGTGTGAATAAGGGTTGAATTCCAATACTACCACTGCGGTTACGGTAGAACGAAAGTATTTAACGAATTTAGTTTCGGGACACACCTCGTATTTTTCGCAATGTGACGTTGTTCTTGCGTGCAAATGGGTACGTGACGCCAAACACGAGATATTTCTTTTATTTTCAGAGTTGTAACTACTTCTTTGTGATCAACGTTTTGAGTTTATCAAATGAAAAACTGGAAATTCATTACGAATCTTTAAGGATTTCCCGCCAAAAAACTTTAAAGCATGATCTGAGGATTTCAATAAACGTTGGTAAAATTACATACATTAAATTGGATGACACTTGGAAAGAAATGTAGTAAATTCTGATCAATAAACTGATACTGATTTATGCCAGTAATCCGGTACTTATATTTCTCCGGGTAGTTTTGTAGATTTTTATGCACAAAGAAACAATGAAAAGATCTTTAAAAAGCAACGATGAAAAGATTCTAAAAAGTTTTGATTCAATCAAAACTTTTGCAAACTGTGGGAACAGTTAATGAAAATATGCGGGTACGGTGAGGTTTCAAGATACTTCAAAGCAAACAGAGCACAAAAAACCTATTTTTTTAAAAACTAAAATAGGACAATAGCGAAAATGCGTAAGCCAAGAAAAGGCTTTGTATACTTTAAAAAAGAACTTATTCTTGTTTAAAGGCTTCTTTAGTTTATTTCAATACATTTAGCAAGAGAAAGTACTTTTCAAAAACCGATAAATTCAATTGTACGGAAGAAATCTTACGCTTCAGGGCTTGAGAAGAAGAAAGATACAAAAGACAGAAAAAAAAAGATGACTCTTTTACTTTTAATGCGAAGTATTGCAAACTACCAAAAAAATGGAAACTTTCAAGCATTTATTCAGAACTACTTCCTGAATTCCGTGTATCAACTAGATATTTCCCAATACTTCTTTTACAAATGCAAAACCCAATATTAAAAATCAATACTTCCTTTTTCATATTTACTTGTGATCTCATGATAATTAAAACTTACACGATTTCTCTCGATTTTAATGCTTTGTGAATGAAATAATGGACATAATAGCACAATATATATATATGAAGATCTCTGTATTTCTATTATCCTTTAACCCGGGAATGGTCGCGTGGGGCACAGAGTTGTGGTGGTATCTAAATAAAGCCAGTAACAGCCTTTGGACAAGAGTTATCACTTTTGTCTAGTGGTATGTTACGCGGCTACGAATCCATAGTTCGCGGGTTCTAATCCCCGACATTGGTGACCTTTGCTGAAAAGAAAAACGCAAAGCCTGATCTGTCATGGCGCCATCTACCCGCAACAAGACCAACCAAAGTCGTGAGACCCACTTGACGCATCAACCAACGTCATCAGACCCACTTGACGTAGCAACCAAAGTTGTCAGACCCCCTTGACGTACCAGGCAAAGTCGTCAGACCCACTTGACGCAGCACGCAAAGTCATCAAACTCACTTGACGCAACAGTAGCAGCTTACGCGCTCACCATAACAAGAAATATCTCGTTCATTCGCCTATCCACCGATTCACTGGTTGGGGAGTACTATGGTTGTATCTAAATAAGTCAGTAAAAGCCTCCGGACAAGAGTAATCACTCTTATCCGGAGTTGACCAGGCTCACGAAATGTTTAATTCTGGGGAAACTGTTTGTTACCAGTGACCTTGTCAGTATCCTCCTATATGACAGTCTTCATGGGAGCTAAAATGTATTTGTCGCATATCTCCATCAATTTTGTGGGAATGGCACAAACGTTATTTTACAATCTTAAGTATTTGGGTCGACTGATTTCTCCGTGCGATCACTTTTGTTCCAACATATGTTCTATTAACAGGCTACATTTCCCCCCTGTTGGTTTATAAATGTGAATGAAAAGAATATAAAAAAGAAATGAGCATATGCGACCTCCATTGGATGAAGTTTAAATTTAGGAAAAAGAAATTGATCAACCAAGGGAAGGGAGGGGATCAAGGGAAATTGATCAACCTGATGAAATAATGGAGATTTATCATGATATCGAAAGTAAATTTGAGAAAAGTGATGAACACGAAACGTTTGAGTAGAAAGGAAATGTTCAAATGCTACCTTAAGAATTCAATCAAAACGGATATGAAGCCGCAAGTGAACCAAGGCACATCGCGCCATGTCAAAAAGGCACAAGGAAGAAAAAGTTCAATATGCTATTTATCGATCATCTAAGGACAATAAAACTATAATAACTTGAACAAAATATGACAGTTTTGCCTGCAAGTATGATTTCTGTAATATTAACGAAAAGTGTATGAGATTTGTGTCCTTTATAAAAATCACACTAATTTGAAACATTTTAAATCAGTTTGATCGGATTTTTTCTCAAATTGTGAAATAAAATTTGAAAACTCCTTAAAATAAGTTAAGAGCAGTGTGCGATTTTTTTGTGTGAGATCTTTTTTAATGAGGTATATGAATTTCAACAGCTTTGGTGCTACTGTAATGTTTACTATCTGTGTACCAGTGGCGTAACGGAGAATGTTAGGGTCCCCTGCAAAGTCGGGTTTTGCCTTTAATATTTTATAAATTGGGTAAATACGTAGTTGGCGTTATTCAGGCCCCCTCCCCACGAGGTGGGAGTTGCGGAGTTGTACAT
Source organism: Trichonephila inaurata madagascariensis (assembly GCA_019973955.1). Taxonomy (NCBI): domain Eukaryota; kingdom Metazoa; phylum Arthropoda; class Arachnida; order Araneae; family Nephilidae; genus Trichonephila; species Trichonephila inaurata. The sequence goes on along the minus strand of BMAV01009136.1, from coordinate 193,957 downwards.
TACGCCACTGCAATGTACATATATACACCTCAAAACGCTGTGTTCGTTTGTCGTAAGCAATCTCCCGACAATGCACGTGCAGTTGCTTTCTCTGAACACAACAGCTCACGCTTGATTGAAAAGGAAACTTTCAATGACATTAACATTATCAACAATTTGATAGATTATGAAAACGGACTAGAATATTCTTTGAAAACGGATAAAATATATTCAAGAACACAGCTTTCCAACAAATTGGAAAAGCCTTTTCATAAAATAGATTTCAATTACGAAAGGAGTATGAAATCTCAAAAAAGTTTCGATAATGTATATCGGGTTATCGTGACATTTACAAGCAACTGACTAACCGATCTTCGTAGCAAAAACTTATCTCTTACAAAAATAAATCAATTGAAGTTGTATCTTCAAGTGACGAAAGCAATTTTGAACGAATTCATCACAAGAAGATGAGCGCTTTGGATTACGATGAGTAGCTGTGAAATGTGTGTGTATGTGCATTTTGAAACTTCTCCATGTATATAATGAGAAATTAAATGTTCTTAAAATGTTTGCACTTGTAATTTGATTGTTTGTATTGTTATGAAAGAGTACTTTTTCATAAATTTCGTAAGAAATTGGAGTGGAGTATTTTCTAAGTGGAGTATTTTCTAAAAAAAAATTCTGTAGTATTTCGACGAATTTGTTTGCTTGTATGTAAGAATTTATAAAATTCTCGAATATATATATATTTGTGCGATTTAATTTATCCGGTTCCTATCTACCGCGCAAAAACAGGATTTACTGTATACTTTCTCTTAATTAAATTATTCACTGGGATTACGATTTTTATCGTGTACAATAAAATACAATCGAACCTCAATATTGCGAATTTTTCTATACAGCGAACTTTTTCCTGGAACCTTGAACATTTCACGATTTTCTTCGTAAAATAACCTCTCTATAGCGAAGTGCATTTTCTATATAACAAACTTTTTCTTTTGTGATTCAATTTCCCCCCCCCTCCCCCTACTTTTAAAGTATTTCTTAACATTTCAAGTTATTCTCTCTTTAGCACATTTTATGGTAGTCATAAATCTTGAGCTAATTTTATTAGATCCTAACTCTCCTAGAGCAATTGAGTTATGGACGTTTCATCCAAGAAGTGCAACTTTTAACCCCCATTGTTCATTTTACTCGAAAAATCTTCGATAACTCCTTTCACCCTCAATGGAGTTGTCTCGTGCCCGAGTTATAAGATAATGCATGTTTAATATTACTTGTATGCTTTAAATTAGAAAATGTCCTTAAAATTCATTAATTTTAATATAAAATTATTTTCTTAATATTGAAAATACAGTGTATTCTTCGACATTCTTTTTTCTTGGTTTCCTTGCAGTTCTTCTTTCTTTTTTGTTATGGGTAAGATGTATAAAATAAATAGATATTAAAAGATGGGAATAAATACTTTTTATATTAATATATAGTGTTTATGAATTTAAAATATGTTTTATGTGATTTATGAAGTATATTAAAAGATGAATCTCTACATAACGAATTTTCCATATAACGAACTTTTTTTCGGGATTTAAGGATTTTGTTATGTAGAGGTCCGACTGCAATTATAAATAAAGGATTGGGGTGACTCAGTCATCCCGAGCGATTACTAAAGTAACTATCAAGGGTGTGACTGCTACCAGGTTAAAATACAAAAGAACCATAAAAACTCAACACTCGATAACCCGGTAGTCCGGATAACTCGGACGCATCCTAGCAGGACGAAGAATGTCTAATACAGAAATTACTGCTGCTGTTACAGTTAATGAAAAAATGCCGGAAAATGGTGAAGACGTTAACGTCGAGGAAACCGCGTAAAAACTCCTAAAATACCACATAGTGAGGGACAAAAGATGGTCGAAACCGCCATTCAGCATTTTGATCAACAAGGTGCGTGGGTAATGGACTTGTGGCGGGGTAATACCTATATATACTAGTATCAAACATCACGCGTGCACGATCGTTTTGGCGTGGTCGATAAAGTACTTGCGTACGGAACGGAAGGTACTCAGAATGAACCTTTCTTTCTTCATTGGTGACCCCGGCTGTTCAGAGGAACTGCACCCTTCACACGCAGCAGTCGTGGCGTCATCTATCCACCGCAAAAGCAACCAACACGCCAAACATTGACGCAAATATGCCGTCTCACACAAATGACGCAATTCCCAAGCCGTCACGTACGACGACGCAACCCACAAAGTGACGCACCCTATTCCCCGAATCACTGGCATGGGGGTATGTGGCGGTGTGATATCTATATAAACTAGTACCAAACATCATGCGAAGACGATCGTTTTGGCGTGGTCGATAAAGTAGTTGCGTACGGAACGGAAGGTACTTAGAACGAACCTTTCTTATTTCAGACTTATTGTTCTTTCGTCATCTTCGGGATGAAGCAGCAAAACACAGTGCAGTACGGAAGATATCAGGACATACGTATTTTTTTTTTTAAAAAAAGTAGCCAGTTATTGTTAAGTCGGCAATTTGATTTTCATTAAAGACAGCTTTATGCCTTCATAAAATGTTTTTTGAGGTGATTTTGATGAATTAAAATACTGTATACCATGTATTCCTTGATTTTCATTTTCATGTAGTAAATGTTGTATGCCTTCAGCAAGTGCCTTATTTAAGGGTATTTGAGCAGTTTATTTTTTGCTTTTATCTCAAGTAAATAATAAATTGATGTACAGTACAATATTTTCTGAAGAAACACACTCGTACTCATTCTTTTTCAATTCCTACTATTAGATCACTCTCTATATGTTTATTTATCTTGTTGGAAGTTTCAATCGTTAATAAAATAATTTCTGTTCATCCAATCAAGTTCAAATAATTTTTTTTTAAACTTGTAGTGGATGACACTTGATGTTCATAGTTTTCTCAAATATAAATTCATTAATTAAATTTTATTTTTTAATTTTAAATTTATTCTGCGTTAGTTCCTTTGTAGTTACAATTAACTGCAACAGTTGACGCCAGTACGTTTTTTCTAACAAAGTAGGAATTGACGTTAATTTTTTTTTAATATTACTTGCTTAATCTCATTCTCGATAACTCGGCTTTTTCACAAACTCAGACATCCTGCAGTTTACACATTAACTCTTTATCTACCAACGGTACTTATAAGTACCACTCACTTTAAAATTACATAAAGTAACTATTTTTATGGATACTCTTACGATACTCTTAGCAGGGATATTTTTTTAAATCTACTCTTTCAAGATACATGGCCTCATGGGCTCTATGATGAATATTTTAGTGGGGAAGGCGAATAGTTTTATAGCAGAAATTGCGTTTTCAGCTGAAGGCGTTTTCAGCGTATTGCGAAGATTGTCACATTTTTGTTCCGGAAAAATAGTTAATGTCAAAAGGTAAGCGTCTCATTTTTTTGTATGTTAATGAAGACCTTAGAAAACGATTTGATTATTTATTTTAAGAGTGAACAGTGTATATAATTAATTTTACAGTTGAATATCTTTAATTAATTAGCTCTAATTTATTACATTTCCCAAAGTTGAGTATTTTTTTTATGTATGTCCCTTAATTTTCAATGTATTGATTAAAAAAATATCGCATTAAAAAAACTGCACTAAATCATAATGCGGTAGATAAAGGGTTAAGCAGCGTTTTTGGGGCTCTCGATTTTTCAATTGTTTCATAGACTTATAAATAGATTATTTTGTAAAATTAAAAAGAAATCAGACAATTAAATAATAGAATTACATAATTAGTACTTAAATAATTTTTTTAATGATTGTCAAAAAATGATTTCAGTTCAGTAAATTCTTTCAGTGTTGGAAACATAATATTAGAAACAACTCTAAATGAAGTAGATACCGTCAAACATAAATTTACGGGCAAATAATAACTAAGCAGCATGTAATTAGGATTTGAGAGCTGAGATTTAATTATAATGTAATGAATTATACATTCCGTGCACTTAAACAATTAAGATTCTCGTGTCAGAGAATTACCTCTAAAATGAGTAAATTTAAATTTTCGGATCAAGCACTGCTTTTCGTAATTAGTTCTACATACATAATTGAAAATTTGAATAAAGTTTTACGCTTTCAGTTGTCTGTGCTTGAATTAATAGTGAAATGGAAGCTTAGTTTTTAGTATATTTGGTAATATTTATCTCCGTTAAAGGAAAATTCTTTTCAACAGTGAAAATACACGAAAAAGAAGAAAAAAAAAGTGGGTACATTATTATCATTTATATCACCACAGCTAAATAATTCTGATGTCACTGTTAATGGAGCAAAGGAAACTGAATAATAACGTTAATGGATTGATTTATTAATATAGTTAACTTTTAAAGTAAGTATTTTAACATTATGGTATCCAGTTTTCTGTATGAATTAGATATAGGATTTTCTTAGCAGTTTCTGTTCCAAATTTCATTTAATAAATATCGAACTTAAGTTAATACATAGAACTAACCACAAAAGTAAATTTTATTTTATTAATAATTTTTTGTTTATTTTTTAATATATTTTTTCTTTGCATTCGTATGCAATGTTGGAGGTGACAATACTAATTTACTATGAAAAGTGCTTTCGGTAATGAAATATTAAATAACTGTAAAACACAGTATGGTATTTGAGATGTATTTCAGCAATAGTTTTCCATTTTATCAGTACAGTCTGGGGCTACAAGCTGTGCATAGAATTTTTTTCAATTTGTCTATATATAATTCAGAATATACATTTACTAATTTTCAGGTCCAAAGTTGATCATAAAAACAAGCAAGATCGTGACAATGGATTTTAAAAGGATAGGGCCTGGGTTCGAATCCCGGAGAAGGCATAGATGTTTGTAAATGTACAGTGCCTTTGCGGCATGGGGATACTCTAAATAGCCGTTGAGCCACACGCCCTCTCGTGAGGTTGGTGGAAGGTCAAGAAAAAAGTGGGAGACTTCTGACCACCTCCAGGGTGTTCTCCTTCAAAACTGGGGTGGAACTGAGTAAAATTGTTCTGTCACCTGCATGGTACTTAAGGTTAACGACAGGCGTAAATTTCTAACCCTTCGCTGCGATGAATTTCGTGGCCCTTGATCTGATGTTACTGTCGATCAGGTGGCGTAATTAAGAACAAATTTGGAAAACCGAATCGACGATAAACTACACATTTTAGTACTACATATTGAATAAAAAAGCCGCTATTGTTATGTATGTTCAAACAAAAAAGATGAGGGTGGAAGGAGGGAGCAGTTTATTTTTACGAGAAATTCGAAGGACATCCTTCCACATTGGAAATTGTCTTAAGAGGCACCACACTTTAAAATATTATTTACATTAAATATTACTAAAATACAAAAAATATAAATCTATATGTTGAATTCTAATCTATATCAAAATTACTTTGATTCATTTCAAGTCGATGCCATCCAACAGCATTGAAAATAAATCGAATACAAATGATTCAATATATTTTTTTGCTCATTTAGAAACAGAATATCGTATATGTATCATTTTATTTTGAAATTTACCAAACGGTCTTTTCGTAATTTTATTATGTACTTAATATAATTATTATATTTTTATGTTAACTTAAGAGAAACAATTTACAAGAGAGCAGTCTATGTAAGAGTTCACCTTATTGAAGCAAAAAAGTACATAGGACCAAAAAATAAAATGATCATATATTTCTATAAGGAATAATGATATTCATTTGGGAAAATGTTATGCAAATACTGTGAATGATGAATTATCTCCAATTCTAAAACAAATTATTTATGTGTTTGTCCGTATGTTTATATGATGCATTCGTGTGCAGCAATGAGGAAACTGAATAATTGAAATAGTTTGCGTCCCTTTAAATAATATGCATTTTTAATACTCATTACTTTTTTCATGAAGAAACTTTCCGAATGCTAAAAAAAGTTAGATAATACTCTGTCTGAAATAAATTTAAAATCCATGTTGTTTGAAAAAAGACCCCGTTAAGTTTACGTGATTAGTTTTTACCTCATAAAAGAAAAATGTATTACGTTAAGACGTAAGCAATGGTCTTCTTTTTCAAATTCCAAAATCCCTGCTATTTTAACACGATTTATAAGTTTCACTTGTATGTAATGGAATCTTTGAAATCGATTTTTCCCACTTTAAAAGGTCAGATTAATTCGAAATTTCGCACACTTGTCAAGGACCCATGACAATACAGTAATTTCATAATTTTGTTTCATTGTCCTGATCAGGATTTTAATAATTAAGGATTTTTTGGATTTACTAGATTTGGCGACTAATTCAAAAATTCGTTTCTAGATTTGGCAACTAATTGCATAAATTATTTTCAGATTTGGCGACTAATTCCATATGGCATTTCTAGGGATGGCGATCTGAGATCGATTAATCGAAGAGTTGATTTCTCGGGAAAAAATCGATTTTTTAAATCGATATGCAACACTGAATCGATTCAGTGAATCGATATTTGATCCTAGAAGATTGACATTCGATTTTTTCTGTTTTGGTAAAAACCATAAAATTGCTTACAATTAGTTGAATGCACTGAAATGTCAGGGCTTAAACGAGGAATTTAAACACTATTTAGCGCAGGCAGTTGTGCACCTGAAATATAATCCTATACTTTACTGCAAAGACAGAAAAACTCTATCATCACGTTCATTCAATAGCCATGATGTATATGAGTATTGTGGGATCATCTGTTCCTTGTGAGCGCGCCTTTTTTAGATTGCCGGCAACATCACAAGTGATGAGCGGAACCGCTTGGATCCCTGTACATTTAACAGACTGTTGTTTTTAAAAAGCTCAGATACTAAGCATTGGGAACTATAAGCTATATTACCTATTTTCTAAACTTTTTAATGTAACAAATACATTTAGAAAATAAATGTCTTCTTTTGTACCTTACACTTTGATATGGTAATAATACTAATTGTAATTGTCGAATTCCCTGAACTAAAAAAATTTCCTGATTTTACTGATAAGATATCGTTTATTATGGTTTCTTTCTTGTTTTTCATAAAATGGATTCACATTTACATTGTAAATGCAGACTTAAAAAGAATGGATTTTTTTTAGAAATCGATTTTTTAGATCTCGATTTTTTTGAATCGGATTCATCATATTACAATATGAATCGATTTAAAAATCGATCTTTTTAAGAAAGAATCGCCATCCCTAGCCATTTCTAGATTTGGCGACTAATTCCAGATTTAGCTTCTAAAAGATTAAGGTGCAACCCTAAAACTGCAAAAAAGGCTTCAGGTTATTAAAAAAAAAAAAAGTGTTCTCTATGTGAAAAAAGGTAGGGTGGGTGCATAGTTTTTCTGAAAATGGAAATAAAAAAAGATTCATGCATGTGAATAAAAATAATTTTTGTTCTAACTACTAAATATTTTTAATTTTTATAAAGCAATACGTTTTTAGAAGTGATGATACGAATGAACATTATAGCAATACGTTTAAAAGGCGATAAGTTTATGTTCTAACTGCTAAATATATTTTTTTTTTATTTTGATAAAGGAATACATTTAGAAGTGATGATACGAATTAACATTATAGCAATCGTTTGAAAGGTGATAATACGATTGACATTTAATATTTCTTCTTACACACTTTTATTAGTTAGATAAATTCAACAAAGAATAAATGATAGTTTTAAAAACTAAAAAACAGGTTTTTATTGTAGATCGTTCTAAAAAAATAAAAAATAAATTATAGTTTAAAAAAAACTAAGAAACACGCTTTTATAGTGAATCGAACTAAAAAGTAAATTAACGAGGAAATTAAAGTTATAGGGATAAAAGCGTGGAGTGCTCTTATATTAGTTATAATTTCTTACTAGTTGTATTCCGAAATGCTGAGTTAATGTAAAAATGTAGAACAAAGCAGCCCAAGCTTTTCCATAATGACATTAATTTTCCCGTTAATCATTTTATTCTTATATTAAAAATTATTTTTTTACTTTTTAGTTCGATTCACTTTAAAAGCATTTTTTTTAGTTTTTTTTAAAACTATAATTTATTTCTAATTTAATTGACATTAGCTAGCAAGATGTGTAAAAAGTTGGGCTTATAAAGTCGTATAAATGATATATATTACGTCGTTCGTAAATTATTTAAGAATTAAATGTCATTATAGAACGTTAAAGAATTAAGTATGTGCAAACGGGGGTGGTTGGATAAGTTTTCTCTAATTAAAAACGTACGCACTGATTGTTTTCAAATATCGCTTCAATTTTTTAAGGTAATATTTCTTTTGTTCAAAATGGTGAGGGAAAAATTTAATTAATTGCAACTGCAGAAATTGCGAAATATGTCATTCATTTTTCTGTTTATACATCAGTGACTTCTTTAAAGTGAGACTTTGAATGAAAAATATGGAAAGGAAATAATTATACATTTTCGACTACAGTTTATGTAATTAATGATATCGTATTAGAAAAAATATAGGAGTTTCGGAGTTAAAAGAATTTGGAAGTAATTTCTTTTAGAGTTTATAGTACGTAATTTTGCATGGTAATTTATTTAATTAATGTTGCATGAAATACTTTTTGAACATGATATTTTTATTTTGTATTTTATATGATTTAACAATTTTAAAAATAATATAAATACTTATACTGTTAGATATTCCTTAAGTTAATGAGCTATATTAATTTTGTGAACGACAATTTTTTAAAGAGTAGTCTGATTCTGAATGGTTTAAAAAAAGTGCTAAGTAGTATGAAAAAGAGATAACATATTTAATGGGAATGAATAAATTTGTCAAATTAAAATTTAATATTCAATCTATTAACATTAATTTCATATTCACCTGAAATATTTTTTTTAAGATATTCAAAGATATTAACAGTATTTGGTTTATGAGATTATAAAAAAAATACTAAGAGACTTACAGATTTATTGAAATTAATGCTTAAAAATTGCACTAATTTTAAAAAAGAAACCCTCTTTTTTTTAGAATAAAATTGCATTTGCGATATCTATTGTTGCAAATTTGTGGGTGTGGGGGGCAGCTAAAAACTCTAATTATTCGAATAATAACGGGTTTAGTAATGGCCAGCGAACAGATTTCATGAAGACAAATCGACGTAAATGCACAAAAATTTATAACATTATTAAACACATTAGTAAATTATTATTATTATAACATTAGACACACTTGGAAAACACACTTGTGTGTGTTATAAAGAAGCTTTAGAAGGCGCCAGAAACAGCTCTTCAGAACAGCTCTACTAGCAGAAACTCAGACAGACAACGTCTCGCCTCTTATTGTAGTCAACGCACACGATCGAGCTTTCTTCTGAACTCACACGACTTTAGCTTCAAAGGTCCAATACATAGCACCATGGAAATTTCTGGAAGGGTCGATCCTAGAGACTTCTCGATGATTCCTAAGTGATATCATATTTTCACAAAGTTTGTCGTCAGCCTGGTAACCCTGGTCACATCTTCTGGGCTTATATATGGGGTGCCATAATATTATTTTTCAAGCTCACTCTGGAAAGCAAACTCTTTGCCTATAAAAGTCACCGCCCCTCCCCCAAGGACAGTGTCACCTCAGGGAAAACAGCATACGTGGAGTGTTTCAATATATTAATAATGTTAAAAACAAAAATGCAGACATCTGCAATAACGACAAGGTATAATGGATCAATGACGTTGCAGTAGTGCAAGCTGTTTTCTCCCGTCGTTTCGCTACGGGGTCTTAATAACTCACAAAAATCAATCCGACAATAGGAATCTTGTACTAGAGTACTGCAGGACTAATTTGTTAAGCAAATACTGAGAGAAAAGTTTTGTACCAATTTTATTCCTCTCGAATTCATTCTCTGACTTTCAAGAGTCGTTCCTACCTTGTTTAGTAGGAAGGTATTAATGCGTTCTAATGATTATGTTAAACTTTCAGTAACGCGTACGTTTAATTTTGTTAAGCTGCGAGATTGTGTCTTTAATCAAATTGACGATGTAAAAGAATAGTAATGAAAATATTTAAATTTGATGAATCTCTCGAAATATGTTTGCTTTGTTTTCATTGAATTTAATTACTTTCTATTGATCCAACTTTCTCCTACTCCCACTTAAGAATGCTCATTTTACCCTCTTGGGAATTACTTTCGAAATTAAGTTTCATGAAATTTGAATAAATGCTTTTGAATGAAACTTAACACAAAAGTAATGACCGAACTAATTAAAAGTTAGGCTTAATTACCGAAAAAATTACTATTGTTGCGAAAAGGACCTATTTTTAATGGATAATTTGAACCCTTACAGGACCACAAGGTTTTTAAGAGTAAATACCTGTAAAGTAACTGCTTTTTCAAATTTTTTTATACACAAAATAAATAAGAATCGTAAGAAAAATGCATTGCAATACACAGTCGTTTTGGAATTTTATGGAAATAGAATACAATAATTCCCGTAGAATTATTCGTCAACATCAAGCGTTTGTGTGTGTGTGTTTTCGTTTGTTCAACTATACTTTATAAATACAGATAATTATGCTTAAAGAATAACATAAAAAATGCGAGAAAACTGTAATATACTATTATTATACGGTACAATAACCTGAATCATTGACGCCAATTCATTTGACAATACATTTTTTCCCTGAACATTTACGTTTATGTAATAGTGTTCGGCATATGTAGTATTTTGAGATACTGTATAAGAGATGCAGATAAGGTTATAAGTAAATACCAATTTAAAATAGGAGAAAATGTTTCTCTTAGTTGTGAAAGGGTTAACGTCACAATCTAAAACAACCCGAAGGCTATCGGTGACTGACCACATAATTTTAAACCATATTCAAAAGACTAGGACAACAGATTTGGTAGCTCACTCTACAAACTTCTACACCAGGGGTCGACAACCTATGGCATGCGGTACACTTTTCAGTGGTACTCTGTACTACTCTACAAATTTGTCAATTTTTGAGTGGTTGGAAGCTGAAAAATTGTAATGCACATTTACGTAATTACGAAAAAATTTGAAAGGTAACTCTAAAGATAAATTAACAGCTATTTTGTAAATTACTGAATGCCTATTGCTGGAGAGATTTAATTGTTTGAAGAAAGAAAATTGCATGTTCTCTACTTTCTGCATTTGGTTCTACATATTTAAGTAAAAACTTTCCTCATATAAAAAATATTTCGAGTCCGCAAAGAAATTGTTCAACAACTGAATGCTCAGAATCGTGTCAAATTGAAAGTCGCAAATTATGCACCTGATTTTGCGATAAGGAAGTAGAGCGGTGCAATCACTAGGTTTGCATTACGATATTTATTTTTCTTTTTATTTTACTATAAAATGAAGGGAAATACTTGTATTTTATGTTGTCTATTTCTTATGTATTTTATTCCAATGTTCAATTATGCCTTCTCATCCCGTATAATTATTACACAAATACGAAATTTAATAAATAGTGTAACTAGCTAGAATAAGAAACTCAGCTTTTAAAAAAATTCAAAAAGCGAGAAATTCATGATATATAAATCAATAAAGACTAATAGGATTAGAGATACTGCTTTTAAATACAGATGAGAGGAATAGCAAAAATATTATTCAGTGTTTAGATTGTCCCCCTATTTAGAAAAAGGGTAATGAAAGGAAGTCGTCAAAATAGTTCTTAATAAATACCGGGTTTTATTAATAAAAGTTATCCGAAGCTTCAAACGGGAAATTTTTATTGGATTTAGAAACAGAGTTCCGTTTAAAGTTTAAATTACTTCTTCCTTATCCGAGTATTAGGATTCTGATCCGGTCCAAGTTATTATCTATAAGGCGAAAAAATAAAGTTTTTAAGAATGTTTGAAAAGAGATAAAGAAAAGAACTAAAATGAAGGCAAAGAAAAAAAAGAAACTTTTGAAATGAAGATAATGTAATCTTTTTTTTCTAGCGTTTACGAAATTAGGTATTTTTTTTTATAAGTCAGCAAATAATTTGAAATCTGAATTTACACATTTGAAAGATATGGTTGAAATTGCTTAGATGTAGTTTATTGCTTTTCACAGTTGGAGATAATTCATGGACAGAATTTTTTTTTTTACTTTCAAATTACGATGATTATAAAAGAAGAATTAATTGTTTTCCCTTAAAGACTTGCATCAAGTTTGATAGCTTAGTGTTTTGTATAAATTTTTAACTCGTAGGTGTCGGGATATTTAGTTATCAGAAAGTAAAAAAAAAAAAAAAAAAAAAGAATAATTTTTTTATGCAGTAATTTCTCAATTAACTATATTGATTCATCGTTTTTAATAACAAAATTATCATTAGACGTGAACTTGTTATTCTACTTATAAATTTAGAGAAAATCTAAATTTTAATAATTGGGTAAAAATGCTCAAATATTAAGATTTTTCAAAATTAAAAAAAATTATGCAGCGTGTCCGGGCTTAAAGTATTCAAAAGTTATGGCTTGTTTTTCGGAACTACCCATCAGAATGTAATAAACTGTTCATCCGTGGATTGGAAACCCCTCCGAGATTTTTTGGGTTCAGTCCGATTGGCCGCACGAGTACGCATTGTTGATAAACTTGCTACACTGATTTCATTAGTAAAGTTGTGGACGCCACAGCAAAAGGTGCAGCGCGTGCTTTGGTCAACGGAATATAAATCAGTCACGCGTGTACAGCGACGTGTTCGAACGGAATGGAAGGTCGTTAATGGCTTGCCTAATAGACTTACCACGACATCCTACAAAATGAATCGTGCACACGATTAACAGTGTCTTCTATCGTGAAAACTTAAGGATACTTGCCAGTTTGAGATACCAAAGTTCCCGTCTCCTTTAAAGTTCTTTCCCATTGGTGGATAGATTTTGATGTTGGAGGGTCAACATTCCATTCTGTTCGAACACGTGACTGATTTAAATTCCGTTAACCAATGTACGCGCTACACCTTTTGCTGCAGCGTCCACATCTTTACTAATGAAGTCAGAGTAACAAGTTTATCGTCTGCGATTACTGAATAAAGTGCGCTCGTGCAGCCGTTGGACTAGACGCCAAAAAAATCTCGCAGGGGTTTCCAATGCACGGATGAATAGTTTATTTATATTCTGATGGGTAGTTCCGTAATAATAATCCATAGCTTTTGGAAACTTTAAGCCCGGACATCTTGTATTACAGGTGTATTTTTAAATCATTTGCATTTGCTTACCTTTGTGCATTATTATTGTTGACAAATATGTACTTTTTAAAAGAAAATTCATACAAAAAAAGTTGGGAACGGTGAATCGCATGAACTGGTTTTGCTGAAAACACATTGCATTTATCATGTGGCTATGATGTCACCTTAATTTTTGAACTAATTGGCTGGAAATACGTGATTGTAGTTATTATAGGATTATGACGTCACATGAATTGAGAGAGAATCCGTGACACTTATTGGAAAAGTTAGGGTAAAAAAAACAAAAAAACAGGACAATAAATCCGAAATCTTAATCATATCTAAAAAAACACGTGGATGCATCAATATTTTGATACTTTTAATTTGAAATAAAGGACAAAATGCGTCTTGTACTTATATCTGATTTTTTTTTTTTTACTTTGAATGAATGACTTTTAAGTTATTTGGTACTTTTCCCATTTCGTTGGTGCAAGCAATAAAGTCCCCAAAAATGATGCAACCGTTGGCAAACGGAAAATTCCCACTGGTAACCTCTTACCACTGCAATTTCAAAACAAATCATGGTCTTTTTTTTTATCAGTAATGTCTTTTTCATAATACATCAAAAATCAATGAAAAACCAATGAGAACTAATATTCATAACTTTTTATGTGTATATTGTGTCTTGTCGCCAATAGAGATTTATGCCTGCGAAACGGAGGAAAAAAGTACCAATTATCTTCATATAAAAAACTGAGCTTTTATTTAAATTATATAACAAAACTACACTGAAAGTGCAACGTTTATAATAGTAACCATTAACACAACATAGTAAAACTTAACAGATAATTCTTTAATTAAATTTTGATGTAGTACATAAAGAGCTGGAGTAATCTCTGAGAATTTAAGGAGAATTTTCGACTTCACTAAAGATTAAGTTTTTGGAAAGCTAAGATCTCCTTAATATCGTGAAGCTCAAACATTCAGCATTTTATTATCTATTCACACACACACACAAGTAATCCTTCATAATTAATGTTATTCCAACGTTTTAAGGAACGAATTAAATTCAAAAGACCTGAAATTTATTTAATACTTGGAACTTTTCAGCAAGTAAGTTCTTATCGTGCAGCTAGTGATTTTGTTTTGTTCAAAAAGAATAGAGAAATACTATTAATAATAGGAAGATAAATAAAATTAATAAACTCGGAGTTGAATAACTGTGGAAAAATTTTTTTAGAATAAAATTCGAATGATATACCGGTAAGTGTAATCAATTTTGCACGTTTTGAGCAATTTACTGGAAAATTTTGTAATTAATTCTAATTACGAATATTATTTTCGAATAGAGAAATATATTGACGTATATTGATTCTTAAAAATTAACGGAGAATTTCGTACTCAAAGGTATTTTTTTCGAAGACGTAAGACGTAATAAAAAATATTTATCAAATCATAATCAGTTACATAGAACTCATTAGAGAATTCGTGTTTAAAAAAATCGGTTTCACCAAAGACATTGATTCATTTTTTATTTCTTTTACTGAAAAAAAACGTTCTTTGTAGTAAAAAGTCATATAAGAGATTTTTTCCAAGCAGAGAGGAAAAAATAGAAGTAATTACCTTTTTTTAACACTCCATTTATTTTTCCATTCATAATTTAATGCCCTAATTAAAGACCTATTCTAAATAGAGGAATAGTGCTTTATTCTTAACTATTGTTCATGCAGGTATTGATTCAAGCAAGAAAAAAGTTAAAAAAGTAAAAATAGTTAAAGCTATAATGGAAATATAATGACTCTTTTTTTATTTAAAATATAAGATCGAGAATAATTATGGCTGAAATAACTTTTTTTTTGTGCAAAATGGAGCTTTTAACTTTATATCCCTAAAATCCTTATTTTTTATCTAAAAATTTAAGTGTTCAATAGAAAGTCTTAAAAACTTATCACAAAAGAATATTTTAACTAGATAGATAAAATTTAATTGATTATACACTAAAAGAGCATAAGACAGATTACTCTATCTTAAAATGAATCACTGTTTTCTTAATCTAATAAATTTCTTTTTCGAATGCAATTAAATGCATTTGTGTATATTTCGCAGCATAAAATCTGGTTATAAACCGATAAACATGAAAATAAGGGTAGTTAAATATTTAATCGCTATAAATACTTTTGAAATATTTTTTTTACTATTCAAATAATTTAGTAATGCAATATCTTGAATAAAAGTGTATATTTTAAGACACGATGGCTATTGACGGCAGATTTTGTAATTTTTTAGCACAGTCAAGTGATGAGGACTACTCCTGAATTGACATCTCACTCTTCAAACATCTATATCACGCCAGTGGAAAGACTTAGAGCTTCCAAATACACTGATAAAAAAAATCCCAACACACCATGAAAGACGCGTTAGTTAAAGGAAATCCTGTAGGTGGGTTTATACATCTGAAAGATGACATCGATTCAAATTTCGTATTTAAGTGTGTAGTAGCACCACTAAGAACTTGCAAATCAGGGTTGCTTTAAATGCGTACTGTAAAGTTCGTGAGTGTTATTTGTCTATGAATTAGACGTATTGAGTAGAAGTTACCCAAGCCTTTGAGGCTATATTCTGTAAAAGCAAGAGAACTTGAACTAAACGCGAAGCACATTTTCAGACAGAAAAAAATGCCTCAATTTCTATAGAAATTTGCAATATTATAACTCATACCTTTGTTAACAATATAGTGTTTTTAAAAATGCCAAAATATTCCATGAATACTTTCTTTTTTGTTTTAATACGTGAAGGCAAGCCCATTTAACATTACGGTATAGGAGAAAAAACGCGAAACACATTTTATACCAGAAAAAATGTATAAACTCGGTTAAAAACGGGAGGTATGATAAAAAAATTCTGCTCTCTAAAGGATAGCGAAGCCAGAATATCATATTAAAGTTTCCTTTCTTTTATATCTGAAAAAATGTTCTAAATTCTGGTCCTATTTTTTAACATTAACCGAAGACGGCCTTAAGAAGACGAAGAAGCCATTATCAACAGCTCTCCGAATTTGAACGAGATCGAGTAATAGAGCTATGCGAAGGTGTATTTTCTTTCAGCGATATTTTAGAAAGACTTAGCGGGAACGTATCCACTGTAACTGATTGTTGGGAACAGTGGTCAAGAGATGGTGTTGCCTCAAGAAGACTGGGTTCCGGGCGACCACATGGCACTACTGAGAGGGAAGACTGGTGGCCGCGGTAGCCGAGTGGTATAGGTATCGTATCGTGGCTTGCCTTGTCACGAGTTCGAGCCCAGTTCCACTAAAGACCCGCCGTGTAGGGCAGCGATGCACGTTAAATCTGTCGAGAGCTGAAACGTCCTCCCATTGGTGTGGTAGTTAGGAGAAGGGTGTGTGTACCAGTTCAGGTGTCGTTCACATCATTTGACCATGGTTCAAAATGACGTGGACCGTCACCAAAAGCCCTCGTGTAGTTGAACAGTGCGACGTTAATATTCAATCAATCGAGAGAGAAGACTGCTGTATTCGGTGTACTGCAGTGGCACATTGTTCTGCTGTAGGAATTCGAGCTGAAGTTGGGACCACAGTGACGCAAAGAATTGTTTGATATCTGTTATTTCAAGGACTGCTCCGAGCCAGGCACTCTGTAGCGCGTATTCCTCTGATTTCAAGCTATTATCATTTGTGAAGGCAGTGGTGTCAAGCCAGAGTTCATTGAAGGATGGTGGTGTTTTCTGATGAAAGCAGGTTCTATCTTAGTGCCTGTGATGGCTGTGTGTTGGTCAGAAGGAGGCCAGGGGAACGCCTGCAACCAAACTGCCTGTAGTCTAGACACATTGGACCTACACCTGGAGTCATGGTCTGGGGAACAATTTCCTATGACAGCAGGAGCACTCTTATGATTATCC
The DNA here is from genome assembly GCA_019973955.1 of Trichonephila inaurata madagascariensis. Lineage (NCBI taxonomy): Eukaryota > Metazoa > Arthropoda > Arachnida > Araneae > Nephilidae > Trichonephila > Trichonephila inaurata. The sequence continues at coordinate 176,934 of BMAV01009136.1, read as the reverse complement.
CAAACACACTGACTGCAAATTTGTACGTCAGTTTGGTAATTCAATCTATAGTACTGCCGTTCATAATAAGAATATATTTTTTTGTCTTAAGGTATCCGACAACTTTTTTTTTTGTTGAAAAAAATGGAAATATGGGAATTTTTTTTGTGATTTTTAGATTTATTTAGTATATTTTAAGGAAAAAATCTCAAAATTGAAAACAGAAAAAAAAAATTTATTATTATTAAAATGGGAAAAAACTGGTTACAATGTACAAAAAATTACATGAACGGGGTCCGGTCTGTACAAAAATTTTATGAACAAATTCTCAATTTTTTAACTTTGATATGTTACTTTGTAATTCATGTTTGAAATGAGCTTCAGGATAAGAGATATTTGAATATTTACAAAAACTAGAGCACACTCTATCTTAGTGACTATATGAAATTGCTTAAAAAAAAACAGTGATTATATTCACATAAAGGACTGTAAATTTTGAAATAAAACAGTGATTGATAAATCTGAAGGTCAAAACACTTCTACTGCTACAAAAACATTAAAAAAAAAATTCAGCAAATTATTTTCAAAACTTTTTGAACAATCACTGTTCCCGTTTGAGTTTTTCGAACAAAACACATTTCGAATAAAACGCATTTTAAAGTTTGGACATCTTGTGTAAAGTTATGGCATCTTCTTTTATTAAAACACTTTTAGTTTTTGTTCTAGTGAATGGAAAATCAATAGCTTGGTATTTTTATTAAGCTAATAAGATGGCATATAGAATACAATCATAAAAAAAAACTGTCAATTTTTGAAAAAAAATCATCATTTTAGGGTAGTCGGATACCTCTTAAGAGTCTATTTTCTTAAAAAGTAGATCCTCCCTGCAGTATTTTTCTATCAATTAAAAAGCGCATGCATTAATCAATAAAAGTTTATACTAGCAGGTTAGCCTTGAAATCGTGTCGACCTTGTATTTATCGAATCATGAGTTTTAGACCCGGTATTACAAAACCCCCTCACGTAAATAATGGATACACGTTAAATATCTGGAGGATCAAAATCTTCAAGGCGTGGTGTGGAAATTTGGGGAGTACGAGTCGTCTTCGTCTCTTGACAGCGCTTCAAAGTTACGAGGGAGCGTCACCTTAAGTCTTTGTGCAGTGGCGTTTTGGGACATTTAAAAACAATCAATATACAAATAAAACTAAATTCTAGTTCTTCATGTCGACTATTGTAAATCCAATCAGAAATATTTTTCAAATCTATGTAATATTTTGGACTATATAATTTTTGAAGGGAATTTTCTACTGAACGCTATAACCATAATAATAATAATTAGTATTAATAATAATAATTAGTATTAATAATAATAATTAGTGTGCTAACGGATGACTATGCAATAACACGTTATAATAGAACAATTCAAATGTACTTTTGCACAGTTAAACTTGATTTAAAATAGAGTTATTTTTGATCACGTAGAATTCTAAAAACAGACTGTGAAAACAACTCTTCAAAAATATTCTCCCAATCAGCAAGTAGCTAACCGAAGGGGAGCATTTGCAAGAAAGAGGAAACTTTGGAGTTTATTGGATTTGAGAAAGGAGGAGTTGAATTTTCGCGAAATTCGAAAGATCGGCCCGGGAATTCTCCTTAGAATTTCTTTTGTGGAGTGACTTCTCTCCTTTTTTTCCCAGATCAGCAAAGAGCAGAAATCGTTCAGAAAGAGAGGAGAGCAGAAAGGAAGAGGAGGAATAAAAAGGAAGCATTCCAATTTAAGGAACAAAGGTAAAGGATTCCGTTTCGATGCCTGTTACAGATGATACGAAGCTTAGGTGTTTGTCCAAACGTAGAAAAGGATGGCATCGCATTTCAGAATCTGTATTACTTCCCGAATATTTGGTGCAGTACATTTTTGCCTCTGGCATTCGGTTTTCATTGATTGGATGAATATATACATTCGAGATATTTGAGTTCTAAATTCTGGTGCCAATAAGGGGAACTCTTTTTCCACAAAATTTCCATAGATATTTAGGTGCATTTTTACCACTGAATTCGTTACACTCGCAAAAAATATAGCAGGATGTCTAATGTATTATATGAAGTTTCAATGGACATTTATGAGATGATGTGTATAATTAATAAGTATTTAAGTAGAATATATGTTTTAGTGTTTGAGTACAATATAGAAAACACTTTATCAATTGATCTTTAAGTTGGAAAACGGTGAAATTTTATTCCAAATAATATAAATATAATTCCAATTAAATATAATTAAATATAATAAATATAATTCCAAATAATAAACCACACAAGGGTGAGATTTGGAAATTCAACAATCTATAGACCAAAATTTTAAATTTTTAGATTAAAAATTAAGCTTTAGCGATTTCATCTATGTGTTTTTTAAATCCCCCCCATAGGAAGAAAATGAATACGTCACTGTATCTTGTTAAGATCACAAAGTATCTGAGTAAAAAGGTACAGCGAAGAGATGAAAAAAAAATGAAAATGTTTATTCAAGAGAGATGTGTTCTTTCAATAATTTTTTCTTCTAAATAAACAAATGAGGATATTTGTTGATATTCTTCAAAAAATATAACCACGTATAAAAATATGACCACGTATTGCAAAGCAACACGACCTCGTAATTTTGAGACTTGGTCAAGTTATAAAAATGACACCTGAGCTGCCCCCTCTCCAAACTACCAACACTCTACCAGTAGAAAGACATTTAGGCCTCGACATTATTAACGTGTATCTGCCCATTCTACACGGCGGTATTAGTAACCAGTAAGACCAATTTCGTGTCAGAAATCCAGAGTTTTCCATTAACTTTTTTTTAAGCGGAAGTTGGAAATGTTCGAAAAATAAATGAATATCTTCAAATTTTAATGGTATGTATTAAGAAAAATGGGAACATTTTAATACATTTTAAATGCATTAGATTTTTCTATCTTTTCTATTTTGTTATTACGGATATTAAGACATAAATTGAAGATGAAACGCTTGCGTTTTCTAGATATTTCAACATTTTCGCTAAAAAACTGGTATATGTGTGAACATTTTAAAGAATCGAGAATAAAAATAAATTAATGGCGTACATTATGCATAGAGGTTTTGTACTATGCCATCTCTTAACAGTATTATTAGTTTACTTGGCATTTACGGGGTGAAATAAAAGATGATTTCATAATTAGACAACAATGGGATATACTCACATGACGTCATTAATCACAAGATAAATGCAATCACGTGCTTCTAGCCGATCAAATCATAAATTCACGTGATACCATGGTCACACGATAGATGCAATCACATATTTTCAGTTAATCAGCTCCAAAATCTCATTGTTGCCAATGTTTGATTTTTCAGACACTATCTTCAAAAAGTATATTATTGAACAATAATACTGCTGATTAGATTTTGAATTTATTTCAGTAGGACTTTATGCAGATTTATTCATTCAATTTTAATTACTTAAAGATATTTGCGTTACTTGGGAAATAAAAGCCCATTATCTAAAAAGAATTAATTTGGCAAAGGGTTAGACTCAATGGGAATGCAATAAATTCTTGCATGAAGGAAGGAGATTTTTTAACTTCTTACGCACACAGTTTCGAAAAAAAAAAAAAAACTGGCCAAAAAATCATTTTTTTTAAAAAAAATTTAAAAATACACATTCACAAACCTTGTTCTGAAAAAAAATTGTGTGAAAATTACAGCAACATAAAATACGACCTCGATCGAATTAACTCGAGAGTACCGTTTGGCCTGTTTAACGCGATCGACTTATCTCGAGTGTGTACAGTTTGTCCCGTTTAGCGCACTCGAATTAACTCGAGCTCACACGTTAAAGGTTAAGTAAATTCTTATGCTTTTTTGAATACAATTTGAATATATTTTTCGAACTGATTACCTTATTCCTTATTACACACAAAAGCAAAATTTCTCGCTTCTTTCATTTGTGAATTTTCATGACACTCTCCTTTATATTTATGAAGTGTGTTATTTAACTGACATAAAACAATAAAAAAAATAGAGTAAACAATTCTACCAAACTATTTTAACCTTTTTTCCCCCTGTTAGTGATATCCAATATATTCGCCTTGAAAGATTTAATGAACTTAAGGAAATATATTGAGTAATTTTCTCTTCTACCTTCAAGCCATTGTAATTTCTGGGAGCTGTAATTTGACAATAATACTGCATTTATGAATAATTTTTTTGCGTGTCGTATATCTTAAAGTCTTTCATCAATTCTCTCTCATTCCTTCGCTTTCTTTCCAGCAAATTTTCCCACCTCGCTGATATGGCTTCGTTATCTCATTTGTTTATTAGTTCTCTCAAATACAAAAGAGGACGATTTTTTTTCTCAGCATTCCACCGCATGGGAATACGTGCTTTTCTTGTGTTCAAGGTACATGTACATAGAAAGAGGCAGAGATTTTTCTCTTTGTATCCCCCAGAAGTACGTGCTTCCCTTATATCCGAGACAATATCCTCTAATCAATAACGAAATTCCTAACTTATGCTTAATTTAACGCCGTTACGTGATTCATATATCATTTTCTACCAGACAAAGTTTATTTAGAGGGATTTTTTCCCCAATTCTATGTACACATGTTTTTTTCATAAAGCTTAAGGTATCCGACTACATTCGGAACCGTGCTTTTAAAAAGAGTATAAATGGATAATTTTCATGATATTTAGTGTCACTTAGATTAGAATACATGTATATAGGTGTTTTATAAGGACATTTTGACAAAAAAAAATTATTTAAATACAATATTTCGGCAAAAAATTAACTTAGAATAATCTTTTTTCAAAATGTTCTCCTTTTGTGAAAAATGCTTCTATTGTATTAATATTTTGCCTGTATTCAGCTCAGACCGCTCTACAGAGGCTCAACTAGAATTTTTGAAATGCATAACTCGGAAGTCGGTTTATCCATGTTTTACGAAAACAGAAGGGAGAAATTTTAAGATAAAACCGCCGATAATTATTTCAATGGGTTGTAACTCTGAAAATAATGTGAATTTTTCAGAAATTCTAGTTGAGCCTCTGTAGAGAGGTTTGAGCTATATACAGGCAAAATTTTTTTAAAATAGAATTATTTTTCACAAAAGGAGAGCATTTGGAAAAAAAATTATTCTAAGTTAATTTTTTGCTAAAACATTGTATTTAAATAAATTTTTTTGTCAAAATGTCCTTAAAACAGCTTTATACATATATTCTAATCTAGGTGACACTAAATATCATGAAAATTATCCATTTATACGCTTTTTTAAAATCATGGTTCCGAACGTAGTCGGATACCTTAATCCCAGAACTATATATTATAGGTTTTTACTCTGTTTTCTGTATAATTATTTTTACATGTATAATAGTTCTACAGAGTTGTTTTGATTCGAATAACAAGTATCAAATATTTTGTTAGTCAATAATATAACTAACTATATTGGCAACGGACCTCGTAATTCTGAGCCACAGTGAAGTGATGAGAATCTCATCTGAGTTTGTATCCCTCTCTCTCCTAATTTCCTCACCAGGCCAACGGGAGGATTTTATCTTGATAGATTTAACGTCTGTCAGATCCTCTACACAGTGAGCCTTTAGTGGCAGTGGGTTTCAAATCCGCTACTCGACAATGCCGGCCACCAGTTTGTGACCATGATCACCCGGCTACCATGGCCACAGTTTCTAATGGAAAGGCATCAAAAATGTCTATTTTAAACATTTCCTAATAGTAAATATGAATGAGACAAATATTAAGCATAACTTTTGGATTACAATAGGAGAACTTTAAATACAGAAAAACGGGATGTGACGTTTGGGAAAATTAATGGTAACGTGACAGTTAAGATATTAAATAATTAACTTATTCACTCTATTAATTACAATGTGGGCTACGGTAGCCCAGTGGTCAAGGTATCGGTTCATGGCAGGCACATGTCATGAGTTCGAGCCCAGTACCACTAAAGACCCGCCGTGTAGGGCAGCGATGCACGTTATATCTGTCGAGAGCTGAAACGTCCTCCCGTTGGTGTGGTGTGGTAGTTAGGAGAGGGGGGTACCAGCTCAGGTGTCGTCAACGTCAATTGACCATGGTTCAAAATTACGTGGTCCGTCTCCAAAAGCCCTCGTGTAGCTGAACAGTGCGACGTTAATATTCACTCACTATTAATTACAACTCTTACATTACATAGAAGTTATTCATACTATTGATTATTTCATTAGTTCGCACAGAAATTGTTATTTGTGAGGGAGGAAGCAACATAACCGTTCTCTTTGGTGTTTTCACAATGGACTCCCTTCTCCACTGTCCGAGTGCGACGGTTCGTTCCTCACACCTCGAATTGCACTAGGAGTTCCGGCTTACACGTGTGTCAGCCGGATTTCTCATGATCTTCGGTTTCGGCGTGGAATCAGATGAAAGGACCCCGCAACATTTAGGGGTGCACGTGTGCGTAGGAACGGTGTTATGCTATTCACAAAAACAGAAGCTGATTTTGCATCTGTGGAGTGCGAAAACGTCACAGTGGAAATAACCAAACATTCAATACACAAGAATTGTAGTAATAAGCCAATTATTAAACACTAAAATTTCCAGATGCAATCTAAAATTCCAGATGCAATTAAAACCTGTGTTCCTTTTATACTGACATACTAATTTTCACTTAATTAAATTTACCTTTTGAGGTTAAACTGATTGCTTCTCTAATTACTTCAAGTCAGTATAATCATATATTTCATTGTATTTTTACCGCTAAGACTGTCTCTGATGTACGAGAGAATCAGCATCCCGTTTAACAGGAGTAATGAATTTGGTAACAGGAAACAATTTCATTTTAATAAGGGAATATAAAGGTACAGATTGATAGTGATTAGAGAAGTGTCATCACAGAATGGATTGTTAATTAGTCGTTGATTAAAATTACACTTAGAAACAATACAAGAGCTATAGGCAATAGATTTTGTAATTTTCACAACCATGATTAAATGACAGGACGATACCAAAGATGGAATCTCATTCTCCTATTTTTGAAATCAACTTATTTTTAAATGAGGGAGGGTTTATTAAAATGTTCTTTAAAGCAACGTGAGGGCTATTGACGACAGATCTCGTAATTTTGAACCGCGGCCAATCAATAGATGGGGAAGAAACCTGAGCTGGCACCTTACTCTCACACTTTGGAGGGGCTTTGAGACAGGTTAAGTTTAACGCGCATTTACGCGGATGCTCTTCAGTGGCATCAGAACCCGCGACTCGACAATGTTCGCCCAGAGTCCGGACCATGACCACTAGGCAACCGCGGCCATTTTTCTGTTGAAAAGTAGTAGAGTTCAAGTGTAGCATTTATTTCAATGGGAAAAAATATAAAAAAAAGTTTGAAATAATGTGTTTATTCTTCTCTTAACTGCTTAAGTGCCGCCAATAGAGATTGCAATACCAGTATACCCGAATACCGGTATTTTGAGCCAATTGTACACTTCCGTAATACCGGTATTCACAAGTTTAAATACCGTTTTTTCGGTATTTACTAGAATTTTTTAAAATTAATTCCACTATATGCTCAGGGATCGTCAATATAGCAAAATAGTAAACGTTTTTGTTTTTGTCTCCCTGACGGGCTAAATTAATTAGACTGTGAATACAAAGTTGCATTGTACAATCAAGAGTACTGATAAAATATATGAATCATCCAAGGAGGTGGGCCAAAACTATCTTAATATAGCTCAGAGTGATACTGCGCACGCTCAGGATTTGTAGTCTGATATGCGTGTCCTGGAAAACCAGGTTGTAGTTGTGAAGGGAATGCATAATATTTCGATATTTTTTAAATTGGTGAGATTTTTTATTCACATTATATTTCCATGTCCTACTTTAGGGTTCAAAATATTTTTCAGATTTATTATATATTTATACACATAAATAATAACCCATAATAATGAATAACTTTAAAGAACATAAAAAAATCAGTTGATAATACTTCTGTTTGGTTTCCTTATTTATATGATGAAAACCCCAAACTGAATAGTGATATTTACACTTTTATGTGATTTAAATTAAGGTGTTCCTTCACATACATTTTTGTGATTATTTATATACTGTTATAATTTATAAGTTACGCATTACTTTTGTGATATTTAAGCTCTCTAATAAAACTGAAAAATAAAAGAAAGAAACAGCTGTATTTCCTTTCTTTTTCTAAAATTTCTACTACCGGTATTAAGACCTAAAAAATACCGAATACCGGTATTGAACTTTTGGTACGATATTTCAACTATAGCCGGATATATCCATCTTTCCGAAACGTGATTCTTTTTTTTTGAGCTGCTATTACTAAAGCTATTTCGAAGACTTTGGAATACAATAAAATGACCTCAACAATGTTTGCGACGGATTTACCGTGAAAATCGTTTGGTACGAAACAGAGTGGGACTGAAATATTTTTTCGTGCTAAAGGATATTGCAAAAGAAACATATATTCCACAAAATTAAATTTATTAAAGTACATTTTATTTTCATAGATATGTATACATGGGTTTAGTAAAAATCAGTGAAGCAAAAGCATTTGCAAGAACTTAATGAAATTTAATAAAAAAAAATTCAAGTTCTATTCTTTTATTTTGGAAAAACAAAACATTTTAATTTTTAGAAAATAAACTGATATTTTCTTTGCATTATCTTTTTTTAGTATTAAATTGTCAACAAATTGTTCAATGTCGTCCATTTTGTTATTCATTTCAACATTGGAATGTGCGTCTAAATAACTGCACATAATTTTCATTAAATTTCTCATTTCAAATTCGAAACGTTTTAACCATCCTGTATTTGCACAAAATGAAAACCCATTTGTTTAACAAGTTCATCGCTTCTTTCTAGCTTTCAAAGTCCTGAGATCTCGCTTGTTTGGACCAAACAAGTAAAGCCCTCTCTAAATCCTCATGCTTGGACGTTCTTATCCATTTTCGCTCAAGTTCAAACTTACTCTGTTCACACATGTCCGTAATTTGCTCTCTTTTGTAATTATTGTTGATAATGTAGAATTAGCAATACTAAAATCTTTATAAATTTTCAAATTAATCTTCTGTTTTTGAGCAGCAGCTTTAAAGGGCTCCATCATCATTTTAAGCAAAATAGCAGTTTACTTTCCCCCTGAGATATTTGTTATTGAAACTTAACTCAGTGGCGCGACAGCCTCTGAGGGACAAGGCCTACTGCTCCCAACTCAGTATACACGACTTTGTGCCCTGAGGTGCATGAGCAGATGGTCCGGTCAAGTGGTCAGTCTGACGTTAATACCCCAGTGCTAAGTTCCCACGCAAGCTTGGTACTCATTTTATCGACCCACTGAAGGGATGAAAGGTTAAGTCAACCTTGCTCAGTCCAAGGTTTGAACCTCGGACCTGTGGCGTGGAAGCGCGATGCGCTAACCACTCAGTCACTGGGTACTTTGTTATTGTAGTCGTAAAAAAAAATTTTAGAAAAAGTGGTGGCGATTTCTGTATTTTGTTCATTCCAAAAAGGTAAATCTTTTCGTGTTAAGCGATTTTCGTTTCGTATTAAGAGAAAAAAATGCAGGAAACTACATATCAGTTTGTCGGGACCTATGTATTATTTTGTGTTAAGCGATATTCCGTTTTAACCATTTTCGCGTTAAATGCATTTCACTGTATTTATTTCAGAGATAAATTGATTTATTTCTGTCTTTACTTTTCCTTTCAATACACCGCATACACGCACCTATGTGAAAAACGGTGGCACCTTGGAGCAAATCCAGTAACTTTTAATCGGCAGTTAAGGGGTTAAAAGCTTATTTTAGATTTCTTTACTAACGATTTTTAGTATTCTTTATGAGTTTGAATGATCTTTTAGGACGCAGAACGACAAATAAAAGAATTAAATTACAGTATTCACTAACAGGTTAAGAATTTTTTTTTCTTAAAAAATGGAACTCAAACACATTTGATTTACTATATTTTTATGTATTTATATTTGAAATCTTATATGAACTCAAAAAATATTTTCATGTATATTTTTTGAAAAATAATTATATCTCATTCGTAAATAATAAACACCAAGTAAAAATGTATTGTCCAATTTCAGAGATTTTTCCAAATCTTCTTCCAAGTACTTTCCCAGAGGCAAAAACTGTCAAAAACTAGTTTTGAGAGGTGTTTTTAGTAAATTTCGAACATTTACATAAAATGTTTTATTCATAATGCAAACAACTTCGTAAATTATGAGTTTTCCCCGTGGCGATTATAAAAATGTAAATCGTACTTTCTTTTTAAAATAATAAAAAAAGGGAGGTTCTCGAAATAAAATAGTAATTCCAACAACTTTCGATATTATTCTCCATTTCATTTTTGAATTTATTACGGGAGTGTCTTACAAGCTGTAAAGAATAATTTTTTCCAAAATGGAATACCTGATATTGTGGAGATAAAGATTTAAATTTGCGTCGCTTTGTGAGGCAACTCGAAGGTTATTGGTAATGGACTTCGTAATTTTGAGCCTCGGTCACGTGACGAGGACTAATATAATTATTTATTTATTCTAATCACTTATTTTACTGTCATTTTGCAAAGTTGCATTCCTTTTCAATTATTTACCAGTGTGTAGATATGTACAAAAGAATATTTTAATTTGAGGTATTTCGTAAAAATCGTCTACCAATTGCAATCAAAGAACTCTCTTAAAAATATTTCTGATTATAAATACTAATAAGAATTTTTTTTTAAAATTTTACTTCGTATTATTTATATATTGCACAAATTATTTTATTTAAAAAAAAGCTTATATTAAATATTTCTGGTGAATTGTAATAATTTATGAGGACGAGCAACTTTTAACATTTCCAGTAGTTTGCTGTTTTTCGATCGAATTGTTCAACATGAACGATGTGTTGTTGTTGTTGTTGCTGCTGTTTCTTAAGCCACCTGATCTCGACTGCGTCAGATTCAGTCCCACGAAATTCAACATGACAAGGAGTTAGACGTACACCGGTCGTTAGCCATAGCCTTGAACACCATGCGGGTGGCAGTATGATTTAGCTCGGTTCCACCCCAATTTTGAGAGAGAACACCCTGGGGGGAATCATGAGCCTCCCACCTCTCTTCTCCTTCCACCAAACTCACGAGAGAACTTACAGCTCGACGGCTATTTAGAATACTCCTTTACCTCAAAGGCTTGATATATTTTCAAACATCAATGTCTTCTCCAGTATTCGAACCCAGGCCCTACGGCAGAGCAGTTAGCGTCGGTAACAAATATACCGGATGGGTGACCAATGAACGATGTGACTATATCCCTTTTTAACAGAAAAGAGCTTTTTCGTTGATCATAGGATAGTGCTGTAAAGATAAATTACCAGCCGTTATCCGCTCTCTTCGTTGGGTTATTATGCATTGCCGTGCATGATGTACGTTTGATGCACTTTTTAACGTTAATGATATCAGAACCTGTGATGGATCTATACGCGTTCTGTCAATAAATCTTCTTGGGAAATTTTTGGGCTATCAATTCGCGTTATTCACTACCAACCCATCGGAAGAGAGAATCGTGATATTTAAATTAACTTACTATATATAGTCGAAGTTTTCTAGCTTGAATAGAGAGTAGGACATGAGTTATACTTGAATCAGAGGTCAGATTGCTACTGAAGGTATCATATTTGAATTATTGTGATTAATAACTCATTAGGAGGAAGTTTTAAAGTGACGATTGTTCACTGTGATTGAATTGTGATATTAGTCTAAATCGGATGATAGGTTAGATCCTTTATAAAGTAAGGATCAAGTCTGATAGTCTCCTAAACGTTTGCGTTTTACCGTCGTTGTTCCACTTTCGTGGTTAGCATTAAGACATTCTCTTACTATTATTAGTTAAAATTATATCTTTTCCTCGTGGGATAAATAAGTAGATTAGTTGGATCATGTCGAGTGTTTCTTTCCTACCTCCCACACATCTAGGTGCCCGAAAAGAGATTTGCGAGCCTCTCACAAATCCTAGCCTTAAGTTTTTGAATGTACTCATTAACATCCTAATAGTTCTCATCTCTTAATTTAAAAAATGACAACTTTAAATTCAAAAATTGAAGCATATTTATCTTTTACCACCCGTTCAGAAACAGATTCTAAAAAATCCATTATTAATAATTTCCTACTAAACAAAATCAACATGCTTGCGAAATTTCAAGTCTGTAGGTCTAATGCAGCGATACTTAACTTGCGGCCCATTGAGCCTTTTTAAGTGGCCCGGTTAGGGTTCATTGCTCTGAGTAGTTTACATATTTATAAGAACACTATATTAAAAATTTGGCGGGAAATTCTTTGTCAAGAAATCAGATACATCAATTTTGCTTTTTGCTGTCGGTGTCGTACGGGTACGAATTGATATTCTTTTTCTATTTGGAACGGTTACAGTTAGTTACGTAGCTACAGTGAAGTAGCAACAGTTTTATAGGTGGAACTAATTTTTAGCCTTTTTTCATATCTTGCAAGCGAAAAATATTCGAGAAAAATAAATCGTGTCAAGACGATTAATAGGTTGACTATTTTATAGTGAAAAACAAACATGAATCAGTAATTATTTGATTTGTCACGAAAGTGCTGTATTTAAAAAATACCAACAAACATGAATCATTCAATGACACTTTTCCTCGAAGATCTCTTTCAAGAGGTGATAAATAGGCTTTCTTGAATAATCTTTGCAACAGCAACAAAGTGTTTTGTCGGTGGTAATATCCCAGTGGTAACAAAGACATCCTATGAATTTTGTTATATTACTGGAAATCATACGAAACCGTTTACTGATGCAGAAATTGTAAAGGAGTGTTTCTTAAATGCTTCTAATTTAGTGTTAGTGACAAAAATAAAACATATAAATATAATAATTAAAAAAAGCAAAACAGAGGAGTTATAATAAAACAACTCAGTAATGCAACAGCCCATGAGGGCCAGAGTCTGCTGTGCCCATCCCAGTATACGTGACCATTGGGCGCTGAAGTGCACGAGCAGATGTCCTGATCAGGTGGTCAGTCTGAAGCGAGATTCCCAGTGTTTAAATTCCCAAGCAATCTTGGTACTCATTTTTCGACCCACTGCAGTAGGAATGAAAGAATGAGTCAACCTTGTCCAGCCCGGAAACAGAACCCGGACCTGTGTGTGGATTGATTGATTGAATATTAAAGTCGCACTGTTCAGCTGCACGAGGTCTTTTGGCGACTGACGTGTGTGGAAGTGCGATACGCTACCACTCGACCACTGGGCCTGGAATTATAACGTTTTGGTCAATTTTCAACATTTTAAATTTCCAATGTTATCTTGGTCTTAAAGCATTTCTTCTTTTCCCCATTTATCCTCATGTGGCGGCCCACGTGAAATAACTGATATATGTATGCGGCCCAGCAGAAAAAAAAAGTTGAGTACGCCTGGTCTAAAGGATAAAAAACGGAAGTTTTTTTACCTATTATGACCGCATTTCCACCCCTTTTATCCTTAGGAGTTTCATCAAAAGGAATAACGAAGGACTTGCACTATAAAGGCCTTATCACACACGCATACTTCGAACAACCATTTCGGAAAATTTTTCAAGAAGCTGTAAGGGGGAAGGGTTGCAGTAAGCAAAAGGATACGCTCTGAAATCAGCCATGCCCTATCTTCACATTGAAAAATTACTCGCCGATTTTTCTGCTTCGGAAAACGAACATTTAATATTATTACTTTATTCCGCTCGTGCTTTTGTTGATGGCCGTAAATAGAAATGGAGCACCATTCTACTTAACATATTATACACCATTTCTGATTCGTTTGACAAAGCCGAGGCTGCCATCTTTACCACCATCTTGTTTATGACGTAGAGAGCCGAAGAATCCCATTGGCTGGAATTTCAAGCAATTTTTTTTACTAGAACAATTCTTTGAGCTCACTGAGGAAAAGTTGTTCGGAGCCGTTGCTATGACAACTGGGTAGAAATTGCCCAGAATGGTTGCTTTGAGGAAAATTGCTCCAACTACGTATCTGTATGATAAGGCCTTAAAAAGGCAGTAGGGTTTGTTTGGTGGGATAGGAACGGAATCATTTATTGGGAAGTCCCCCATGAAATTGACCGTTTTCCAAGCAAATGGGAAGCACTTTTTGAAGTAGATGGAGACTACGCTCCAAATTAATCATTTAAAAATGTTACTGAAGAATTTTTGTGGTTTCTTTTTCATAACAATATAATATTCAAGAACGCCCGATAGCTATGCACCAACCCAATACAAGAATTTTAATCACAGATCTAAAATCTTGAATTAAAAACTATTTAGCGAACAAAAACACGCTCTGATTGACATATTCATTCAATTAAACTTTTTAAAATTTCATGTACAATATTCCTTTCTTTTAAATGTGTTACAGACTTCACCTATCAGATCTTATGTAATTAAGATCTAAAAATAAATAAATAAATAAAACTTTTCTTCATACAAAGCATCGAGAAATAATTAATCGTGAAAGCAAAGGGACATCTTTAGAAAATTCCTCTAAATGAAAGTCGTATGTTAATTATTCTGTCACTCTCTCAAGGGAATTTCATTACTTTCATCAATAAATCTACAGAGAAAAAGGGAAAAAATCCTTAAATACTTCTTGTCCAATCCAAGAGAAAATGAATGAATGAATGAATCATGTAACTAGGTTAAGTGAACGAAAATAGAAATGCATGTTTAAGGAATTTGGTATTGATTGAGGGAAAATATTAGGAAGTACAAAAAAAATCGCGTCTTTCCGAGACCATAAGAAGAGAGTTAAGACATAAGGAGAGTAAAATGCACACCCAAGGAAAGACAGGAATTGTAACAAACAGAGGGGAGTAAAATTGAAAAAAGAAAACAAAAGTTCACCCTGAGAAAATAAAATAGAATGTTTCCTGATAAATGTAAAAAGGCTGAAAAATATACATCAATTTTATTCAAAGTGGTTTGTAAATTATCGTTGATAAACCTATCTTTAATTTCTTATCTTCAAGGAATATTTTATAAAGTAAGTGTATACTTGAAATTAATTAAAACTTTTCTTATTACTTTTCTTTTTTTATAGAACTTGAATGTCTTCCTATAGATATGTCGCAGGAAAAGGATGAAGTTAGGAATTCCATCAAATCCCTAAAGGAGATGATCAATTGACGGGAGGTGTTAAAATAATGTCTCTTCAATGTTCTTTCCCTGATAAAAGTAAGGGATTTGAACAAATCTGTGATCTTTTTCAGTGAGATGAAATAATATTGTCAAGAGTTTAAAAGTGTTTTTTTTAAACAAATATGGTGCATTATTAAACGTAAAAGTATATAATAACAACAATAGTTAAGGAAATACAAATTATTTATTCGAAACTAATTAATAAATAATTGGAAAATTAGGCTAGTATTTTTTTATTTTATGTGTAACATTTTTCTTCTCGGTTAATTACACACTAAAATATCAGTCATTATGGAATCATTTTTTTAAAAATATGGGATTGATATTTAGGGGATCGATAGTACTACCTGTATGGTTAGGAAGTACAAGGACTCGACCCCCCAGGTGTCGCCACCCCCCCTTGGACAGCATTTTTCCAATGCAAATCCCGACTACTTTATCATTTCACTGAAACAGTTCAGAGATTTGATAAAATCACTTACTTTCTTCAGAAAAATGACCTTGAAGAGACGTTATTTTAACATCTCCCGTCAACTGATCATATCCGTTAAGGATTGGATGAAATTCCTAATTTCGTCGTTTCCCTGCGACAGATACATCAAAAACAAAATAAAATTTAGCATTCGTTTGTTTTTAGAAATCTCGGCCTAAGGTGGGTGGAAGGATGGCCGAGCTTGTGAAAATATTGGGTCATCGAGAACGGGATTAAAAAAAAATATAAGTACGAATGCTTTCCCAGAAAATATATTGTACTGCACTTGTACGTATCGTTTGCTTGAGAACACAACAGAAAAATAAATTGCCCAAACACTCTTACAAAGGAAAAGTAAGTACTTTATGAAGGCATTCAGCATTTATTGCTAGAAAACAAAAAAATAATGAATTCATAGTATACAATAATTTACCTGTGATCAGACACACCACAAAAAATTTAAGGAGGGCATTAAGCTGTCTATAATGAAAATTAAGTAGCTACTATTTGAAAGAAACTAATTTATTTTTACTACTTCTTATTTTTAAAGAAATGCTTTATGTTCTGTTGTCTTTTGCACTACACTAAGAGTTTTTCTTCTTCATCCCGATTGATTATTAACGTCGCACTGCTTAGCTACAGGAGGGCTTTTGGCGACGGACCACGTAATTTTGAACCATGGTCAAGTGACGTGGACGACATCTGAGCTGACACCCCCTCTCCTAACTACCACACCACACCAACGGGAGGACGTTTCAGCTCTCGACAGATTTAACGTGCATCGCTGCCCTACACGGAGGATCTTTAGTGGTACTGGGCTCGAACTCGTGACAAGGCAAGCCACGGTCCTATACCTATACCACTCGGCTACCGCGGCCACCTTCTTCATCTCGAAGATGACGAAGGAAGAGTAAACCCATTACCGACGCACCTTGTTCAAAATACTGAAGGGAGGATTCGACAGCCTTTAATCCCTCGTTATGCAGTGGCGCACACAAGTCCACAGTGGCGCACACAGTGGGTCCTAGGGGTCCGGAACCCCCCAAAGCCCTTGATATTTTTTCCGATTGATTATGATTCTAAGTATATAGAACGTAAAATTTAATTAAGTATTTGTTATTAAAGATTAACTTTATTAATTAATGCTAATTATTTATTCAATAATTAGTTTTTTACTGTGTTTTGTTCCCGAAAATCAACAAAATCAAAAGGAGCACGATACAAGAATGATGATTCGACCCAGGACCCCCCACCCCCCCTTGAAAAATTCCTGTGTGTGCTACTGTCGTTATGTGATATTTTAGGAGTTTGTACGGTGTACTCAACGTTAATGTCTTCATTATTATCCGGCATTTATTCATTAACTGTGACAGCAGCAATAATGTTTTGACCTTGCAAGGGTGTGGCTGTTATCGGGACCAGTGTAGTAATATCTATTATTAACGTGAATAATTTTTATACTATTATTTAATGATAAACTGCTGTTTGTAAAAAATGCAACACCTTGAAAGAATCATTAGAATTAAATTAAATGTAATACTCAAACGACTTGCCTTGATGCAAATAAATGAATACATTTTCAAAGCAAAGTGTTGGAAGTTAATTATTGGTGTAGTAATGAGTGTTGCTATACGACGTGGCATGGAGTCAAACAGACGTTGAATGTCCGCATGTGGAAGAGAATTTCATATTGTTTGTATACGCACCCAAAGTTCGTTTTTTTTGAAGCTGTAAGACGCTGATCTCACGAGCGAGACGCTGACCAACCAAATCCCACACACATGTGTAATAGGCAACATATTGGGCGAATAAGCAGGCCAAAGAAGAGGTTGCATGTGTTAAACCGAAAAGAAGTCTCTAACATTCCTTGCAACATGTGGGCGTTCATTATACTTTTGAAAGATAGCTCAAGGGATGCCATGAAGGAAGAGAACGAATAAAAGTGGGATTCGTCAGAAAAGACAACTTGTTGCCAATCAACCCATCAAGGCTGTGTCCATGAGCCCATTGCAGACGTAGCCATCGATGGTTTGTTATTAGAGGGATTCTGAGTAAAGGAATCCTTGCACAAGTCCACGGTGCAGCAGACATCGACGAATTGACGAAGCCGACATTAATACACCTAGCAGTTAGCAGTAGACCAACATGCTGCTAACTGCCTGGAGGAAGCTTTGCGGTTATTCACTGCCATGCACAGACCAGGTGTCTTTAATCACGCACTGGTGTCACATTTCATCGCCCACTCACAATTTTTCCAGCTGTTCGGTGCTCGCCGGTCCAATGCTTCCAAATTTGCATCACTGTGGAACTGTACCACTGCACACGAGCTGCTATAGCACAACAGGAAAATCCTCCTTCACGAAGTCTGATGATTCTTCCCCATTCAAACTCCGTAAGCTGTAGAAATTTCACCTTATTTCGTCATGGAGACATACTTAAGTCTAACTAAACATTCTCTGTTAACAAATTACCTCACACGAATTTCAACGTCCCTCTACAGCCCTCTATTTATACTCTATCAGCATCAGTTAAGAGGGCGCTACTCACACCACGCATGCTTGGTGGATCAAACTTTACTACTTTGCATAACATCCTATAACTGACATTTGTAGGAAATTTAATTTCATTCGGATGATTTCTTTATGGTGTAGCGTTTTTTTACAAACAGCAGTTTATATACTATACATAATTTACCAAATTAGAAATGTATAATTTCCTGAAGTTCGTACAATTGAAGAAACATTCCTTAAAATATTCAATATCATCACAAAAATTTTTATGCAATTATTTTGCTTAAATTTGTATACTCTTCCTAAAAACACACGTGCTTAAATACGATAAAACCTTAGGCATGAAATTCGCTTAATATTCTGGAACAATTTTAAAAAGTAGAGTTTCGTAATATATATTTTTATGAAAGGTTTTGTGTAGGTATGAATCATGTTCTCCGAAAGTATATGCTTATTGGTTCTTAAGCATAAGAATCTTATGTATAGTATTGAAAAAATATTTTTGAAAAAGTCTAAAAGAGTAATGACTTTTATTTGTCATATTAATTGTACTAGGTTATTCTTTTCAAGCAGTTACGATTAATTTACGTTGTCTTAGAAGAAAAACGCTGGTGTCCATTGTATTTATACGTTTAAAAAAAATCCTGCCTAAATAATGAAATTATAATTTCTAGGCCGTACATATTACACTAACTACCGAAAAGCGCAGGACATCTTTATTCTTGGAGGTAACTGTCAAAGTGTCTTTCTTTCAAATTGTTCAAAGCTCTTTTGGTTTTGAAGATGAGTGAAACCATAATCATTTTAAAAATGGGACATTACTCTTCATTGTCAAGCTAAGAAAACTTTTGAAAATTTTGTTAGTTGAACTTAATTAATGTTTTCCTGCCGGAAACTATAATTTACGGGTGAGAAAGCTCATAATTAGAGGACGTCCTCTATACCGGAAGTATAGAGGACGATATCTGAATTGGCATTTCATCCTCCTAACTACCATATCACATCCTATGAACTATTTCATGACGATTATTGAACATTTTAAAATGACTAAGAATAAGAAAATCATGCAGAGGGATTGACTCTTCGTTGACTTTTTTTTTACCCCGGAATAGAAATTTTCTCCATTAGTATAATATTGACCCTTATATTATTGTATTGATGTACCATTCTTTACATTTGTGTAGATTTTATAAAAGTAATGTTATGATTTGAGATAATTTGAGAAGCTCATCTGCATTTCCAAACAAATAACTTTTCATAATATTTCCGATTTAACGTGTAACTATAGTTTTTCGTATAATTGAGTAAGTATATTTATTTTATGCAGTTTAAGTTAAATATTGTTTCTTGTGGATTTTAATATTTTATGAGAACAAACACTTGTAGCTTAATTTTATGTAAAATAAACTTTTGATATATACGAGTTATAACTAAAAAAAAACATCCGAAACTGGTCGAATAAATCATTGTACGTAAAGAATCAGTTCTCTGTGACATTATCACCTTCAAAGTAGTTCCATTCAGCATTCACACACTTCTGCATTCGGTGCTGCCATTGCTGGTAACAGTTCTGTAACGGGGATTTTGTAAAGCCCTTCAGGAGATTCTTCGTTTTTGCTTGAACCTCTTCAACTGAGGTAAAATGGACTTCCTTTAAGCAAGATTTAACTGTCGAAAGTTAAAAAAATTCGCATGGAGCCAAATCAGGTGAATAAGGAGGATTTCCCCCCGTCACAGTAATATTTTGCTAGACAGAAACTGCTTAATAAATCAAGCCGTGTGAATTGTTGTATGGTTTTGGTGCATTAGCCATCTATCACGCCCCAATTCTGACCTTTTTTTACTAATTTTTCACGAATCTTTTCACAACTTCAAAACAGTTGGGTTAATCAACAGTCAACCACTGATGTGAGTGAGAACACACTCATATCTAGAATTTTGACTATTATTTGATCTGTAATCGCTCACCTTGGGCGCCCAAACATGTGTTCACTCAATGCCGCAATACTCCCAAACTGGCTTAATCGATTAAGGCAAAACTGGTCACAAGGATATAGGAGATGCGTTGATGGATGTCACGAAACAGTTTTTGCCAACTCCACTCTTTTTTCAAGTTGCACACTTTAGTTAGTCTCGTTTTTTATGTCACACCTTGCATATACAGATAAATATAGATAATGTTATAAGAGAAAAGTGACTCGTTCTCTCATTCATCAGAAGATATCCAGAAACATAAGATCCACTTGAAATTTGGTAAGCATGTTTCTTTTGTTCAGTAGATATCAGCAAAGAACGGGATTTGCTGAAAACGACTCCCAAGGACGGAGAGTGGGGTTGGGGTTGCGGGGAGTAATAAATAAAAAACTTCCCGATTTTGAACTTTTATGCGTAGAGAGTTGCAGACCGGCTTGCATGTTCTTCTTTTGTTGAGTAGAGATTCACTAAGAGTTTTATTTTTGAAATCGACTTTCAAGGGGGGAGGGGGAGTTATGGAGGTTAAATGATCGATTAATTTTGTTCTAGAAAATAAAATCCTTCTTTTTAAAATCAAGAGGTGAGGCTATAAGAATGTGTTTGAATACATTTCTGAGCTTAATGCTAGGACTAAGATTGTTTTTTAGGTTAAAACATTACATTAAGTAACTTATCTTGCTTAATACTTTACATTAATGGCTACATCATAGAAAAGTAAACGCGAGCTTTGTTTTAACAATAAAAATCACATAGGTTAATTATTTATATAACAACTTTCATAAATGAATAACATTTTACATGCAGGATAAATCTAATTTTTTTTATATAAAATAACTATATTTATATGTAAATTATGTACACTTATAGTTTTAAAATAACTCGTAAATACATTACATAATATTTGAATTTAGGATTGACATAGACATTACAATATTAAATATCGGAAAAACGCAAAACTCTCTAAAAATCCAATATTTTTCCCAGTTTATTCAATATTATATTGTAATAAAATGGATTTTCAGTCACTGTAATATAGTTGTTTCATGGATGAACAAATTTTACATAATATAGTATGGATACAGGTGGCGTCTGAAAACTTTCAAGATCGATATGCATCAAGAATATTGACATCTAAATTAGTTTTATAATAAATTTAAGCATCTAAACTACGAAGATCATCGTGATCTCACTAATATTTGATGTTGAATACTTGCAGGTGACTTAATATCTTCTATTCCTCTGAAAAGTATGGGAATGGCAGGCAAAATTGACACTGTTAAAATAATTAGAGAATAAAACTAATTTACATTTGCGTATACCTTATAAATTTATTCCATAAGATAAAGAGCTTACATATAGACTTTCTAACTTTTATTTGGTTGTAAAATGTCATTTCTTTTGAGTTATTAATATTGAAACATACCAAGTAAGTTGTTTTCCCTACGGCAACAATCTCATTGTGGGGAAATTTAGTTTTACAGTTAAAATTCATTTCCCAGTATAAACTTGAATATGATTATGACAACCATAAAAACGTGACCACTGTTTCCAGAATGAAGACTTTATAGCCCTTGGTGATATATTTGGTGAAAATAACATATCACTAAGGAATCATCGAGAAGGCTCTAGGATTGAACTAACTAGAAATATCCATGAGCTACATTTTAAGTTGCTTTGAAACAAAGATCAAGTAAGTTATACCTTGAAAAAACGAGTGCATTTTGCACTATTGGGAAAAAATTTCGGTTATAGTAATTCTTTGTATGTATACGTCAATTTGCCTTAATGCAGACATTAGTTCGTCCTTGTCCATTAATAAATTAATGTTATTATTCAAATAATTGGAGTTGTCAGCTGCTCCCCCCCAAGCAAATTTGTACCAATATCTTAACAATAAAAAATATAGTTCTTATAATTTATTAACTGATTATAAGTATAAAAATTGATAGTATTGCATACATTTACTTTTAATATTTCGTCAGAATTGTAAGTAAAAACTATCCAATCTAACACACATTCGACTCATAGACAGTGAAATACGTTTAAGGAGAAAACGCTGAAAAATATCGGTCATCACGAAATAATACGACGGTCTGATGAACTACTATGTATTTCCATACATTTTTTTCTTTTAACATGAAAGGAAAATCGCTAACACGAAAAGATTTCCCTTCCAAGAAGGAACAAAAAACGGAAAACACCAGCCGAAGAGGAGCGCGAAAGGAAAGAGGTGCTTTCACTTGTTTCGTAGAAAGGAGGCTAAATGGCTTCGAAATACCCTCGGAATAACCTGACGCGAGCCAGTTTTGTTTATCTAAGCTACTTTCACCCTTCATCCCTACACACGCCACACAAAAACATCTCATCAGTTGGCTTTGAAATTCAGTGACATCGCAATGTGAGAAAAGTGAGAGAGTTTTTGCTTCGCATATTTTTCTATTTTTTCTATCTTGCGAGCACAATGGCAAAAAAGGGGAAAGGCAAACTGCTATTTGGTTTAAAATGAAAATGGAGTCTCTTAAGGCTGTTGATCAAAAACATAAGACGAAAACGGAAATCTGAAAAGATTTTAGTATTGCTAACTCTATTTTATCAATAGTAATTTTTAAATAAAGAAAGCAAATTACATAAATGTTTGAACAGTTTTTATTATTAAATACATGTATATATACACATATCTGTGTCAATAAAATTTACTCTAACAAACTTAGTTTTGTTGAATATATGGTTTGATTTTTTTTGCAATATCTTTAGCACGAAATTCTTTTAACAAGAAAAAAATATTTCAATCCCTTCAGTTTCATGTTAAACTATTTTCACTGCATATAGGATTAAAAAAAGTAAATCGTTAAATAACTGAAATACCTAGACAATAGAAATTGAAATGATAATTTTGACATTGATAATTTTTGTTTTTTAAACTACTTGCTTCCCCTTGAATTTCTTCCCATAACTACATGAGGATTCATGTCGATCGTTAATCGAAAGGAAAAAAATTGGACGAAAGTGATTTGAAGTACGATGAAAACTTCAACATGTACGATCAAACTTCAAACTTCTGTACGATTTCAAAACTTCAATATGTACGATCTGAACAGCTACTCAAATTAGTCTATAATCTTTACTACTTTACTTTTTGTCAACATACTATAAAATTTAATAAGAAATTAGCTAAAAAGATCAATATTACTATCTTATTCGTGTTTTAATGCATCAAAATTCGTTTATGAAAGACTGTCGCGTGACAGAAAACTTACACAAATAATTATATAGTTTGGCTTTATGGCTTAGTAAAAAAAATGTTGCGTATTATATGTATCAGTAAATTACATTCTTATATAATGTTTGTTGTTCTTATTTATCTAATTAATAAATAGGATTATGCAAAGGATATAAATATTCCTTTTCACGTCGCATTTGTTTTAATTCTTTAAGGGCTTATCTGCATAAATGTTAATTTTATTGCTTTTAATAAAGTGCAAGCGCTATTGAGTAAAATTTAATTAGTTTTGCAATGGAATTAAGTTTTTTGAAAGGGAGACATTGTGACACACACAGAAAGGAAAGAAGTTTTAATTCAAATCCCAAACAAAAGTTTTTATATTGAGAAATTTTATTTTTCTTGGATCAAATTATTAAGAGGAAGTTTAGAGTCGATTTTATTTTTGTTTGATTATAATTAGCTGTCTAATCGAATTTCAGAACTACCTCTAAAGGCATGAAGGCTTAAATTGCAAGATCTATGAGTCAATTTTAGTTACGCCCAATTTTAGTCCATTTATCGTTAACTTAGTAAATGTAGGATCATTTTTAATTTGTTTCTTCCCCCCTCTTTTTATAATTAAATTTTTATAGGTTTACAGTTATAAGTATTGTTTTAGTTCAATACGAACAAGCTGTTGACGCAGTTTAGCACTATTGTTTTCAGTCGCCAAAAATGTGACGAAATTAGGATATTTTGAATTAATTAAACTTTTAGTAACAATACAGATAATGTATGTCATCTCTTTTTTTAAACCAAAACGTATGTATTCATGCCTAGTTTTAATTGGAAGGAGTTTGTCTTAACTTGGTGACAAATGTTGTATCTTATTCTAACAAATCATGCAAAAATTTGTTATATATTAATAATTAAGCATATATAAAACTTAAAAAATGCATTGAAAGTATAAGGAAAAAAATAAAAATAGGTGTAACTATTTTACAAAACCAGCGCTTAGAACTCTAGATTTTTTTTTTAATTAAACAGAAAAATCAATGTTTATACATGTTTTACCCATTGTCAATACTAATCAATGTTTGAGCAAATATAGCAACAA
>BMAV01009136.1:95123-147813 GCA_019973955.1 Trichonephila inaurata madagascariensis | reverse complement strand
ATGAGGCTGTGATAAGTTTTCTGTGTTTGTTATCTACCCCCGCCGTTACCCCCCCCCCCCCCCTTTGGAGTCGATTTCCACAAACCCTGTTTTTAACTGAGCTTTACTAAACAAAAGAAACATAATTACAAAATTCCATGTCAGTAGGTCTAATAACTCAAAAATGGGAATTTTCTAAGTCTATAAGTCTCTCCTAATCCCAGGTACCCCTTATGAAATCAATTTCAGAAAAACTCGGTATTAGCGGATATTTACTTAAGTGAAAAAGCATGTTCCAAATTTCAAAATTGTATGTCTGATGGTTAAAAAAAGGGGAGTTTTTGCTTATAACACCCCCCAAACTTCCCTTAGGAATCGGTTTTCGTAAAAACCGCTTTTAGTGGATATCAACTCAACAGGATAAACATGTTTGTTGAATTTCAATTTATAAGTCTAATAGCTCAAAAATCAGAATATATATTTATTTTATCTACAATACTCCCGTGGCCTAGAGGTTAGAGCATCGGACTTCAGACCGGAAGGCCTGGGTTCGATGCCCGATGCCACCAAATACCCAACGAGTACACACGGAGTACGTGCTTGTTAAATCAGTGGGTCCGAAAGTCTTGTGGGCTGAATCACGAGTGCAGGGGACTGGAGAATATTTCCCTTCCCTTTAGTTCCATGTCTAAATTGTGGAGGTGGAAATAGGTGGTATCGCCATCTATCGTCCCTTCGGGGAATTTCGCCGAGCTAATTCGTACTGTAGCCTGTATGGTGCTCAAGGCCAAGGCCAACGACAGACGTACTCCTAGCAACTTGCCACGATGAGTTTCGTGAGTCTCGATCTGACTACGTCATACAGGTGGCATTAACCACAACAACACGACAATACCCCCGTACCCCTACTTGAGAATCGATTTCAGCAAAATCTGTTTATAGCGGATCTCTACTTAAGAAAAGAAATATGTTATCCAAATTTGAAGTTTGTACGTGTAGTAGTACTGAAGTAGGAATCTTTGTAGATAACGCCCCTCCCCCACCCTTTCAAGATATTCACAAAACCCGTTCTTAGTGGATCTCTACTGAATAGAAAAAACGTGCTTGCCACTTGTTTCTTCTAATAGTTCAAAAACGGAACTTTTTTTTGTGTGTGTGTCTATAACATCCTCGCGTCCATTCCTCATGGGAGTCGATTTCCTCAAAACTCATTCTTAGAGGTTCACATTTGAACTAAAGAGGCATGACTGCCGAATTGCAATTTTCTAGGTCTAATAATTAAACGGAAATTTTCAGTTACAACGACTCCGCAGCACTCCTAGGGATTCCATTTTTGTACAATGCCTTCTTAGGGGATTTTCCTTCAGCAAAAGAAGTACGCTTACCAAATTTGAAGTATGTAGTCCAATAGTTCCGGAGATGTCGCGATGAATGTGTGAGTAGGTTTTCTCCGATAGATAGATAGATAGATCTTTTCTTCTATATATTTTTATTTATAACGCCCCCGTAACCTGCTTTTGGGATGCTGATTTCCGTAAAATCCGTTTATAGCGAACCTCTACTCAATAAAAGGAACATCTTTTAAAAGTTTCAAGTCTGTAAGTGTAATGGTTCAAAAATGGGAATTTTTATCTATAACTCCCCCCAAGCTTTTGGGAGTTGACTTTTGTAGAGCACGTTCTTAGTGGATTTCTACTGTACAAAAGGAACAAGTCTGTCAAATTTCGAATATGTAAGTCTAATAGTTCCTTAGATATTGTGATGAGTGAATGAGTCGCTTTTCTCCTTTACCTATACAGTATGGTTCGCTACCAAACCGACCAACTTGCAAGGTGTGTAGAGGGTACAAAGAGGACTCGGAATCGCATAGAAATGTTTGGTCACAAATGCCGTAGTTGTGAGCTATGGTGCAAAGAAGCAAAGAAAAGGAACAGACACAGCAACATATCAATAGGACAGAAAACAATTTATTGAAAGGTTGTACTAAGACAGGTGTTTGAAATTACGATCAAAATCATCTGGTAGACCTGGCAGCGTCGCTGCATGGAATTTCTTGCGTTCTTGAAGATTCCTGGAATGTCACATATTCTACAGGCTGCTACAGATATTTGAGCGATGAGATCTTGTACACCAAGCTCTTTATGTGACCAAAACTAGACTCGCGTAACCTTCTGTTCATGCTTTGGAAGGTTATGTAACGTTCCTGGTACAGTCGCCGAGCCCCATGCTCGCTCCAATCCGCAGCTTTATACATGATCAGCATGTCGATTAGATCTTCTTTTGAATACGAGTACATCCTACTACCATGAGATATGGATCACAAATGACGAATTCCAGCATGTTTGGTGTTAACAAAACCTTCCATTCAGCACAATAAACCGCAAGACTGGAGGGAGGAATCTTCCAGAAGTAAGAAATTCCATGAAGCGCCGCTGTCAGGCCTGGCAGGCGACTTCTGGTGGTAATTTTGAACGCCTGTTGAGTTACAACTTTTCAATAAAATGTTTTCTGTCCCAGTAATGTATCACCATTTCTGTTCTTTTTCTCTGCGTCCTTGCACTATAGCTCCCAATTACGGTCAAGTGACTTGACCATGGTTCAAAATTACGTGGTCCGTCGTCAAAAGCCCTCGTGTAGCTGAACAGTGCGACGTTAATATTCATTCACTCACTCACCCCATTACGGCATTTGCGTGCCTGCATTCCTATGGCATTCCGAATCATCTCTGTACCCTGCAAATATGTCGATCTGGTAGCAAATTACCCCGTAGATATGGATTTGTCGATTCAGTTGCCTTTTTTCTTATGGTTTCTACTTGAGGTGAAATATGTTTTGAAACTAAATAAAAAAGAAATTCGCAATAATTATTTGATAGTCACAATGGTCACTTTTTCTCTGTTCACTAGTTCTATTTTAACTTCATTTTGTAAGTTTCTGTAAGTCTAGTTAAGGTATCCAACTACGTTCGGAACCGTGATTTTGCAAAAGCTAATAAATGGATAATTTTCATGTTATTTAGTGTCACTTAGATTAGAATACATGTATACAATTGTATTAAGGACATTTTGACAAAAAAAAATTATTTAAATACAATATTTTGGCAAAAAATTACCTTAGAATAATTTTTTTTCAAAATGTTCTCCTTTTGTGA
Organism: Trichonephila inaurata madagascariensis; assembly: GCA_019973955.1. Taxonomy (NCBI): domain Eukaryota; kingdom Metazoa; phylum Arthropoda; class Arachnida; order Araneae; family Nephilidae; genus Trichonephila; species Trichonephila inaurata. The sequence goes on along the minus strand of BMAV01009136.1, from coordinate 144,683 downwards.
AAAATGCTTCTATTATGATAAAATTTTGCCTGTATATAGCTCAGACCTCTGTACAGAGGCTCAACTAGAATTTTTGAAATATATTACTTAGAAGTGGGTTTATCCATATTTTACGTCAACAGAGGGGAGTAATTTTAAGAAAAAAAACGTCGATAATTATTTCAATGGGTTGTAACTCTGAAAATAGCGTGAATTTTTCAAAAATTACAGTTAAGCCTCTGTACAGAGGTCTGAGCTATATACAGGCAAAATATTATTATAATTGAACATTTTTTCCAGAAGGAGAACGTTTTGAAAAAAGATTATTCTAAGTTAATTTTTTGCCGAAATATTGCATTTAAATAATTTTTTTTGTCAAAATGTCCTTAAAACGATTCTATGCATGTAGTCTAATCTAAGTGACACTAAATATCATGAAAATTATCCATTTATGCGCTTTTTTAAAATCACGGTTCCGAACTTAGTCGGATACCTTAAGATAAATATTATTAAATCGAATGCTATATACACATTTTTAGTACCTACTGCCGAACAAAATAATTGTTAGTTAACTAATCATTGTTCGTGGCAGCATAAAAGACAGTTAAAAAACTCTATAGATCTCTAGAGTATTAAAAATATCTACTTTTTGTTAAGAACACAAAATCACTAATTAATGTCCTGAGGCACTATTTTCTTCTTCATTCTGATCTGACATAATATGAAGTAAAAAATAAATAAAAATTCACTTTTTCCTTCATGCGGTTCAAAAAGGAAATCTAATTACTTTTCTACACTTGATCAGTTTCTTGTTATAATTTAATGTCTCCGCTCTAAAGGTATATTCTTAATTAAAAGTATGATGAAGGTAATTGTTGACTTTAATGAAAGTTCACGAAATTAATGATTTATCAAAAAAAGGTCTCGAAAGTAAAAATAATAGGATTAGAAAATTATAATGTTCTAATTAGATACAAAGTACATCATTTTGTTTCTGATAATCTTTGAAAGATAGTAAAGGAAGATTAGCTTGATTATGTTTCAAGTTTTGTTTACTATTATAAAGTTGTTATATTGTTAAACATTTATTAAAAATTCAATTTGTGATACATTAAAATAACTTTAATAATAATTTAATCTTTTTTTTGTATATAATTACAAAAATGTTAAAGAAAAAATCTTAACAATGTAACATTTTTGACTAATTTATATACTTCAGTTATCGGTAATTTAGACACTAACTTACCACTTTGCTGGATATTTTATGATGTTGTTCAACTATATAATGTTGTCGTGTGTTTTCATTCTGGGATACATATGAAATACGAGTGGAAGAGCAGAAACATATAATATAAACAGAAGAATATAGACATTTATGACACACATGATAATCCCAGCATATAACAGAAGGGGTGCGCTACTTACCATTCGAGACGGGAATCCATTACAGGCGAAAGTCCAACTTCTTTTCCCGAAGAAGATACACAACCATGCCTTACTCAGAATTCGAACCCGAACCCACTCAGTTACAAGCCGAGGGTCATATCCACCATACTTTCTGGGCGGCACTATATAATGTTCTTCAGTTATTGTTGTCTAAATTCTAGCATTAAGATTCCGAATGTATCCAAAGACATTTTTATAGCTGTCGCCTATTGATACAAAAAGTTCTGGACTTAAATTTCTAAAATGAAAAAGATTTCCGCAAAACCCCTTTCTTAGCGAACTCAACAAAAGAAACACGTCTGCCAAATTCAAAGTCTGTATGTCTAATAGATAGAGAAATCTACTTATATATACATAATAAAACGAATAGTTGGATAATTTGTTGTGGCGAGTGGACGATTATACTGTAACACTGAAAGGATAGGGCGTGGCCATTGGAAGTGCTTTCTTATGTTAGATGCATTTTCTATTTTGGGTGATGTTACATTCTGATGGGATTGACGAGGCAGTCTTGAAAGGTAATCCAGTTTATTGCACATCATGAAACACATAGGGACGTGAATTACAAACACATAAAGGACAACGAACACACAACGCGCTGCAGTCGAATGCATGGTTAAGGACAAAGACATAAAAGAGTGAATTCTAGAAATACTCGTACCAATATTTATACCCAACGGGAAATCACATGATTTGGGGTGGATGCATGTAGTCCAAGATACTCTCGTTAGGAGAGTGGCTAGGTTATTAATTAAGCACATGTCCTGATGGAATGGGTCATAGATAAATCAAAAGATATTAAAGATTAAATTACTGGGAATTATTACATTTATATATAGTAAAATTTTACATTATTGAATTTACAAGGATAAATATTTGTTAAAGAGCTTTATAAGACACAATAGTACCATAATTTTCCAGTTAACAAAATATCACTTTATGTTGCAACATAAAACTATGCCTGATAAAATAAATGCTTAAAGACCTCATAAATTAAACAAAAAGACAATGCTAAAATATATTATATTCATACTTTTATCATAAGCGTCTTTTTCTAAAATTTACTTCAGCTACGGATTCCACATATTTAATTTTTACAAATGTAAAACTAGAAAATATATTTTAATTAACTAATAACAAATTTCACTTTCGATTTGTAACACATTTTCGTTAATGATTGATTCATTATTATCACACCTCGAAGTATCGGTAATAAATCATAATTTTGAGCCTCTCTCTAGTGACGAGGACGACACATTTGTTGGCACACATCTCTCCAAATCCACTCCACGCTGCAAGAGGACCTTGATCTTTGAAGTTTAAAAATGTGTTGCCCTTTGCACGTTGTGGTGGTTATATCCGTGATCTTCTTACCAATAGCATCTCTAGGGAAATTTTTGGTCGACAAAAAATATTTTATTACAAAACTTCCTCCCGAAGAAGAAAACTTGAGCATGCAAGTTAAGTCTAACATATAAAGTCTAAATTTTCATGTTAGGGAGAGAGTCTCCGCAAGCTAACTTTACAACCAATAGCAATGCTCATTCTTAATAGTCGAAACCAGCTACCCCATTGATCCTTGCCTTAATGAAGCCACTACTCCTCCAACAAGCCAAGCTAACAACACCAACAATATCGTAGTTACAAGATATGGAGCGGAGGATCGAGTCATCGATCCAGTCTCCTGTGAAGTTCAACTTACTGCAATTTACTGTTAAGGTATCCGACTACCCTAAAATCATGATAGTTTTCAAAAATCGACAAATTGGTTTTATGATTTTATTTTATTGACCATCTTATTAGCTTAATAAAAATGCCAAGCTTTTTGTTTTCCATTCACTACAACAAAAACTGCAAGTGTTTTAACTAAAGAAGATGTCATAACTTTACACAAGATGTCAAACTTTAAAATGCGTTTTACTCGAAATGTGTTTTTTTTTTTGAAAAATTCAAACGCGGACAGCGATTGCTCAAAAAGTTTTGAAAATAATTAATTGAAAGTTTTGTAAATGTTTTGTATAACAGTAGAAGTATTTTGTTCTTCAGATTTATCAATCACTGTATTATTTCAAAATTTACAGTCCTTTATGTGAATATAATCACTGTTTTTTTAAGCAATTTCATATAGTTAGTAAGATAGAGGGCTCTAGTTTTTGTAAAAAAATTAAAATATCTATTATCTTGAAGCTCATTTCAAACATGAATAACAAAGTAACACATTAAAATTGAAAAATTGAGAATTTGTTCGAAAACTGTTTGTACAGAGCGGGCCCCGTTTATGTAATTTTTTGTACATTTTTACCAGTTTTTTTTCCCATTTTAATAATAATAAATCTTTTTTCTGTTTTCAATTTTACGATTTTTTGCATAAAATATACTAAATAAACCTAAAAATCACAAAAAATCCCCATATCTTCATTTTTTCAAAAGAAAGTTGTCGCAAGTAGTCGGATACCTTAAGGAGAGAGAGTTAGGCTAGACTGCTAGCGGAACAGTGATTAATCAATTTGAAGAGAGGCGCAGATATTTAGTAATTGATAATTGTTATATGTAAGTTGACACGATCTGTCATTTTAGATTTAATCTAGATTAGGTAACTAAGAAGTCAAAGTGATTAAATTGACGTAAGTGTTCTAAGTAAGTACAGCCTTTCATATCTCGCGTACCTCATTAATTGACTTCATACTCAATAATTAGGTGCATCTGGTAGATTGAATTTGTGTTGTGGTTTGTGCTGTGAATAAATTGAGTGATTTTGATGATGGCTTGTCTCTTCCTTCTGATTCTCCCTCACCTTTAGGCCCAGAGGCAAGACCTTTACAACGCTAAGTCAGACAAAGCTTCGTGTAATCTTTCTTTGATTTTAAACCTAATTATTGATAATCACTTTCGATTCAAACCGAAAGAAAATTGGGATTCTTTAAAAACATTCAGAAATTAGAAAACAAATAGATTGGAGTAATTTTCCCGGAACACATCATCTCGGAATGTACTAGATTTAGAAATCAGGCACGCAATAAACATTTCACCGTCCTACCAGAAATCTGAGTGATATGAATTTTTTCACCTTTCTATGAATAAAATGATAAGGTAAAGAGTTGTAAAGAAAAGAAAAAAAAGCCTCCATTTTATAAAGAACAAACTAATGAAGTTTCCTGAGTAACCTTTACAACTTACACGGAATTTCGCTGTCTGTACCAAAACAAAACTAACCTTAGCATTGCAAATTGGAATCTACATATACTGCTTGAAAATTCGGAATATGTTATTCAGATTGCCATTCTTGCTCCCGGCGTTTTGATGGCAAAATATAAAAAATCCATGAAATCATTGAATTCTACATTTTGTCAACAAATGAAGGCCTTCTTTTTCTTTCAAAATTTGCATTTATATCAAGTCTGTTTCAGGGTTTTTGAAATTTTTCTTCCAGCCATAGGTAGACAGCAGAAAGTCGTACCAAAATGAATATAAGATATGTGTTTTTAACTATTCATTAGGAATAAATTGCATCATTTTCTATTATGCTTTTATGTATACTATTTACTATCAAAATTTTCATATTAATTATTCTTGTTTGGATCCAAAAACTAATTAAACTTCATTACTTTCAAATTCGAAACCACTGCAATTACAATTAGTGTTAGAAAAACACACAATGAGATTGCATACAAGTAAAAAGGGGTCTATAAAGATTTAATTTTACTAAAGAGGAGCACTGAACGATTTGCCTAGGGGTCCTCGCTACCTTCCATCACTTTCTCGAAATCCGTTTACGTCATAGATTGTGATGGTAGCAGATTTTTCCTGTAACTTCCAGAAGCATCCATATGATCGCCAACAGGGCCACCAAGTCGCCAAAAATTGTCGCCGAACTTGACTGCTCGAAATGACGATGTGGAAAAATCTAAAATGCTGAAATCAAGACTTTATATTTTTCCTTCTTTGAATACATTGAAAATAAACAGAGAGCTACATAATACATATAAATTACAGTTTTGCAATTTGAGCAATGAGTATGAACAGTTGTATAATTTGTACAATATGGGTTGTCCTGCCGTTAGGTGGACAGAAGTAGTATTTAATAAATTTCAAAATTGTGAAGAGTATTAATTAACGAATAATTCATTTAGCTGTCTCTATATCGACCCTGTTTCTCTGTACAAGTTTTTTTTTATGGAACAGTTGGAAATCCAGAATAATGAACTAATGGATTGATTTGTTTTGCTTTTTAAAATATTAAAAACAAGAATATAAGTTTAAAAAAATTGATAGTTACAAAAAATTGCTCAAACAAAATATTTGAATCAAAACGTATTTTAGAATGAACTGAATGTTTTCCTTTTATTTATAAAACCGAAATATGCATTTTCTACACAATATTTAAAAACATAAAAATATTTGAAATTTTATATATATATATACATATGTTTAGTAAAATTGTTAACTACATTAAACTGTGCTATTGTAAATGATGAGCAATATGTGTGTATGAGGAAAATTACTTTTCATTTTAGATTCACATAAAAGTTTGAAATGCACGTGTCATTAAAAATGTATTTCTAATTTTAAAATTATAAAGGGTACTATTCTATAAATATATACTCTTTACTTCACTAAGTACATTAAAAATTCTGAAAGCGAAATGGTTAAGTTCTATCAACAAATTTTTAAACAGAAATGTACAAAGTAATTGCAGTTAATTACAATTTCAGTTAAATCATTGAAAATGTCGAAAAACAAAATACAAAAGCATTACGTTGATGTGTATTTCCAATGGATGAACATTATCATCTTTATCATTCATCTTTTTTTTTTAATATAATTTACTAAGTAGTTTTAGTTAAGTTCTCTCTCTCTCTCTCTCTCGTTATAGTTAATATAAATAGGATTTAGTTAATATAAATAAAACTTTTTTTGAAAATTTGAATCATTCATTTCCTTTTAGTCATATAATTACAAGCATTCAACTTAATATTACAGCATGAATTCCCTTATTTTAAAAATCATGTATCAGCTAGATTTTATTTCTTTTGAAGATTTATAAACTGTTTTATTTTTACTATATGACTTAGACACATAAACTAAAATATAATAATAATAATAAACTTCGCGCTGTATCATAATAAAATATAAATATCGGTGCATAAAATGTTTTATTCATTAAGTAAATTCCCTGTAAGATAATAACGCAAGATAACAAGTATGCAAATCATGCTTTTATAAAACACTTCATCTCGAAAATTTAGTAAAACGAGTATTTTCTTCCTTCACCCCTCCCCTTTTTCCTAGTTGTTTGTTTTGATGAAAGAAATTCTAGTTTGGAGAGGTATAAGAAGAATAAGAACAACAGTAAAATCCTTTTATATTATTTTTGAACTTTAGTAAATAGGTTTTTAGATTTAAGAATAACACTTCTTGTGTTAAAAACGCCATTATTTTTAATTACTTTGATGTATTTTTGTTTAGTACATGTAAAAATTTTCAGTATAACTCCTCACACATGAATTCATAATCCATAGTAACGCGAGTGGGTTTAGCACAACTTCTTATTTAAATAGTTGACAAATTTTCTATTATTTGCATACGTATTGATACGTATTTTGAGTAAAGAATTTTTAAAATAGTGTAAATAATTTATATCTGGGTGTGTAATACGTTTATATTACTCTATGTTGTATTTATTTTATATTAAAATTGTAATATTTGCAAAAAACGCTTTTCCTTACATGAAAATGGGGATTCAATGGAAACTTGGCGAAATCTTAGCGATAGAGTCAAGTTGGGATTATTTTTGATGACCATGATGGCGATCATGTTGGCGACCCTAAGAATTTTTCTGGAAATTAGTGGAGAAAGATACTAATATCACGATCTATGACGCAAGTGGATTTTTCTCGAAATATCCGCGAGGCCTATAAATAAAGAGCCCTTCGCCGAAACGGAGATAGTATTGTTTTGACTAGCGATTTGTTGGTATTGATTTGACCCTGAAGAGTCGATCAGTGATTTGTGATTACTTCGGCAGTTGAATAGGACGAGCGAGGGCTTGAGAATAATATTTAAACATACTTGTATTTTAGACACTAATAGTTGTGTCTGAGCGCCGTAAAATGTGTGAAGAGTTTCCGAGATTTATTCAGTGAATTTGGATAATATATCCTGGATTTCAAGGATTGTTTTTCGACAATAAATTTCCATTGCTCCGGAAAATCTGCCTTGCTCTTTGCTGCTGATTTGCAAAAATCCTCGAGCCCCGATTTACGTTACAGTATGAATATAATGGATAATGCATGTGTACTTAAAGAGTATCTCTCGTATCATAAAGCAACATTTTTTACTATAGGATTTGTTTCATCAAAAAAATTTCTCTTTCTATTAGAATTTTATATGATGCGGTTATATTACATGAAATTGATGTTTGTTGATTTTGAGAATACACATAGAGATTGATAAAAAATTTCTGGCAAGCAGGTAAAACAGAACTTGACTAATAAATATACATAAAGTTATTTAAATATGCTTATTTGTTTTATATTTAAATTTAAATTAAAAAAAATTAGTTAAAAGTTCATTCATTTCATTGGTAATAAAATATTATTTAAATTTGCAATTTTGTACTTTTTTTTCCTTTTTAGACTTAAAAAAGTTTGTCTATCAGTAGCGTAAACATAATTTTTGTGTAAACATGGATTTTTCGACTAACGAACCATTAATATTTAATAAGAACCGTTTCTGTAATTAGTATCCTGGGATCGAAGATGTAATAATTTATTATTATTACACTATTGGCCATTAAAATTGCTACAACATGAAGGCGACATGTTATAGATGTGAAATTCAAATGACAGGAAGGAGGTGCTGTGATATGCAAATTATTAGCTTTTCAGCGCATTCAAACAAAGCAGGGGCCAATAACGATACCTACAATGTGTTTAATGAGGAAATCGTTCAGTCGGTTTTTCATACGTAAATTTCATTTGAAAGTTGTTGTAATGCCTCGTGTAAGAAACAAAAATGCGTACCAGTACGTTTCTGACTTTGATAAAGGTCGAATTGTAGTGTACCGAGATTGCGGTTTATCGTATCGCAGTATTGCTGCTCGTGTCGGGTGAGATTCAATGACTGTTAATAGAGTATTAAATCGGTGGACTCAGGACGGTAATACAAAACGCCGTGATGGATCTCAATGGCCTCCTATCACCAGCAGTCGAGAAGACAGGTATGTTACCCGCATGTCTTTAATGGATAATGCAGCCATGTCACGAGCCTTGAATCAAGAATTGGGGTCGTTTGCAGGACAACAAGTGTCTGCACAAACAGTGTGACAACGTTTGCAAACAGCATGGATTTTCACCTCGGAGACCATGCCTGCGCTACCCTTGACAGCTTACAGCCTCAAAATGGTCGCATTCGTGTTTGGCAGTATCATGGTGAAAGCACATTGGCAGCGTGCATTTTCATCGTCATACTGGCCCATCACCTGGCGTGATTGTATGGGGCGTACGGATGCACGTCTCGGTCACTTCTTGTTCGCATTGAGGCACTTTGAACAGTGCACGTTACATTTCTGGTGTTTATCTTTCTCATTATTCCATACCTTTTTAATATGGAAATATTCTAATCCTTTTTAACATACATGTTTCATTAATTGTTGCGCATATAATAATAAAGATTATTCTTGAAAATCGCAGTGCAAAGTTAATACATTATCAAAAAAAGAGAAATTTTAAAACTGATACTTTGCTGAACATTTTTAAAGTAGCATTCTAATTTTATCAATAAATTTCAAAATGCATCAATTTCCTTCCTAAATGCACTAATACATTATGAAAGTCAGAAAAAAAGTTAAAAGAAAATTAAGGGAAATTTATCAATAATACTTGAATTGCTAAAATTTAGTGTACTGTATATAAATATTTTATTGATGGTGCATATGAAATGTGGAATTTTAAGTGAATATATAAAACTGATTACCTTTTTTTTTAAAGGTGTTTATTAATCAAAATGTGCGCAATTTTCTTCGATACACCTTTCAAAACGAGAATTTAATGCGTAGATTTTTGTCTTAAAGTAATTCTGGTCTTTAGAATCAATAAACTCTAATGTGGAATTTCTCACACTGTCTTCGTTTTCACACGGCTAAGCCCTTAAAAAATGTTCTGAATGTTTAAAAAAAAATGGAAGTCAATTGGTGAAAGATCCGGTGAATAAGCTGGATGCTGTACATGCAGTTGAGCATCGTCGTGAAGAAGTATTGCGTCATGCCTAATAAGTGATGGATGTATAATTTTCAATTTTTCTACATGTTTGATGTATGCACTGGCAGTATAATAGATACAGTTGGGTTCTTTACCACTAATGATATCAGAGCATCTTTTTTTCACAGATGTTTTGGGTCTTCCACGCGTTTCATTTTGTCAGAAAAATTCACCAGACCGAGATTTTTCAAAATAACGCAGTTCTTTGCAACAGTATTCTTCCCAAATGCCTGATTTATATTTCGCTCAGCTTTTGCACCATTATTACCAAGTTTATAATACAAGGTAAGACTGAAAAACAAGGCGACTCACCCCTAATTTCGAAAATGAGAATAGCCCGACGACCTGAAATACGCGCATTACGATCTTCGGTATGCAACGTTAAGGGTCTGCGTCATTTGCAAAGTTTCTTGTTTCGTGTTTGTTCGTGCGGGCGCTTTAACATAAAAGTGCATTGCGTAAAGGAGCAGAAAACGAATCTGAAATTCTGTTTTAATTTGACCCTCATAACCTAAGCGATGAACAAGAACTGCAGTGAATGGACTCATGTGGCGACTTCATCGATGTAACAGATAAAGATGACACGTTTTTACAGTCCATAGTCACAGGAGATGAAATGTGGTGTTTCGCGTATGGTCCATAAACGAAACGCCATAGCATGGAGTGGCATGGTCCATCATCGCCGAAATCGAGAAAGTTTCGTTTCGAAAAATCAAAGGTTAAGACTATGTTGATTACTTTTTTCGACGCACAGGGAATTATCCATAAAAAATAAGTACCGGAGGGTCAAACAGTTAATAATAAATTTTATTGCAATTTTACTAAGCGCCTCCTGGCTGGCATTCGTCGTGTTCGGCCCCATCTCGCTGTATCAGGCAAGTGGTTTCTGTTGCATGAGGATGCATGCCCTGAAACTGCAATATATGTGTTTTAGACGGTTCTTAGTTCAGCAACAGGTTACGGAGTTATTTCACCCTCCTTATTCCCCTGATCTTTCGCCAGGAAACTTTTTCCTCTTCCCACGACTGAAATTGGCACTGAAGAAAAGCACCTCAGATTCAAGCTGCTGTTACCAAGGAACTTAACACAGTCTTAAAGGATGACTTTTTCAAAAGTTTTCAGCACTTCTATGACTGTAGACGGTGGGAACTACTTTGAATAACAGTGAGGTATTTATCTGCAAATATATACTAAAGTGATTATTATGACCTTATTCACCTTTCTTTTCGGTCTTACCTTGCAAAAAAATTACATGAATATCGATTGAATTCCTATCCTTACGAAATTCAAAACAAATAATAAAATGGAATACTTTTCAGAAAATCTTTGTTGTGAAAAGTGACTCTGGAAATGAACAATACGACTATAAACGAGGATTTGCCAAAAACAAAAGCATGGCGAAAACAGATAAACAAACGTTAACTTTTAAAGAAAATCCGATATTTTACACGCACCTACCTAATATATTAAAAACTTATAACATTTTTGAAAACAGCCGAAGCCTTTGAGAAGAATATGTTTTAAATTCCTATTAGTTAAGCATAAAAAGAATATAATAGTATCGAAATGTTAAAAAACAGGACACATTTGGGGAGAATAAATTTGGATTCTTTCGCTCTTTCTCTTTTCTTTATCAGAATAAGAATTTGTATTTTCATCCGGGCTTGAATAACGCAAATGTCTCAATAAGAATGTTTTTCACTCTTGAGATTTGATAAGCTCTCTTACGGATCTAAGAAATTTTTAACACATGTTTGGAAAGAAATTCTTCTTAACTTTTCAAAGCATTCTAAAAGAATAAACCATGTTATTCAAAGTAACCTTTTTTACGTAAGCATTTAATTTTTTAGATTTACTTGCTTATCTATGGCTCGATGGATTTATTTTTGACAAATATAAAAATGCATTGTTGTAAAAAAATTGTGAAACACCAATTTCTTTTGAAGAAAAAGTATTTTTCCTCCTGTTAAATAATTTACAAATGAGTTTTTGTTTCTCTTTTTTAATGTATAATTTAATACAGGCCGTGGGTAGCCTAGTGGTTAGAGCACCGGACTCCGGACTGGAAGGCCTGGGTTCGATGCCCGTACCGTGAAATACCCTCCGAGTACAAGCGGAGCACGTTCTCGTTAAATCAGTGGGTCCGAAAGTCTTGTGGGCTAATTCACGACTGCAGGAAACTGGAGAAAATTTCCCTCCAATTCAGTTTCATGCCTAAATTGTAGAGGTGGAGATAGGTGGTGTCGCCATCTATCATTCCTTCGGGAAGGACTCTGACCACCCCTAGAGTGTTCTTCCTCTAAATTGGGGTGGAATCGGGCCAAATCGTACTATCACCTGTATGGTGCTGAAAGCTACAGCTAACGACAGGCGTCACTTAGCCCTTTACCATGATGAATTTCATGGGCCTTGATCTGGCCTTTGCCGATCAGGTGGCATTAGTAACAACAACAACATAACATAATTTAATACGATTTTTATAATTTTTGTTATAGCTTTTGTATATATACTTCTAGTCTTTCTCGATAAAAGAAATAAATAGAAAATGTATAAATAATATTGAATTTAAAAATTAATTTTTTACATTCTTCCTTTTTATAAAAAATGTATAAAGCTATTACTTTTTCAAAAAAGAAAGTACTAGCAAAACTTTTGAAAATAATAGGGCAGACATTTTTATTTGGGTAAAAATTAGTAGTAACTATAAATTTAGAAAACTAAAAACTTCTGAAATATGGTGTCTTTAAAAAATAAAATAAAATTTCAAACTATGTCAATGTCAAATGCCACATGAACTACTAACGAATGTAATTTCACATAATATTAATTGTATCCACGATGTTTAAAAATAGAATGCAGAAATCTACTCAATTATCAGAACATGAGGTATTATAAAGCATGAATTATGAAAGGTAGAGGGGTAAAAAATATGATAAATTACATATAAAAATAAAATGAGCCTTTAAACAATCATTTTACACACACACACACACACAAATTCTATCTTTGTAGTTTTAAGAATAATTCAAATTGTTAAAGGATATGAAATTTATCATATAATTATTTATGAAGCTACCATATACTTTAATAAATTAACACAACATCTAATCAAAAGTAGTTTTTTTGGTATGCAAATATTTCTAAATGTGTATTTTATCAAAATGATTGAACTTTATTAGCAACAAATTTCATCATAATAAAATTTCATTAAGGTATCCGACTACGTTCGGAACCGTGATTTTAAAAAGGCGTATAAATGGATAATTGTCATGATATTTAGTGTCACTTCGATTAGAATACATGTATAAAATTATTTTAAGGACATTTTGGCAAAAAAAATTATTTAAATACAATATTTTGGAAAAAATTAACTTACAATAATCTTTTTTCCAAATGTCTCCTTTATAATGCTTCTATTATAATATTTTACCTGTATATAGCTCAGACCTCTCTACAGAGGCTCAACTAGAATGTTTGAAAAATTCACATTATTTTCAGAGTTACCACCAATTTAAATAATTATTGGCGTTTTTTTCTTAAAATTGATCCGCTCTGTTGTCGTAAAAAATGGATAATCCCACTTCAAAGTTATAAATTTCAAAAATTCTATTTGAGACTCTGTACAAAGGTTTGAGCTATATACAGGCAAAATATTATTATAATAGAAGCATTTTTCACAAAAGGAGAACATTTGGAAAAAAAATTATTCTAATAATTATTCTAATTAATTATTATTCTAATTTTTGCCGAAATATTGTATTTAAATAATTTTTTTGTCAAAATATCCTTAAAACAATTTTATACATGTATTCTAATCTAAGTGACACTAAATATCATGAAAATTATCCATGTATGCGCTTTTTTAAAATCACGGTTCCGAACGTAGTCGGATACCTTAATTTTATATCAGCCTTTATTGAAAAATAATATTGTTTTGATTTACCAATAAAAATATACTTTTTTAAATTTAAAGATTATATACTTTTCGAATAAATGTCATCTACATTTGTTTCTTGAACCTTACTAGTCTTCTTATAAAAACGTCAAAAAATGTTTTTCCTTAAATATATATATATATATATATATATTATATATATATATATGCACATATTTTTTTATCAACGCAAAGATATATTTCAGAAAAAAGTCAATTCAAAATTTTTCAACATAAATATTTATCTGTCATTCTTTTGAGAATTTCGTTTTTCCCTTCAATACCTTGATTAAGAAAGAGAAAAAAATAATCTTAAATTCATTTTATCCAACCAGGAAGGATGCTTGAATCACGTGATTAGAATAAATGAGCCGAAGTTATAAGTGTGAAGACTTCGGAAGTATGGATCGAAAGAAAATGCAGGAGATAAAAGAATCATCTAAGAATGTGGGGAAAAATTAAGAAAAATAAGGGAAAATATCATAAACAAAGCGAAAACAATGAAGGACGCTAACAAAGGAAGGGAGGTATGAGAGCAATAGGTGAAGCCTACTCACAAGAAAATAAGGAATGACTTGAACGAAAAAAATGTAATGATTTTATATAGCAGGAATGGTAAATTTTCGTCATTGAACCAAAAGTTTTCCCTGATACTTTAGCATAATTTTAGAAATAGCTTAGTACAGCGTTTCTCAAACTGTGGGGTGCGTCCCCTTTTGGGGGGGGGGGGGGGGCTCAACCCCGGCCGGGGGAGTATATTGAAAAGTCGAAAACAAAAGATTTAAAAAATTATTAATTTTTACTGAAAATGACAAACAAAACACTTTTTGATATAATAAAATAAAAAAATTACACATTTACACTCATATAATACACTTATAAATGTATCACTACTGTACAATGTATTTTACTATTAATTTAACAATACTAAGTTAAGAATAAGTTTGATAACTACCATGGACCCTATGGGCTTGTGTGTGTGTATTAACACTTACCTTGATAATTTTTGTACGGTTTATAATTAATTCCTTAACTGCCGATTAAAAGTTACACGATTTGCTCCCCAATGGCACCGTTTTCCATGTAGACGCGAGTATTTCAATGCTTGGGGGGGCTGAGGGGAGGAGAAGAAAAGGAATATAAAAGTAAATCTCTTGCAAACACTGTCAAGGTCCTTTTATTGCATTCCAAAGCCTTCGGAATAGTTTTATGGATAGCAGTGCACAGAAAAGATCATACTTTGGAAAGACATATACATATGTCCAGAAAATTAAGGGCTTGGCTGAGCGAGACGTTTATATACGTCGGTGGTACGTAAGAGGTTAAAGTCGTACTGTAACTTTAGTGTCAGAGTATAGGATTATTGAATTCAATACATTGCTATTGTATGGAGGGGAGAAGGCGATGAAAATGATGATTGAATATTGGGTCGCTAATATTGAAAGTTTGAGAAGCACTGGCTTAGTAGAAAGTTAATAATTTCATAAAAGTATTAATTCGTATACAAATGCAACGAAAACTAGATTGTAACTTTATAGTCGAATAAAGCCACTTTACGATTTAAGTTATTACTTTTTTAAAAATTTATGTAGCTGTTCATGCATAAATTCTTCTTGTATAACACTGCGGGGATTGGTATTATGCATCTCCATTTTGAAGTGATCTATTTCGAATGGAGGAGACATATTGCTTTTATTCCACTTTACTTTCCAAGGAAGACATTCAAATGATTAACAATAAACACACACATATCTAACAGCGATTAACCAGTCACGTAGCAGTTACAATAAGAAGCAGCAACAATTCGCAGGACGAAGACAAAGACAAACAGAAAGAATTTCAGAGTTTTGGCTATTTATATGAAGCGGCAATTTGCGGTAAACGTCGTCGAACTGTTCGTGAAGACACTTGTTGTCTTGCAAGCGACTCCAATTCTTGCCTCAGGGCTCGTGACATGGCTGCACGATCCATTAAGGCCATGCGGGTTACATGTCTGTCTTTTCGGAGGCTAGTAATAGGGGGCCGTTGAGATCCAGCATGGCATTCCGTATTACCGTCCTGAACGCATCGATTCCATATTCTGCTAACAGTGATTGGATCTCGTCCGACGCGAGCAGGAATACTGTGATAAGATAAACTACAATTCCTGTACACTACAATTCACCCTCTATCAAAGTCAGAAACGTACTGGTACGCATTTCTGCTTCTTACACGAGGCATCACAGCAACTATTCAACCGATTAACAACATTCAGATGCAATTCATCTATGAGAAACCGGATGAATCAATTTTCTCATTTAAACACATTGTAGGTGTCGCTACCGGCACCTGCTTTGTCTGAATGTACTGAAAAGCTGATCATTCGCATTTTACAGTAAATTCTTTTTGTCGTTTAAATTTCACGTCTACAGCACCTCGCCTTCTTGGTATGGCAATTTATTGTTTAGTAGTATATATATATAATCAAAATGATGTATTTGTGGATATTTAAAGTCCCAGTAATGAAATAATTATTATTTAGATATTTTTAATATCAAGAGGTATAAATTCTGAATCCTCTCCTTTGAAGTACTAAAATATGAAGAGAGAGATTTTGCCTTTCTACTTTGAAAATAAGAAAAGACAAGGGAAAAAGTATACTCACGTTTTCATGTGCCAACTCAGGTGCTGTCCTCGTCACTTGACCATGGTTCAGAATTACGAAGTCCTTTGCTAATAGCTTTCGCGCAGCTTTGTAGTGTGACATTAATATTTTTCTCACTCAAGAAAAAAGGCAAGCAACATCATTTTTTACTAACAAAAAACTCTAAAATTCAAAACGGGTCTGAAAAAGTCTTCATTTGGAATCAATTGATAGAAAGGGTACTTTTCATGGTATAACCTTATTTTGTTCAAACATTCTAAAAATGTAAATGCATACAAGAAATCAATGTATCACTGTACAGTTTTCCTTTACTTACATACGGTTACATTCCAAAATATCAATAAACAAAGAAAATAAATAAAATTTCCGAGTATTTTGCTGTTCTCTCTACAAAATCTACCGAAATACACTCTCTAATATCAGAATAAAGTATTTTAAAGTTCCAGGAAGTATTCAAGTAAAGATTCTCCTACCTATTTCAGACCTTTTCATGAGCTGCAAAAACATAAATTTCTTATCAGCTAAAGCGACTATCGAAAAGAATGCCTATCTTCCTATAAATTGACTTGCTTCGTAAGTTCTTCAGTCTAAATTCCATTCGATTTTTTTCCACACTAGAGAAAAAAATCGTCCGGAACGGATTTCTTTTGTGGAAAACTCGGAGGAAAGCCATTTGAACTTCTGTAAAAATCTTCTATTTTTTTCCTCTTCAAATTCAATAAGATCAATGGTCGTCGCATCGATCAACTGTTCTTGATCAAACCGTCTGCTGATTTGAGAATTATTTTTGAAGAGCTCCATTTGCCTTTCTATCTTAATTCTATGTAATTCATACAAGAATGCTTCAACTCTGAATATTTATCGAAGACTTTCAAATTATTTTTATAGTTTAAATCAGTGTTTCTCAAACTGTGGGGCGCGCCCCCCTTGGGGGGCGTGACTACTCTACGAGGGGGCGCGAGCCTATTGAAAAGTCGAAAACAAAAGACTACTTAAAAAAATTATTGATTTACTGAAAGTTAACAAACAAAATACATTCTGACATAATAAAAAATAAAATACACATTTACACTTATATAAATGCATCAGTGCTACACAATTTATTTTAAAACTAATTTAACAATACTAAGTTAAGAACAAATTTAATAATTACCAGTGATGCCATTGGCTTGAAATATATAAAATTATACACAAAAATCAACACTTATTTTGATAATTTGTACGGTTAATAATTAATCCATTAACTGTCGATTGAAAGTTACTCAATTCGCTTCACAATGTCAACAGCTTTCCACGTAGGCGAGCGAGTGTGTTGCATTGAGGGGTGAGGGAAGGAATAAAGAAGCAAATAATCTGAAACAAGTAAATCCTTCGCAACTATTGTCAAGGTCCTTTTATTGCATTCCAAAGCCTTCGGAAAAATGTTATGGTTAGCAGGGCGCAGAAAGGATGATTCTTTGGAAAGACGTTTATATACGTCTGGATGTTGTCTTAGCGAGACGTTTATATACGCGTTGGAAAAGTCGTATAGTAGTTTTAGCGTCTAAGTATGTTATTATTGAATTCAATACATTGTTATTGTATGAGGGGGGCGAGATGAAATTTATGATTGAATATTGGGTCACGGAAATGGAAACTTTGAGAATCACTGGTTTAAATACTATTTTTTAAAGGTTCTTAAACAACTTTGTGTAATGATTTTTTACATATTTTTTGAAAGTAAACAATACGTAAGTATATGAAATGGCCTTCACCCAGAAGATTATTTTTTGATTATTAAATATTATGTAAATGTAGTCGTAACATACTTGAGGAGACTTGATACTTTTTAATTCATCTTGTGACGAGGCTTTATCGGTACTTCTATTAATAATCCTCTTGGGATATCTTCGGGGCCAGAATGGCAATTATTTCCAACCAACCCAAGAAGAGAACGCGGTTATGTAGATTAGGAAGCATATATTGGAGTTTTAGTATTCGCAGAAAGATCTAGGTGAAGTTCTAGAAGAAGAGTCAAAGAGAGCTGTAAGAGTTCTATGAGTCGGTCTAATAGCGCCAAAGAAGTTGATTTCTAAGTGGGTCCGAGACTAGAAGATTATCCCTTAGCCGGATCAAGTTGTATCGAAGAATATATTGACGATATAAGAGTTGTACCTGTTCACCGTGGAATAGCGGCAAGATAATTTAGATTAAGCTTTAACACTAGAGCGGATTCTAGTAAGTTAGGAAATCATCTATAAATATAGATTCGTTGGTTTATTTCGCTATTTGTTAGAATTACAGTTTGTGTCTCATCACTCTTGATCATAAGCCCCTAGACAATTTTTGTTTTGTGTTGAATATAAATTGAAATCATAATAAACTAACTTTAATTATGGAAGGTGTTAGTGGTCAATCTTTCATTCCCTCAAACATAGGTCGAGTGGATGATGAAGAGATGATACCCCCAGCCCACGGGGTATCACAATCTTTATTAATGTAGAAGGACACTTCCAGCAGCAAACATAAAAATGGACATCACAACAAAGACAGACAAACACGAGGTGCAGGAGCTATGACACG
The DNA here is from genome assembly GCA_019973955.1 of Trichonephila inaurata madagascariensis. Lineage (NCBI taxonomy): Eukaryota > Metazoa > Arthropoda > Arachnida > Araneae > Nephilidae > Trichonephila > Trichonephila inaurata. The sequence continues at coordinate 125,860 of BMAV01009136.1, read as the reverse complement.
ATGAAGACAAAAGAGTGCTTTTCTGATGTTTTGCTGATGTTTTTGGAAAATGAGGTACATGGATTGCGCCAGCAAACCTCAATCCTCTATCTGGAAATGAGAATCGTTGGGTTGAAAACTTGGCTAGGAGACCATAGGCGTGGGTTCGGAGAGAGCTGGCGAATGGGGAGGATTTGTCAAGAAAGTTCAATCTCTTCACTGGTTGGCTGTTGGAAGTAATCTTAGGGAATGAATGCACTAGTGGAAATTTAAGTTTAAAAGTAGAAATAAAATAAAAAAAAAATATTGAAATAAAATTTAAAAGAATTTAATAATTTAGAATATGAATGCTAATAGAAGAGGTAGGTTTTAAATTAAAAAGCGAGAAAAATTTATATCAGAGATTGTATCTCGTGACCAGTGACTGTATGAAAGTTTTTCTCAGGCTGAAGTTTGCTCGTTTTTCGATGGGGAAATATCCATATTTAAGGTGTCCTCGCGATATTGGAGTATTTCTACAGAAATTAAGAGAGCTTTTTCTGTATCTTGGGACTTTTTATATGAAGTGGCACACACAACAGGAAGTCTTAGAATCCACGTGATTTCCGTGGATGGAGCCTATGATTGGTGGAAAGACATCGTTCAATAGTTTCTAGTGCATTCTTCCTTTGAAAAGGCAAGCTGTTAATTTTCAAGAGATACGGGTGTAATTATTCCGTTATTCGGGTAATCTAGTTAAGGTATCCGACTACGTTCGGAACGGTGATTTTAAAAAAGCGCCTAAATGGATAATTTTCATGATATTTAGTATCACTTAGTTTAGACTACATGTATCAAATTGTTTTAAGGACATTTTAACAAAAAAATGATTTAAATACAATATTTTGGCAACAAATTAACTTAGAATAATCTTTTTCAAAATGTTCTCCTTTTGTTATAAATGCTTCTATTATAATAATATTTTGCCTGAATATAGTTCAGACCTCTGTACAGAGGTTCAACTATGAATTTTGAAAAATTCACATTATTTTCAGAGTTACCACCCACTGAAATAATTATCGGCGTTTTTTTCTTAAAATTGCTCCCTTCTGCTGTCGTAAAATATGGATAAACCCACTTCTAAGCTATATATTTCAAAAATTCTAATAGAATAGCTTTTGTGGAAAATACTCTTGAGGAGAATTACTAGTGTGTCATCGAAAAAAAGTGCAATTTTTTAAAAATCTATTGCATCTACAGATTTTAAATTTGGTAGACACGTTTCTTTTGTTGAGTAGAGATCCTCTAAAAATGGGTTGTATGGAAATCGACTCAGAGGGGAGAGGTGGGGGGGGGGAGTTTATGAAGGCATTAAAGTTAATTATTCTACCACTTTAGAAATTCAAGTTCTGTCCTTTTTAAATCAAGAGATGAGGGTTATAAGAATGATTTTCAAAACAATCGAAAGCTAAATACTAGGACTCAAATATCAAAAACTTAAACACAACAATAGTCTTCAACATCGTGAAATGTAACGGTTAGGGCACGCACGCGCACGCATAGTAATCGATAATCCTGTACTCAATTTCCATAAATCTAATAAATTGCAAAGCACTAAGTAATATGTAGATATAACGAGCAAAATAAAAGTTCAGAATAAAAAATATGTTTTGATTTTACGATAACCAGGAAATTCAATTAATTTTCTTGACGTTTGTTTTTAGGATTTCAACAGATGTCAAATCACCCCCCTCCCCCCAAAAAAAAAGAAAGAGAAAAAAAGACAACTTCTCGAAATAAATATATCAAATTACTGAAAAAACATTAGTTGGCACAGCTTTGAGACAGGTTGAAAGCACTTTGTGAAAGTCCTCTTCTTGCCTTTGACTTTTTTTTTCATAAATTTAATCTCTTTTTTGAAATGAAAGAAAAACTTTCAATAATATCGTTAATGAAATTCTTCTCAAACTTGGGAAATATTTCACACAATAAGACAAAAAAAACTCATCTTGCTTTGGGTATTATTCGAAATATGATATTAGATTCTAAATACTTCTTTTGTAATAATTTTTTCCACAGATTTAGATTATAGGAAATTAATCTTAAATTTTGACACCACAAATTAAAATCAGATTACACTCAAAATAGTTTTTTTAAATTCCTAAACTGTTTTATTTGAAGCCTATATATTTTTTGACGAGTGCAGTAAAAATAAAATTGGAAAATATTTTTCTGTGGTAGTTTTATTTTTTTTTAAAATTAACATTCATTAGATCTGTAGGAAGGAAGATTCGATCTGGGTACCTTCCATTACGAACGCGAGTACTTTATCGATCAGGCCAAAACGATCGTCAACGCGTGATGTTTGGTTTGATGCTAGTTTATACAGGTATCACACCGCCACATACCCCAATGCTAGTGATTCGGCAAATAGGCGAACGAACGATACCATATTCGTGGCGAGCATGTGAGCAGTTGCGTCACTTTTTGGGTTGTGCCATTCGTGCGTGACGGCTTGAGAATTGCGTTATTCGTGTGACGGCTTAATTGCGTTATTTGTGTCTGACGGCTTAGTTGCTTTTGCGGTGGATAGATGACGCCTTGACTTCTGCGCGTGAAGGGTGCGGTTCTTTTGCACGGCCTGGGTCACCAAAGAAGGAAGGGGGATTCGATCTGGGTACCTTCCGTTCCGAACACGAGTACTTTATCGATCACGCCAAAACGATCGTCAACGTGTGATGTTTGGTACTAGTTTACATAGATATCAGACCACCACAGATCTATTAAACAAACTACTGACAATGATCTCGCTATTCTAATCTACAGTTAAATAACAAGGGCATTTAATTTCTTTCATTAAATTTCCGCACTACGACATTCAAGGACATGTCGGAGTAGAATTTAATTTTAAGAGAAATAGTGTCTATTGCTTCACTTAATGATATCTGGAGAAAGAGAGATTCAATCCCATAATCCTTGACCATCAATCTTGTTTTCTCCGGTACATAGCTACTGCAGCGCCACTGCAATGGTTCCAAAAATAAGTACTACCCAACAGTTTTCTTTGAATACATTTTTTTGTTTCTTACAGATTTTCTATATGCATACTTCTGTTCATTGTAACAAATTAAAAATAATGTTAAGAATGGTGTTTTTCTAAATTTTTATTTCTTTGTAGCTTTCTTTGAAGCAACTTATAGAATTTACCTGTTTTTGAATATAGGATAATTGGTTTCAAAAATTAATGCAATATTACCAGAGTTTAACACTTGATTTTGATGAATAATCTAATTCATGTTAACTCAGTTTTTCAATTTTAGGAATTCAAACCCTGTAATAAACCTAATTTGCATAACCATTGAAATTCCAGAGTCCTTTAGAATCAGATTCGTACAACATAAAACATAGGAATTTTTTTTTTGTTCAAATCAATGTTGATTGGAGTATTCATATTAATTTACAATGTTCGTCTTGTAATAATTGCCTATCCACGAGGTATGTTCTCTTTAACAGGCTGTTTATCCATCCAGCCAAATTGGTACTTTGAGCTAGAACAACTCCAATTCTCAAATGAACATTTTTACTAAATAGCATACAAAAAGTCCGTGAGATAGCGAATAGTTGATGATTTGTGAACAATTTTACCACATTAAGTTCAGGAATTAGAGGAGCTTAGCTATTAGAAGATATTGGAGGATTTCTCTTTAGAGAGTTTCAGATGTTGCATCTCATTTCAGATTAATCATTATTTCTTATAATTTATTGTCTTTTCTGCATATCGCGCATTAAATTAATCAAATTAATTATGAGTACCTATTTGTTATCCTTTCGTATCCGATTTAATAGTTTCTCAATTCCTGCTGCGTTCGGATCCCCCCGGGAACCACAACGATCAGGGAGATCTCCACTTCAACCAACACGAGAAGACACCATGATAGTTTCTCTTTTCGTGGCATTCATTAACATTATATGATAAACAAAAAATATCGTTTCACTTCAGTTCTTTTTGTATTTACACAAAAAATATTCGAGAAATAAGCGCGTGTAAGTAAGAAGTAAAGGAAGAGGTAAAACCGACTGGATAAAGTGATATCTTATCAAGGAGAGAGAGAGAGAGAGAAACACAGAAATTTTAAAACCAATAGGGAGGCTCGCAGGCTTTGTACCCACATATATAATTCTACAACTAATATAATCAATTCAAGAAAATATTTGATTAATAAAAAGTAACTACACATCAGAAACAAAGCAATAATTGTATATTCCATTATTAATCTTATTTTTGAATTCTTAATCTCAAAAGGAAATGAGAAGATATCTTTTTCTTGGAAATGGCTAGCTAACAAGAAAATTAGATTTATTCTATATTTTATTAATGTTTCTCTCTTAAGATATTAATAAGAGACATTTATACTCAATCTAATCAAATCAATCATTCTCAAAGCTACCAAATTAATAAGATTGTTAGATATAATTGCGTTCTTATGCTTTGTTGAATAAACAAATTCCTGAAGCATGGAAATAAATACAAGGAAGATACATGTACAAGCCCTTTTCTGTTTACTGAACAAATTAGCTGGGAAACAAACTTTGTTCAATAATCATGTTATTGAACTGATTCTCTCGGGCGATTGAATAAGGTCCTGAAGTTCAGTGAAGCGAAAGACAGGAGCGTATTGTATTGTGTTGTCATTTCTAAAAATAGAATCACCACTTCCCGTATGCTTTCCTTCAAAAGGCTTGAAATAGAAATATGGTGTTAGACGATATAGGCATATTGTTTTCTTTATTACGCTCTATTGGGAGCTTTCAAAATATAAAAATAGAAATATGTCAAATTTATTAAATAACTATGCATGCTCTAAAATTATTTCTTTTTAAAATACACTTATTACCATAAAAATTTGTGAACCAAGAAGCAGTAGAGTTATATTGGTACTCTCCTGTAAAGTCAGGTTTTGGCCCCCTATTGGTTGAATAATTCGTACTTGGGGTCAGTCAGGCTTTGGGCTCCCTAGAGTCCTACCCCTCCACGCGAAGCGTCGTTGCTGGGGTGTATGTTACGCCATTGCCAAGAAGTAAGAGTGGGATTGTTACGAAATTTGACATAAAGGTACAGTGAGTGAGTGAATATTAGCGTCGCACTGTTCAGATACACGAGGGCTTTTGGCGACGGACCACGTAATTTTGAACCATGGTCAAGTGACGTGGACGACACCTGAGCTGGCACCCCCTCTCCTAACTACCCCACCACACCAACGGGAGGACGTTTCAGCTCTCGACAGATTTAACGTGCAGCGCTGCCCTACACGGCGGGTCTTTAGTGGTACTGGGCTCGAACTCGTGACAAGGCCAGCCACGACATAAAGGTACAAGTTAAGCAGATATGTAAATGATTAGAAATGTAGCGTGATCGCGCATTGCATAATGCTGCTAGATGGTGTTAAACTTTGTTCGCTATGGATTCGCTGTACTACAGGTAGTACAGTTTGTGTGTTTGCGAGTATTTCATCAGTTGAAGAAATATGTTTTTAACTAGAGATACCATTAAGTTGCCCTCGGAGACAATATGAGCAGCTGTCAGAGTTCGAGAGGGGAAGAATCGTAGGTATGATGGAAATTGGGTGGTTAGCTCGGCTAGTAACTCATAACGTAGGCCACTATGATTTGACTGTGAGGAGGTGTAAGGACAAATGGACAAGAGAAAGGTTTGCTACACGATGACCAGGTTCAAGATGCTCTCGATAGATCAATAGTCGAGAAGGCAGGTATAGTGCTAACTGTCTCATTGTCCGACATCCATATACAGGCGACATCTTTACAAGAGACCGCTGTGTCAGTCCACACCATCGCAAGGCGTCTGGCTGAAAAACAGTTGCTAGCGCGGCGCCCATTACGTGTAATGTCATTGACACCCACTCACCGTTACCTAATTTTTTCTTAATAAAATAAATATTTAACATTAAATTATGTTTGAACATATTTGTTCATCGATTTCTAAATATTTAATGATAAAGTTTTTTAAAAAAAATTTCATTTATTTTACACATAAAGGATTTTAAAATTAGATATGCAACAACATGTGTTAACATCTTATACTTTCACGATTCATTGACATGTTTGTACCCAATTTTTAGAAAGCTTAGAAACAGAGAAAAATACTCATTTTATATTATGTGATGAATCTATACGCGTCCTCTCACTAATCCTCTTAGGGAATCTTTGGGCTAGCATTTGCGTTTAATTCACAGCCATCCCTCTCAAGAAGAAACCGTGATATTCAGATTAGTTCAACTGTATAAAGTCAGAGTTTTGTAATTATAGAAGAAGGAGGTAGGAAGAGCAGCTACATTCGCTACGCAGGAAAGATTGAATTCGGTTTACTTTCGCATGTGAAGATTAAAAATGGTGTTTTGCCACTGTGTTGAATTAGTAGATTCGAGGTTAGGAATCCACGTTCGATTACGTTGAGTTAAATAAGTTGATTCCGCATATTTTCTTAATAATCATTGCTTTCTCCGTGCTACTCATTTGACATTCACTTTGAGAAAAGATTGTTGTTGGTTAAGTTGTTTGACTAAATAAATAATTGAGATTATGGAATTCTCTGGTTCTGCTTTCATTCCTCCTACACCCTTAGGTAGGCAGGATGGTGAGAGAGAAACTTCGGAAAGAATATTCTCACATTTCAAAGATTACAAATTAAAAAAAAAAACCGTTAGTTTCCAATACCCCCCTTTAGAAAATATTATCTTCCTCAATTTTTTTTAACTAGAAATTGCATAATTTTTTTGAAATTATTTACTTATATATTTAGGTAATCAGTTAAAAATTGGAAAGAATCTTTTTCTTACAATAAAACGCTTTTTGAATAACTTTAGGAAACTATAATTTAATTTGTATTCTGTAATACTCACATTTTCCATTCGTTGAGATATTTTCAATTTGCTTCTGTTGAACATTAAACTAAAAAAAAAAATCTTGCTTTACTGTTTGAACTTCGCTGATATTTTTTCTAATTCATATATATATATATTTTTTCATTTTAAAATATAAAAAACATTTTTCCAAAAGAATGTTTATTAGCTTCGCAATATAAAGCAACATAAATGCTATTGGTGACGAACCTAGTAATTTTGAACTACAGTGAAGCGATGAAGACGATACCTGAGCTGGCACCCCACTCTCCTAACTTCCGCACCAATGTAACACCTTTAGCCTAGGCATATTTAACGTGCTTCAGCCTCTCTAGTGCCCAGTGTCCGAGCGGTAGCGAATCACACTTCCACGCCGCAAGGCCTAGGATTCAAAACACTGGCGTAGTTAGTTCTGAGTGGGCCCTGTATCAAAATTCTTTCGGGGCCTCTTTTTTAGATATGAGAACCCTGTTAGTCGAACTGTAGTTACTCATGTTGGGGCCCTTATAGCTTGGAGACCCCGTACCATTGATACGGCTGAGACGGTGGTAGGTACGCCCCTGGTTCAAAACCCCGGGCTGGGCAGGGTTATTAGTCTTTCATCCCTTCAGTGGGTCGATAAATGAGTACCAAGATTGCTTTGTTTCGCATCAGACTGACTACCTGACCGGAACATCTGCTCATGCACCTCAGCGCCCAAGATCATGAAAACTGAGATGGGTACAGGAGACCTTAGCCACGGCCTTCATGGGTTGTTGCACCACTGGGTTTAGTTTCGCTCTTAGTTTAGATCCTCTACTCACCAGAACTTCAGTAACACTAGGATTCGAACTCGTGACTCGACAAACGCCGGCCACGAGTTCATGACCTTTTGCTGCTAGTACTTTTCCAAATAAAAATTTCGAGTCTCAACTATTGCTTTTAATTCACAACATTCTAATGAACACGAGATAGTTTTAAGTTGTTATTAAATGTCAAGAATGACAAAATAGGCAGGTATTTTTTCGCTCATCCATCACATCACATAGTGCAATTAAAATAATTTGCTAAAAGAGAGACTAAATTTTTAAATATTTATCATGAATAACCTTTTGAGATGAAGACTGAGCTTCCTATATTCCTAAGAAACATAAAATTATCTTTATCGTGGAGTTATAAAAACAATAATATACTTTGTAAAGTTTTCCGCCTTGCAGTTCCAGGTTCGGCTTCCCTATATGGATAGCATTGCACCGTACAAGTCTACACATGAACCCCTGAAATATTTCGGGATCCTTTCATCTATATCGTACCGATAACCGTTGGCCGTGAGAAAACAACACTTCCTGCCAGCCGGCCTCCGAGTATAATTTGAAGTGGGGGAGGCGACCACCCTGACCCCAACTGAGTGGAAAGGGGGACCTCATTAAAACACTGAAAAGAACGGTTGTATTTGTCTCCTCCTTTACTATTAACATTTTGCAGAATGGAAGAAATCAAAAGTTTGATTAACTTGTAACCAACTGTACATACTGTAATTAATAGCTGTGGACGTAATGAAGCAACTATTTACGTTCTTAACTCTCACATTACCCATTAATTTTTCCAAACGTTACAACTCCTTTTTCGAAAACATATATGTTCCAGTATTTCACACCTCACCAATCATGTGTATGTGTTCTAAAACTGGTTTTGAATATATATAAAGAGAGCATACTATTTTCCTGCTTCAGTAAAGGTTTAGAAAAAGCATAATTGTTGTTTGTTAATTTTCCTCATATCTTAAATATTATAATTATTTGAATTTTTTTCGAAACATTTTTTCCCCAATCTTGTTCATCAAACGAACGATTTTTAACGTCTGTGACCAAAGAAATTCTGAACCATGAAAGTGAGAATTTAGTTAAATTATGTTTTATCCAAATATTATGTATATCAACACACACACACACACACACACAAATAATTATAGCATTACCAGAATTTTGCCCCTAAATAAATGCTCTTTCTGAATAACATATTATTACTACTTTAACTGAATAGCAGGAATTATTAAACTATATATAATACGTTATTATCTTCTCAATACTAATGCTTACAAATTATATGTGTTAGCAAATAAGTACCAAATAAGTTATAAGAACTACACGAAGTATTTTACCATTTATTTCACTTCAGAAAATAGTCTCCGTTATTATATATATATATATACTATGTGTGTAAAGCATATAATACATATAAAAGGTAATAATATAATATCTCTCAAACTAATTATTTAAATTCAATAAAACAATTATTTTACATACAACTATATATATAGTTCCCAATATAATTAACCTCATTATAGAGAATTTAATTGCTTAATTAAATGTTTGTAAAATAATGTAGCGTTGAGTTATTTTTCTCCTACTTATTTAATTAACTATTTAAGAAAACAAATATGATACAGACACCTATAACTTTTAAAATTTCACTTGAGTGTGTCAATACAAGCTTTTGTTTTAGGAATGTGCAATCATTACGAATCAAATTATTACGGTAGCGCAGTTTATACGCGATTCTCTACTGTCTGCTACAAATTAATTAAATTAATCCTCCAAGTAGAGCGTGAAGTTTAGTAAATTTGAATTGCAGTCTTCATGCAAATTAGAAATAATTTAATTTCACAGACAACTCATTCTACTTCGGGCATTAATGGGAGGAAATTGAATTTTAGAGTATTGTCAATAATATTAATTCGTATTAATTTACTAGTATAAATCTCAGCTCATAAATTTGATGTAATTTTTAACAATAGCAATAATAATACATCTGAAAGTTTAACTTACTGTATATTATACAATGTTTCTATACTTAATTATTATGTTTTTCTTTAATACTTAAATTATACATTTGCTTTCATTAAGTCAAAATAATAAGATTTTATTAACTTCTGTTTTTAGAATTTTTTTTAACAGTATAAAGATTTGATACATCAAAACAGAGCCGTTAAAAATAATAAGAATAGCTATAAGAAATGTTAAAATTCCGCATAAGATGACTCTTATTTATACCTATATCAAAAACGTTTCGCTATGATCGATGATTTAAGAATTTTCACTCTTGATGCAATTTATTATTCAAAGGAGTTGCAGTAATTGCTAGTATGATTAGACCGGAATGCTTATTCAATTTATGAACTGACTCCATGTTTCCAGTTATCGGATATTTGTAGTTTACTATCGTTACGATATGTAACAGAATCAAAAAACTTAGTCAGAAATTCGGCTGAAGATTAGGTCTTACAGAATATTGACAATTTTGTGAAAATAATTCCTTGCAAGACTTTTAGGAGGGATGTATAAGAAGGGTTTTATAAACTGCCACTTTGTTAAAATTTTATGATATTTTTAGAGTTCAAATGGAGTTTCTAGTTTCATGAATTAAAAAAAATGAGAAAAGCTATTTTTAGTTTGTTATTTTTATAACTGTAGTTAATCTATTATTTAAGTGAAAAAATTTGGGACAAATATTACTAACTATGCATTTTTGATTTAATTTATTAAAAGAATCAAAATCTTACTCACAGTTGGTGAATAAAAAAATCAATGAAATTGCAATGAATATAAAAGAAAATGTAAAAACATTCTAAAATTGGCGGATCAACCCCATTTTGTACAATTATACAACTCTCTCTTCATACTCATTACTCAAATTGTAAAACTGCAATGTACATGTAATATGTAGTTCTAAGTTGGCATCAATTTTAGAAACTTGGCGACCATATGGATGCTTCTGGAAATTACTGGAGAAATCTATAACATCCCGACCTATTACGTAAGCGGAGTTTTCTAGAAAACACTAGATGGTGGGAGAGGGGGAAAAGTCCCTAAGAAAATTATTCTTGCAGCTCCTCTTCTGTTAAATCTTGCTTTTTACGACCCATTTTTACAAATTTTACCTTATGTATGAATAAATGTATTACAGCAATCCGAAAAACTTTATGTACACTGAAAAGTCAAAAAAACTGGTACACCTGCCTAATATGGCCCCAACGAGCGCGCAGAAGTGCCGCAACACGACGTGGCATGGACTCGATTAATGTCTCAAGTAGTGCTGACACCATGAATCCTGTTCATAAATCAGTAGGAATAAGAAGGGGGGGGGGGCAATCTCTTTTGAACACCACTTTGCAAGGCATTTCAGATGTATTCAATATTGTTCATGTCTGGGGAATTTGGAGGCCAGCGGAAGTGTCTAAATTCAGAAGAGTGCTCCTGGAGCCACTCTGTAGCAATTCTGGACGTGTGGGGTGTTGCATTGTTCTGCTGAAATTCCTCAAGTCCGGCGGAATGCACAATGGTTATGAATGGGTGCAGTTGATCAGACAGGATGCTTACGTACCTGTTAGAGTCATATCTAAACGTATCAGGGGTCCCATATCCTGCCAATGGCACAGGTCCCATACCATCACAGAGCCTCCACTAGCTTGAATAGTACCTTGTTGACATGTAGGGCCCATGGATTTAAGAGGTTGTCTCCAAACTTGTACAAGTCCATCAGCTAGTTTCAATTGGAAACGAGAGTCGTCAGACCAGGCAACGTGTTTCCAGTCATCAACAGTCCAATGTCGGTGTTGATGGGCCCAGGTGAGGAGTAAAACTTTATGTCGCGCAGTCAACAAGGGTACACGAGTGGACCTTCCGCTCCGAAAGCCCATATCTATGATGTTTGGTTAAATGGTTGGCAAGGTAACACTTGTTGGTGGCCTAGCATTAAAATCTGCAGCCATTTGATGAAGGGTTGCACGTCTACCATGCTTAATGATTCTCGTCAGTGTCATCGTTGGTCCCATTCTTGCATGATCTTTTTCAGGCAGTAGCGATGTCGTAGATTTGATGTTTTATCAGATTCCCGATATGCACGGTACACTCGTGAAATGGCCGTACGTGAAGTGAGTGAGTGAGTGAATATTAACGTCGCACTGTTCAGCAACACGAGGGCTTTTGGTGACGAACCACGTAATTTTGAACCATGGTCAAGTGACGTGGACGACACCTGAGCTGGCACCCCCTCTCCTAACTACCACACCACACCAACGGGAGGACGTTTCAGCTCTCGACAGATTTAACGTGCATCGCTGTCCTACGAGGCGGGTCTTTAGTAGTATAGGGCTCGAACTCGCTTGACAAAGCCAACCACGATCCGATACCTATACTACTCGGGTACCACGGCCAGCCGTATGTGAAAATCCAAATTTTATCGCTCCCTCGGAGATGCTATGTCCCATCTCTCTTGTGATGGCTATAACACCCCGTTCAAACTCACTTAAATCTTGATAACCTGTCATTGTAGCAGCAGTAACCTATCTAACAACTTTACCAGACACTCGTAGTCTTATATAAGCTTTTACGACGGCAGTGCCGTACTCTGATTGGTTCTACATCTCTTTATTTTCATACGCATGTCTGTACCAGTTTTTTGGCTCTCTTCAGTGTATATATAAAGAGAAAAAAACCAATACATTTGATTTGTTATTAATTTTATAACAGTAGATTTCTATTGATTCAAGATTGTATTGAACGGAAATATTACAATAAAATATATATTTCTATTTTTTTAAAAAATTGAATTACAAATTTTTTATATTCTGTTGGTGTGCTTTAATTATTTTATTAACGTCGTACCCCCTAAAAAGACTCGAGGGCTAGTGGGGAAAGATCTCGTTATTTTGAACCGAGGACGTGTCACAATGATTACGCTTAAGTTGGCATCATGTGTGCTCTCCTAAATTCCACACCAAACTAACGTGAATATATACATAATGGAGCTTTTGGAGCCAATGCTCGAATACGCCGGCCATGTTCGCAACTCTGACGAGTTCGTGACCATGACCACTTTTATTTTATTTTATTTTTTTGCTAAATGAAGCTTTGTAGAAAGAAAACAAAGGCAAAAAAAAAAAAAAAGATGCATTGAAGTCTTAAATTTAACTGATTTTTATCTCTTACACAAAAGAAATAATGCTTTTTTTTCTCATTATTATTTTATAAAGAATGATTTAAAAAAAATAAATCTCATAAAAATACTGTATTTCATAGTTTAAAGACACATTTAAAATTTGTTTTTTACATCTACCCAACAAAAATAATAAAGTATACATCTGAAGTTATACGATAATTATAAATAAGACAGTATACAAATTAATGCTTATAAAACAAATGCCAAAGAAAGAAAAAATTTCTGTGTAATATAAAAGGAAAACTATATTTTTCTCATATTTCTCTCTATAAATCTATCTTGATGATGTAATCCATAAAATATAGTTTGTAAAATCGAGCCGGAAAATGTTGAAATTCACTAAAGAGGAATGCCAAGAAGGATTTGCCTAGCCACCCACCCACCTGCCTTCAAGCCCTTTATCGAGAAATCCTCATACGTCACAGATCGTGATGCTATAGATACCTCCAGTAATTTCCAGAAACCTCCATATGGTCACCAAATCACCAAAAATGATGCCAACTTGATGCCAAACAAATTGAGAAACTTATTTTGTGTACCAATGATGCTTTTTCAATTCCCCTATATTAGCTCTCTCTATATATATTTATATCTTTATTTATCTTGTTCAAATTTTTAATCGTTAATGAAATAATTTCTATTCATCCGATCAAGTTCAGGTACATTTTTTAAACTTATAGCGGATGACACTTAATGTTAATACAGTTTTTTCAAATATTAATTCATTAATTAAATTTAATTAAATTAATAACTGGTTTATGACGCCAACTTAGATTCGTCTCTATTGTTGTAAAAATGTTACTGTTAAAACAAAGACAAAAGTTGGCGTCGTAAACCTGTTTTTCAGCCAAACTAGCCAAACCGGGTGTGCATTGTTACAACAATGCAGACAAATCATGCTCTTTTTTCAATTCCTACTATTAGTTCACTCTCTCCTTATATGTATATATCTTATTCAAATTTGACTCGTAATTCATCCATTCAAAGTAGGAATTGACTTAATTTTTTTTTTATATATATTACTTGTTTTATGTGAGAACACATCAAATGCAAACTGACTGAATATTTTAATGAAATGACTACTTTATCAATTATTAGGGTTTTATTGGAAACTGAAGATCTTTTATCCTATTCGGCCCCCTTGTATCACATGTGTTACAAAAATTTCATAATTTTTTGTGAAGGCCGAATTGCAAAAACAAATTTGGAACCGGTTGCGTCACATGAGATACAAAGTGAAATACCTCATATAATTCCTCGTTTAGTCAATAAATGGCAGTATCTGTCTATGATATAGATTTCTAGTAGAGTCTCAGAAATCAAAACAAGATGTATGCACGTCGTCTAAGTAAATATTTTTTCTTATTTATATACGAATATTAAATTGTTTTTAAAATATGCTTTTTCTTTGTGTATATGTACTTTTTACTATTTAACAACAACAAAAAAAAAAGAAATTTTTACTGAAATATTAAAGCATAATGACTTGTTAAATTTGTTTGTATCACATATGATACAATCGGGCCCAATCACTTATGAACATACTTTTTAAGTCAATTTTGTTTTAATTTTTGGTTATATTTTGGGAGGATTTGAAGACTGATAAAAGTATTTCTTGAATTAAAATCTTTAATTGAGATGTTTGCTTTCCATTTTTTAAGTATTTTTTTCTGATAATTTTTTATTTAATAAGTATTTTTTTTATCAGTGATATATTTTACATCAGATGAGAGCTGATGAATCGTGATGATTCTGATTTGAGTTCACTGTCAAATGATGATGATCATCAAGGTGATATTGGAAGTGAGATAGATGATGATGATGAAGATCAGGATGTAACTTTTAACTTTTCTGCTCCAACTCAATAGGGAATACATAAAGATAAGTTCAATCCAGTTTTATTTGATTTTCAAGAGGTAAGATTGCCCTCACATTGTAAAATTTACAATGATTACATTGGGGGGGCGGACCTCGATCATCTGAACCGTACCATTAGTTTCTACAGAATGAAGTTCCAAACCAAGAAATGGACAGTACGAGTTCACATTCTACATAGGATCGCCTTAACATGTCGAGTACATGGCTTGCGTATAGAAATAAAATGACAGAATTAGGGGAACCAAAGAAGAGGACATTCTGTACTATTTTGCGTTTAGACTCAGTATAGCAAATACACTCATACACGGCTTACCGAAGAAGTCATCTCCCACTCCTTTGCTAGAGAAGATGGAAATGACGAGTCCCCTCCAAAACGCAGAGTTACGACTTGCATTCCACATCAAGCAGCTCATAACAATGAAGCTAGGAACATGCCTGAAATGGTTGGGGATAGGAATCATCAAAGTAGTGCAGGAAGGAGATGTGCTCGGCCTTAACAATTATACAATGTACAGACTACAATGTTTTCCTGTGCTTTACAAGTACTAGAGACATTCAAGACATTTCACGAAAATCAAAAAAATGTTAATGCAATATGTACCTAAAACTTTAATAAAACTTAATTTTCATGTGAAATGAATTTTGTATATTTTAAAAACTAAGATTAAATTCATTACTTCAGTTTTGCTTAATACTTTAAAAAAATTTTGGTTGTAGTGTCTGGATCCTGATGTATCACATGTGATACACTCCCCTTCCCTAGCTTCTACAAATTAAAAATAATTTTTTTTATTGCACTTTTCTACATTGTAAGGCAAGTGCCCGTGTGGTCTGCCCTACTTCTATATTATCCTTGCGACCTAGAGATGTGGGAGTGAATGAAGAACCAGACGTTGCCTTAATCTTAATATCTCTTTATTAGGATCTTAACTTAAACGATGTACAATTATAGTACTAATATTCGAACTAAGTGCTGAGGTGAAGAGGAACACACGTACTACCAAATAATCGCATTACTGACCAGTATGTTTAACTTTACCATCTAATCCTAATATCAAGAAACACATTGCTCCTAGTAGTTTAAATAAATGTTCTTACAGCTCTATCTTGGGTAAGCAGCAATTCGCTTGAATCCTAACTGACGTCGCTTTAACTGGTGTGGAATGGTATCCACCTTTAACTTGAACGCACTGGCACGCACGGATAGATTAAATCCTGGATGCGTGATTTCCTCTCACTTAGTTTTTAACGTAATCATAGACCTCGTATATTCACTTCCCATAGCCACACGTGTACGCAAAACTTCTACTATTTATAAGATTCTTAATTTGCATATTTCACGTTTCACTTCTTGAGTTGGTTGGAAAGAATTGCCATTCTGACCCAAAAGAAACCCAAAAGGAGTTTTAGTGGAAATCGCGATGAGCCCGTCACAACATCATAAGGATCAAAACAACTGTTTAAGTAACTTTTACAAAATATCATGCTTTTATTTTTCTCTCGGGTCTGAAGAGGTTATACTATGGAAATTAAAAATTCGAGATGAGTCACTACAAACAGAAGATGCTGTAGGGAGCACGTGGTGAGGGCAGCAAAGACCTGTAAATAGCTGCTGTGCTTTTGTAGAAGGTTTATATATTGTATACATATTTATATTATATATATATGTCTTGTTATGAATGTAATATGGTATTTTTTCTAATAATTAAATATCGAATAGATTCATAAAATCAACTGCACGTTGATTCTTTGTAATATAAAACATTTGTATAGTATGAATATCATTTAGTAAAATGTGCTTATTAAAACTAATAAAAAAAATAAAAATCACTTGTAAATTTATATTAAAAATAAACTAGTAATATAATCTAAAGAAAAACGCTAATTAAACATTGGATTGTAATCAATTTAAAGAAAAAAAATATTTTTTACATATTTCGGAAGAATCAAAATAAAATAAATCAGTATTCGAAAAAATAAAGTTCAAAGAAAAGGATATTGAGCATTTAGTTCATAGTAAATTGCTTAGAAACGTTAACGAAGATTTATATCTAATGTTGTAAAGATAGAAAAAAAATAATTAGCGAAGAAATTAGAGGATCTTGTCTATAAAGAATTAAAAATAATTGCTTAATGTTACTAGACTTTCTTTTTTACATTTATTTCGGTGTAAAAAGTATGAAACGAACCGAAACTAATTGCTTCGTTCCATGTTATTATTTTTTTTATCTCATAACTCGATTAATGAAAGATTTGCGTATAATTAAGAGATATGACGAAGAAATACCTGTTTTCTTTCGTTAAAACTGAAGAAATCAATTTTATTTTTATGAAGAATAGTTTTTAAATATTTCAACAAAAATAATTTACAAAGAATTGATCTCCTAATTGAGCTCAAAATGCTTCATATTCCTGCTGCTTTCTACTTTAAAATTTAAATTTCATTAAGATGTTAAACTGTTTAAAATTTTTATCCTTTATACGGATGATTTACGGTTTTTAAATTACGCATTCTATAATTTTCTTCTGAAATTTTATGTGTAGAATGGTTCTATACAGGCAACGAAATGTTTTTTGAACTTAAGGTATCCGTTGCGATATGCTCATACATATACATAAAAAATATAATTACATTAAATCAACTCACTAAGCAAATCTTATTTTGTACATAACATCTTTTTCTATCTCAGAAATTCCTGTACTTTTAGAAATATTAAGGGTCTTGTAAAGTAGTGCTTTGGGGAACAAGATAATTAATAAATTCTTGAAACTGATGCCTGATTATGCAAATTGAGCTAATTTAAATTTTATATGTGTGGTACGAATTATTAACTTGATGAAGGATTTGCATTCTCTCTTAATATTTTGAACAGGAACAGAAGAAAGTAATTAAAATTAACATTTTACGAAACATCGAAAGTAATTTAAATAAATGTTACTTGATTGGCAATTAATGAGGCCTATTAATTAAAATGATGCTACCTAAAAATTCTAAGTGAAATAAGGTTATGAAGCTATATTCAACAGATACCTTTTAAAACAAAGACTATTAAATGCATTAAAAAATACTTATGCATTGGAAATATGAAATGAATTGTAGTACAAAATAAAAGGGGGGGGGAGTCCTCAACTATAACTTAAAACTATGAATAGATTTTGTGACGGAGCTTTATCGCGCTTTCTACTAAAACCCTCTTGGGAAATCTTTGGGGGCAGAATGGCAATTCTTTCCAACCAGCTCAAGAAGAAAACGCGATTATGCAGACTAGGAATGTGTATATATTGGAGCTTTAGTATTCACGTGGATTGCTAGGAGTGTTCTATGAGTATTAAGTGAGTTCTAAGTGAAGTTCTAAGAAGGAGAGTTCTAAGTGGGTTCGAAGCCAGAAGATTGTCCATTTGCCGGATCAAGTTAGATACAGTATTATATTGACGATATAAGGACAGGTAGCTGTTCGCCGTGGAATATCGGTAAAATAGATTATATGAAACTTTTATACTAGAGCGGATTCTAGTACGTTAGAAAATCATCTATAAATATAGGTTCGGTGGTTTATTGCGCTATTCATTAAGAATTGTAGTTTATGTCATATCAATCCTGATCATTAGCCTCCTTTGTGTTGCTTTGCTTAATATAATTTGAGATAATAATAAACTAGTTTTATTATGGAAGCTATTAGTGGTCAATCTTTTATCGCCTCAAATTTAGGTTGCGTGGTTGATGAAGAGAGATGATACCCACAGCCCGTGGGCTATCACAATATTTGTTAATATTTTTACGAATACCGAAAGATGAATATGTTTTCGAATAAAACTGTGAGTTTTAAATATGTAGAAAGGACTATATATCGATGCCAAACTTATTTACAAGTAACATAAACTGCAGTAAAAATTTTCCAAAAAAAGTCGTATTCGACTTGCGGAATATGAAGACATCAAGTACAATGGCTGGAAACACTTACTATAACACACCTTGACATCTAAAGAAAGAAGCTTTGATATATTCTTGAGGGATATCAATCCATGCTGTTTCAAAACGTTGTTAAAGTTCATCTCATTTAACAGTAGGTAATGTATGTCCAGTAGGTAATGTATGTGTTAAGCCAGTCGTTTGCCTATCTTTGACCCCACATGTTCAATGGATGATAGATAAAGAGAAAAAACAAACCAAAACTGTAGAGAAATCTAGTGTGCAGTGAAGAATTATTGAATCTTGTGAATCATGTGTAGCCTTGCAATATCCTTCTGTATCTTGACCACATGCAAACTTTGAAGGTAAGGAACAGTAACGGGTTTCAATACTCCAGAGAAGTACTCGTGGTCTTGAAGTGCACCAGAAATGCGTATAAAGAAAATAAAGTAGAAATCCAATGGTACTTCAGATTATAACTCTAGATGTAGAATCGACACAGTGATGCATAACTCAACAAGTACGAGTAATATATATATATAAAGTCAATTCCTACTTAGATCAACAAAGAAAAGTTTTATTTTAGCTACCTTTTATTAAATAATTACAATTAATATAAATATGTATATATATAGGACAGTATCACTGCATTAAGTGGTAATTAATTTTTATTAATTATCATTAAGGTATCGTATTGTCATCCCAAACAATCACGTCTATAAAATTTCAGTTCAACTGAATGCTTTAAAACGTGAGGGAAAAAAAAACCTTTTCCAAGTTTTGACACAAGTCGCCACAAATGATGCCAACGTGGCTGTATTTGTAATTCTTTAAATAATTAGTTTTAATCAATTATTTTTTATTAATTATAATTAAATTACTGTATTGTCATCCAAAATAATCATGGATATAAAATTTCTGCTCAATTGAGCGCTTTAAAATGTATTTTATTAACGATTGAAAATTCCACCAAGATAAATATATAGAGAGAACGAGCTAATAGTAGGAATTGAAAAATGGTATTTTTTTCACATTTTCCTGCCAGACTTTGATACAAGCTAACAAAATGTTGTAGCTACAATCGTGATTCATCTGAAAGAACAATGTTGTATGCTTCATTTAATTCATTTCAGGAGTACAACGAAACATCGCAGTTGCATATGTATAGTTAAATGCAAGCGCAGTAATGCGCAGCTTGCTGAAATTCGCATATGCAACAGACGAAGTCGAATGATTCCGGCTGACACATATTGTTGAGCAACATATCCCTATTCTTGATCGAGGGATTTCAATGGCGCTAACATTACTGTGTGCATAATCGGTTTGCCCTAAGGCTTGATAATGTAACGAGGCTGTTTCAGTTTTTCCCTCCTACACTATATTCGCAAAACTATGGATTCACCTCAGGTATATAACACATATGCAGAACTCTCTAAAGGAACTCAGAGGGACTTTTCCTGGGTACGGCCTACTTCTGATGTCTTTAAGCTGTTGTGGTCCACCCAGAGGTATAAGTGTTGTAAATCTGTACTAAAATTTTAAGTTTTATTTCTATATACTTGTTTTTGATATTATACCCCTCTTTTAAAAAAATGACAGAATATTATTTTTACTACAAAAGCCCAAGTATCACAAAATTGTCAAGTTGAATATTTGAACAACTATGGGCGACTGCTAGACTGTGGAGTGAGGACGTATTCAATGCAGCCAGAAGAGAATATACGTGATGAACCTTAAGGCGAAGTATACATACAAACATTTGTTTGCGATTGATTCCCGCACCATCGCGGGACATGATATAAACTCGAGAACCCAATCCTGTGGAAGCTCGGGATGAGGAGCGATGCCTGAATAGCCAATCCCGTGCTGTCGCGAGGAGAACTGATCATCAACATTTATTCTCCCCTTCAGTCGGCGTGTGGGAAAAATTCATTCCTATGGCTGGTACCGCAGAGATCATTTTTTTCCCCTTACAGTGGCAGCGAATGTGTTAAACGTCATCGTTTGCTTCTAAGGAACGGAGTATGTGTGCTACACATTCATTGAATCATTTTCCTAAGTAAAAACAGTCGCATCGATAGTGCAATGCCGATTTTCCAGTCTAGCTGTCATCGGAGTTCCATAAATATGTTTCTTTCATTAGGTCTTAGTAAAGGCGGTCACCTAGAAATGTTTTGGTGGTCCACCGGTCAATCGCGATTGACTTAACGTCCATCCCTTCTTTAAATGGTCATCACGATTTCTAAAAGTAACAATTCTTTTTATGGAACATTAAAAAATGTGCTGGACTAAGTTCCGCAATCCCTGAGAAGGTATTTTGAAGCTACACTCTCTCACTCACACACACTGTTTGATATTTTGATTTAATCTATTCTAGAATGTTTGATAAATTTATTACTCTTTTTATAAAAATGTATCAAAGTATAATTTAGGAATAACAATATAAAATGCGTATACTATGAATATATATTTAGTTTTACTTTGATGTTCAATTTAGTATTTAAACATATCTCACAATTTTCCGCATGTGATTTTATAATATTAAAAAAAAAAAGCGTTGATAATTATTTAAAAGAAGAATCGATTTGTAAATATCGTGTGTCACTTAATAAAAATTAGTGAAAAATATTGTTTTTTCAGTGTTTATAGGAAAATAAACTTAATTCCTTCTCTGCTCTTCTAAAACAATATAAAATTTTGACTCTAAATGTATTAGATGTATTTTAGTGATCAAAATATGGTCCTGGTATGTACTACGTAAAATTGAAAGTAAGTACCTAGAAATGCAACTTCTCAAAAATGTAAATTGCAACACATAAGAAACATTTTTTAAATTTCTTCTCATCATACAACTTTGAAACTTTGTACACAAGGAGATTTTTGTCAAATAAGTCATTCAAAATTTTTTTTTACGATTTAAAATGTACAAAAATTGTTTTAATGTTTAGAAGCGTTTCCTGTGTTACTCCATGTTTTAAGAAAATAACCACTCAAAATTTTTAACTATACTCTTATTAAAATGATAACCATAATGTAATAAATGAACATAAAAAAATAGTGATAGCACGAACTGATTTTTTTAAAAAAATAAACGTTAAAAGCCCTTTTTAACATTACGGGGTAGGGATAATGCTCGTAAGGTATCCTATTAAAGTTTAGATCAGCGATACTCAACCTGCGCATGTGGTCCACCAGGCCTTTTTAAGTGGCCCGGTCATGACTCCTTGCTCTGAAAAATTCTTTTATTTAAAATAATGTATTAAAAATTTGGTAGGAAATTCTTTGACAAGAAACCAAACATATCAATTTTGATTTTTTGCTGTCGATATTGTATATGGCTGAGAATTGATATCTTTTTCTATTTGTAACGGTTACGATTAGTGATAACAGACAAGTGGAATAGCGACAATTTTATGGGTGGAACTAATTTTGAACAATCTTTCATATCTTGCAAGCGAAAAATATTTGAACGATTGGGGGGGTTGACTGTTTTGTACTGAAAGACAAACATGGATCAGTACTTGTTTGATTTGTCACGAAAATGCTGTATTTAAAAAATACCAGTAAACAGGAATTATTCAATGGCATTTTTCCTCTTTCAAGAGGTGAGGAATCGGCTTTATTGAATATTCTTTACAACAGGAACAAAATATTTTGTCACATTAGTAACAAAGACATCCTAAGAAGTTTGTTATATTATTGGTAATCATATGAAACCGTTTACTGATGCAAAAATTGTCAAGGAGTGTTTCTTAAAAGCTTTTAATATTTAGTGTTTGTGACAAAAATAAAATTATAAAAAAATTTAAAAAAAGCAAAACTGGAGTTATATAATATTTTGATCAATTTTCCATGTTTTAAATTTCTAATGTTATCTTGGTCTTTAGCATCCCCCCCCCATTTAACCTCCTGTTGCGGCCCACGTGATATAGCTAACATATGTATGCTACCCGCGTGAAGTGACTGACATATAATATGTACGTATGCAGCCCAGCAGAAAAAAAAGGTTGAGTATCCCTAGTTTAGATGATGAAAACCGGAGTTTCTTAAAGACATGGTTTCCATCTGTAGGAAAGATAAATTGGGCTTCTAACTGCAGTTCTCACTTTCTTTTATTCAGTCACGCCTCAGGCATTTCATTTCCTGTGAGATCAATCCGATTATAGGATTATTGGACCAGTTTATTGCAGATCCAACTGTTTCTGCAAACGAAACGGGCTCCTGCGACCGATTCTGTGTGGAAATTGTTTCTCGGCTTTCCAATGTTTATTCTCACGGAGTATGTAAATATTATTGCTTTATATGCTATTTTATTAAGCCGTTAGCTCTCTGAATACAGTGCTTCTAATTGCTCAGTAAAGTAAAATTTTCGTTCAGAAACCGTGAGAAAATGTTAAAAGAATTTGCTGAAACCCGATAGATATCTTTACTCGTATTTTATTTGAAATGGTATAAAGCAATTCCCAACATTACTTTATCGTCTTGATTGCTAAGGTACAGTGAAAATCGCTTAACACGAAACTGTGGGAACTGAAATATTTTTAACACGCTTTTATAAGTTTCACTTGAATGTAATGGAATCTTTGACCTCGATTTTAACCCACTTTAAAAGGTCAGATTAATTCGACACTTGTCAAGGACCGATGACAATACAATAGTTTCATAATTTTGTTTCATTTTCCTGATCAGGATCTTCATAAATAAGGATTTTAAGGATTTCTAGATTAGGCGACTAATTCATTATATCGTTTCTAGATTTGGCGACTAATTGCATGAAACATTTTCAGATTTGGTGACTAATTCCATATGCCATTTCCAGATTTGGCGACTAAAAGATTAAGGAGAAACCCTAAATCCACGAATAGGCTTATGGTTAATACAAATAAAACAAAAAAAGTGTTCTTTATGTGAAAAAGGGTAGGGTGCGTGCGTAGTTTTTCTGAAAATGGAAATAAAAAAAAAATCGTGCATATGAATAAAAATAATTTATGTTTTTACTGCTAAATATTTTTTATTTTTATAAAAAATATTTATACGTTTAGAAGGTTAGAAGGGATAATACGAATTAACATTATAGCAAGACGTTTAAAAGGTGATAAATTTATGTTGTAACTGTTAAATATTTTTTTTTATTTTGATAAAGCAATATGTTTAGAAGTGATGATACGAATTAACGTTATAGCAATACTTTCAAAAGGTGATATAATACAATTGACATTTAATATTTCCTTTTAACACACTTTTTTTAGCTAGATCTGTATCTATAGAGACGGAATCTTTGAAATATAACGATATAGGACTCATCCGAGGCCCCGAAAGCGTAGAGAATAAATACCCTACAGACGCATTAATTAATGTCCATTGAAGAGCAAGACTGATTCCTGCAGCCACATAATTCCGGTTCCAAATATCAAACTCAAAGATAAATTCAACAAAGGATAAATGATAATTTTAAATACTAAAAAAACAGGCTTTTATTGTTGATCGAACTAAAAAAGCGAAACATAAATTATAGTTTTTAAAAAATTAAAAAACACGCTTTTATAGTGAATTGAACTAAAAAGTAAAAAAATAATTCTTAATAGAAGAGTAAAATGATTAACGAGAAACTTTATGTCATTGTGGTAAAAGACTAGGGTTCTTTTTACTACATTTTAACAATAAGAATTTCGGAATAGAACTAGTAAGAAATTATAACAGTTATTAACTAACCCCGAGCTTTTATCCCAATGGCATTAATTTTCTCGGTAATCAATTTATTCTTATATTAAGAATGATTTTTTTTTTACTTTTTAGTTGGATTCACTATATAAAAACGTGTTTTTTAGGTTATTTTTAAAACTATAATTTATTATGTGTTAAAGGATATTGAAAGAAAACAAAAAGGTCTATTCAACAAAACTAAGTTTAGTAGAGTACATTTTATTTACATAGATACGTTTATATGCATGTATTTAATAAAAATCAACGAGACAAAAACATTCACAATGAAATTTAATGCAAAATTTTCAAGGATTTCAAATACAACATTTATTGAGTTTTTGAAAATAAGCTGATATTTTTCTTTGCGTTGTCTTTTTTAGCATCAATTTTTCAACACATTGTTCTATGCCGTTGTTATTCATTTCACTACTGGAATGTGTATCTAAATAATTGCGCATACTTTTCATGACGTTTCTCATTTCGTATGATGTGGGATTAGGAGCTGCCCTATTCATCAAATTTTCGTAGTCGGAATCTGCATCAATGATATATTTTGAGCTTCGAACAAACTTCAAAATGTCTTTGACTGCCATAATTGGGGCTGTACACACATTATCATCACCTACTGCAACGAATTCTTCCGATAATTAACCCACGTGGCTGATATTTTCCATATTTTGTTCATTCCCAGAAGGGAATTCTTTTCCTTTTAAGCGATTTTTGTTTCGTGTTAAAAGGGAAAAATGCGTGAAAATACATAATACACTCTACAAAAAAAAAAAGAACCCGACGCACCAAGAAGGAGTTGCCCGATTGTAATGAAGTTTCGTATACGCAGAAATTTGTACCGAAGATGCAAATCATTAAAATTTGGTGTCCAACGAATCAATAGCGGGAGCTACAGCGTATCGGAACTAGCACTTAGCAGGTGTCTATAAGGAGCAATTTTCAATATGGATGTCAAAATTTCTGTTGCACTGCGATTTAGCATACCTTCCAACGACTGAAAAAAATGATTGGCGTAAGATTCGAGCTAACTACGAGCAACTGTCTGAGTTTGAAAGAGGTCGTATCATTGGATTGAAATAGGCAGTTTAGGAAAATTGGAGAATCACTCGTCATATGGGTCAAAGCGATGCGACCATTACAAGATGCTGACAAGAATAGGTGAACAGTGACAGACTTTAGCGTCATGATGATAGCGGTCGACCTAGAGCCACAGCAGATCGGGAGGACAGATTGATTGTCAGATCAAATGTCACAGCGCCTGATTCATCGTTATTAACCATCAGACGTGCGGCCCATACGTGAGTGTGTACCATCACCATTCACAGATCTCAGATAGAGCAAAATTTAAGCTCTTACCAACCGCTACACCACCTGCCACTTAATGTCGAGCCAGATTATGATTGTGCTTCGCTCGATCAGGTTGAAATCATGCTGACTGAGGACGTATAATGTTTAGCAACGAATCTCGCTTCCAACTGTGTCCTGACGATCATCGAAGACGTGTCTGGAGACGCCCAGGGCAGCATGCCGATCCTGCTTTCAGTATTGCACAACACACAGGCCCTCAAACAACAGTTATGGTCTGTGGTGCAATTTCTTTTGACAGCCGAACCCCTTTGATCCTCATTAGAGGCACACTTACAGCCCAACGGTGCGTCGACGACATTATGAGAACTGTTTTACTACCATTCCTTTTGCAGTACCTTTGCCTCATTTTTTAGAAGATAAGGCCAGACCACATGAGGCACGTGTTGTTATGAACTGTCTTACATCTTGTCAAACACTTCCTTGGCCAGCCAAATCGTCAGATCTCTCTTCAATAGAGCATGTTTGGGATATGATGGGAAGGCGACTGCATCTACCTGGGAATGTTGAAGTCCTTGCCCAATGATTGGAGCAAATTTGGCAAGAAATATCACCGGAGACCATCAGGGTGCTTTATCACTCTATGCCACGTCGTGTGGCCTCTTGCATCCAGGTTAGGGATGAGTAAACACCTCTCTTATTGAGCTAGTTACTTTGTAACTATGTAACTCTAAAATAAGTCCTTCCATTTTTCTGAAATTTTAATCATTTCCTATTCCGTACGTAATCTTTCTACCCACCATTTTTTATCTTTTT
The DNA here is from genome assembly GCA_019973955.1 of Trichonephila inaurata madagascariensis. NCBI lineage: Eukaryota > Metazoa > Arthropoda > Arachnida > Araneae > Nephilidae > Trichonephila > Trichonephila inaurata. The sequence goes on along the minus strand of BMAV01009136.1, from coordinate 99,385 downwards.
CGGACAACTCGTTCTTGGTACGTCGTTTTTTTTTGTTTTTTTTTGTCATAGAGTATGTAGTTTGTCGAGGCCGTTGTATTATTTCGTCTTAAGCGTTTTCGTTTTAAAGGTATTTCACTATATATACTAGACTAGAATATACATTTCACTTCGGTTTCTTAACCCTTTAGCGGGCAGTGACTAATAGGTCTAGACACACATTAAAAAAATTTTCTCCAAGCAGGTGTTGGATGTTAGTCTATCCATATACGTTAATTGAAGCTAAAACGCATAAAAATCAATACAGATGCCAACATGATACCTTTTTTTTTGCATTTCATGTCCTCTGATGGGTAGAAAAATAGTTTTAAAAAGTTTTTCTCGGTGCAAATCTACAAATTGTATTTTGAATACTATAAATAAAATTTCTTATCTTTGAAAAAAATTTCGACCTGTCTTAAGTATACTTTTCTCTCATCTGAATGAATTAAACAAATGTGCAATTAAAAGAAAACGGTTTTTATTTAGTTTTTTAAAAAGCTTTTATACGTGTGTGGATAGAGGTTCTATCCACTGCCCACATTAAACAGAAAAATGACCTTGAAATTTTCGCTCTTCCTCTTCGAGAGAGAGCACTTAGAATCAGGTGAGGATGTTGGGGGTGGAAAATATAAATAAATCTTTGTTTACAACATGTGGTACGAGATTCTTGGGTTCGAAAATCTTTCATTATAGCTTTTCTGTGCGTGCCACTGTGCCTTCAAGCAATTCGTTCTGCTTGCTTTGAAAGTTCCACAGTGAATAGCTTATCAAATTTGGGAAATAACGAATTTAAATTCTCAAAAATATTACTTTAATTATAACTTTTGAAACTAAAATTAAATAATGTATAAAATGTGGATACATACCAATTTCAATGCATATTTTAGTAAGTATTCTATATTGGGCAATTATTCTATTATTTTTTTATTACACTTATACTTTGTATTTAATTGTTATTGAAATAGTTATTAGCATAAATGTTAATTTTTCATGAAAAGTTTATTGTGATATGATTCATTATTTGTCTCCTGAAAAGTAAGTTAAATATTTTAAGTGCGCAGTGGCTATAACGTCTAGACACCACCCAGGAAAAAAAAAACCTCGATTAGATTTTTTTTTGTGACTAAATAATATTTATAGAGGATGAGAACATTACATTGATCAAGTACTTTATCACAGAAAATTGTATTTTAGCTGTGTGTCCGTTAAAGGGTTAACATTTGGTTCATTAACATAAACAAGTATAAACTTAATTGGAGCGGTATATTTCAAAAGAAATAAAGTCTCTAAAAAACAAGATATATAACATAAAAGGAAAGTATAAATGTACGCAATGTAACCAATTAAATTTAATTAGTTTGCTTATAATTTAAATTTTACAATGAAGAAATTAAAAGTAATCATATTGTTTTCAATATTTTTGAATTCAAATGTATATGAAGAGCAGAAATCAATAAATTATAATATGTTCTATATAAAACATCTTTACGCTTTTTCAAAAATTGTTTTTTATGTCGTTTTAAAAAACATTTTTTTTAAAAAAAAATTAGTTTTATATATAGAAAAATAAAACATCAATGTTTGAATTGCTTCTATTAAAAAGCAGTTTTAAAAATAACTTTATTATAATTTTTTCTTTAAAAAAAACGAAATATAAGCGGGGGAAAAAAACGCGAAAAGTACTTAGGTGAAAAGAATGTTCAAAAATAAATTTCTCATCACCGAATCTTCTCTGAAATAAATTAAACAAGTCTCTACGTTTTAAAAGAGGAAAATCTTAATAAAAAAAAACTTCAATTCGTCCGTCACATTAAAAATTCTTCTTGGTAAAAATATTTTTTTCCAGGAAAAAAAAAACATCTACTTTTTTGACCAATTGCTTTCATAAGATTTCAATGCGCTGTTAATGAGGTTTTCGTTTTTGTTTTCATATATTTTACCAAATTTTAAATTATCAACTCGTGCGTATATTTTAAATTTTCAGTACGGACGTTGCATAATAATTTTTGCATTCATAGTTAATGAATATTCGATATAAGGATATTTAATCAAATTTTCTGATAAAAATTAAAATTAAAAAAATCACTATTAATACCACTGGATTTTTTTTGACATTGATAAATATCAGGGACTTCTAAAAACAAAGATTTGTAGTCTTTTTTAAAATTTTATGTATATAGTTTTTTTTCTGTTTTATCGAATCTACTTCTTCCAGTAGGACTATTTTTTCTCATTCTTGGAGCTGTTAATACACATACAAAAAAGAATGAAATCATCCGAAATATTTAAATTATATTTTTGAAAAAAATCGAAAGAAAAAGGGGTCGATGTTTGATATATTCCATTATTTATTAAAATACTACTATTGCCAACCACATAGTCCGTAACTACTAAATTAATTTAACTTCAAGAAGCCGACTAGATAAAGGATAAATATCCTTGTTTCAGGAATAATTTAGTTAAAACTCTCATTTATTACTACCATCTGTTTTTGTTTATTTAATTATCATCTTTATTCGGAGGGGAGACTAATGGATCTTTAAAAAATTAAGAGAATCTGGTGAATTTATATCTAGCTAAATAAAAACATTATTTTAGTGCCCCTTAGAAATTTGGCAAGTTTCCACGAACTGGAACACGGGTGAATCAATGGTTCTTGAATTATACGCTTCCATTTAAATGAAATTAAAACTGTAGAGAACTACATATTTTTTTAATATCTAAAATATATTTTACAAGCTTATGACTGAGTCCCTGAAGTCTATATAGATTATTCCGAGGCTTACGCCCTCATAAAGATTAGACTAGGGGTTGGCAACCTTTTAGATTTAGCGTGCCAAATCAATCTAACAATATGATTTAGCGTGCCACATACTGGGACATTTTCGAAACAATTCACTTTCTTCAATAATGCATACAGAGTTGCAGAATAGACTTCAGTAAACAGTTTTATTACATATGAATTTTGAATCATTAAAATATTAGCATAAAAGTAAAACAGCGTAAGATATACCTATTTCTTCAACAAAAATAAAAAATATATATGTAATTGTACTTTTTTTGTATTTTTAAACATATTTATTAAAATAAGAAATAGACAACATAAAGTATAAGCATTTGACATCACTATAGTCAAATAAAAAGATAAATAAAAATTTTAATTCTAATCAAGCGCTTGCACCTTTCCACTTTCTTATCACAAAATCAGAGGTATAATGTGTGATTTTTCATTTGACACGATTCTGAGCATTCAGTTGTTAATCAATTTCTTCGCGGACTCTAAATATTTTTCATATGAGGAAAGATGTTTTACTTAGATATAAAGAAACCAAAACGGAAAGTAGTGCGTGCATTTTTTTTTCTCTTCAAACAATTCCCGCAATGAATGACGTTAAATAATTTACAAAATAACTGTAAACTGATCTATAGAGTTATCTTTCAGATTTTCGTGTAATTCCGTAAATGTCCATAGTTCTAAAGATGTTTGTCAAATAAAAAGTCCATTATAAATTTATAGACTTCTATCCATTCAAAAATTGACAAATGTGCAGAGTAGTGCAGAATGTCACTGAGAATTGCACTGCATGCCATAGGTTGCCTTTGAATATGCACGCCATACTCATTTTGCCTTTTTAAACTTCATGTTTTGAGGGACTATTATGCACTACTATAGCCATTAATCCCTTTCTCCGCTAGATATTTCATGATATTTTTTTCACTATGTACCTTTTTTTCAAGTTATTGATATCTAAGTCGAAGTGCTTACTTTCGATTATATTTAAAATGCCTTTTTATATCTCTCGTCTCTTGATTTAAAAAGAGCAATACTTGAATTTCTAAAACTGAAGTATAATTATATCCCCCCCGTAGCCCCAATTCCCCTGGGAGTCAATTTCCGCAAAATCTGTTCATAGCGCATCTGTATTCAATAAACTAACATGTTTGCCAAATTTAAAGTCTGTAAGTCTAATAATTTTTCGTCAACTTATGTGTTGTGTGTAATTTCCTTGAAAATAAACCATAAGAAATTTTTAGATCAATAATAAGTATTAAAATGTAATTAATATTCCATTGTAAGTGCACTTTAAGGAAGTTAATTAAATCCAAATTATTCAATTTAAGTACATTCTTGTAACATCGCAAACTGAATATTCTCTATTAAACTATATTAATTTCTTTTACGAAATGACACAAATATATACAGTGAAAATCCTTGAACATGAAACTGAAGGGGGGGGGGG
>BMAV01009136.1:71053-92380 GCA_019973955.1 Trichonephila inaurata madagascariensis | reverse complement strand
CCCCCCCCTCGAGTGCCCTTCTCCTTGATTATCAGCTGAGCTGGAGGTGTAGGAATAAATGAAGAACTAGGGAACTGCGGTGATCTTAATTTGACTTTATTAAGATCTTAAAACTTAATCATCTAACAGATTAGATAATAATAATATATGTGAGAGAATCTACGATGACAAAGCACACAATATGTATATTACCGAAAAAACGTAACCCGGACCACTATTAATAACTAACTCGCCTAAACTCATTTCCAATACTATCACAGATCCTAATATTAAATAGTCACTCCTACCTTAATTTCGATCGATGATTCAATCTTACTGGAAGTTACGTAATTACTGGAGTGCAATGGTATGCACCTTGACCTAATGGCTCTATGTCAGGAATAACTTCTGTTAGCTGTCACTTAATCTTTCTCAAACCTCTTCAAGCTTGAATCACACATTGATTATCATAACATTCCTCAAATTGCCACCCCATTTATTCTAACTTCTGTTATTAAAAAGCTTCCTAATTTGCATCTTTCCTTCACCCTTCACTTCTTGGGCTTGGTTGGAAAAGAGTTACCAATAATTCTGGCCCCAAAGAACCCAAAGGACATGTTAATGAAAAGCCGTGTGAGACCGTCACATCCTGATGTGACTTCATTTAATAAACTGAACTTGTGTTCCAATTCTATTGGTAAAAAATCGAAGAACTTGAAATGCTACTAATTGATTTCCAGTTTAGTTTAATATGGCTTCAAAAATTTGTTGAAACTAGGAAAAGGTTGGAATTGATTGAAACAGGAAGATTAACAAGCAATATACGTAAAAATGGCAGGAACAAAAATTTTTTAACTTGGAATTCGATTCCAAACACATTTAACGGCTTCAAAAGGATGGCTCATACTATTTTGACCATATTTTCATCTACGCATAACTGCAGGTTATTGTTTTCAGAAATGAACATATAAGGCACGTTTGGAAACCATTTGGCAGAAGACTCCAATTCAGTATGAATTCTGCTAAAAGTAACATCTTATAACCCTAATATGTTATTTGTCATCTAATCTGCAACAACAGAAGTCACATTAATGTTACTTTAATTTGAATCACATTTATAACTAAAAAATTTACTACTTTTAGTGTGAAATATATTTTTTTCGCAGTAAATAAAGAGTATTGAGTTGTCAGTATTTAATTTTTATTATTTTCCCAATATTCGCAAGCCAAAATTATTTGCCGCACGTCTATATTGCATTAAACATTTCTTTAGGTAAAAAATGGCACGTTGATCCATAAAGGTTTGCCACCACTGTCTTAACTGTTTGGCTTGGTGTAAAGGAATGGGAATGGAATATAGTTAACCTTGATCCCTCTGGTGCTAGTGGCACCTTATACCGTCCCTATATCTAGTTCAGTTCGTTTTTCCTCTTTGTTTGAGAAAGACGTTGCTGTGTTGAAGTGCCGCGATCATGATAAACTTAAAAATCGAGTTGCCATAAATTTGAAATTCCTTGTGAAATTATATATAAATCCAAATGAATGTTTTAAGTCGTTAAAAGAGGTGTTTGGAGATAATTGCCAGTCACATAGTAAAATTTGTTCGATCTGTGATATCAGTAACCGATAATGCTCATTATTTTGTTCGATATTAATGATATAATCACGAATGAATGGGAACCTCAAAGTCAAACCGTAAAACAGTTGTACTACATTAAGATCCTGAGAAAGCTCAGAAAAAGAGTGAGGAATAAAAGACCAGATCTGCAGAACAACAAGGCGTGAATTTTGTACTGACAACGTCCAGATGCACATTGCATCTCTGTGAAACAATTCTTGGTGAACAAACGCATTATTGTGCTCGAGCATCTACCCTACTCACCAGATATAGCACCATATGGCTTCTACTTGGTTTTAAAGTGAAAAAGGCATTGATGGGAACACATTTTTAGTCTTTAGAAGAGGTGAAGGTAGAAACGACAAACTAACTGAAGATATAGTGACATTTAATAAGCCACGGTACTTCTTTGAACGGAGCAAAACTCGCGTGCAGCTATATATTAATGGGGAAGGGTGGTATGTTAAAGGGGATTGAAAGGTATTGATACCTTGTTTTCATTAAAGCTTATTTTTAAGAATAGTCCGGTTATTTCCTTGTCAAACCTAGTATAATAGTTTGTCAAAACACACAATAAATATTTAGTTACAAAATCCTTAGTAAAATGTTTAACCCCGGAAATATTTATGTTAAATAAAGTAAGATGCGACTAAAATAGTTGATTTCTTCCAAAAATTAAAAGTTTTATTTTTAATGATATACATATGGACGCGTTACAGTAAATTCTCTCGAATTCGGAGTTTCATAAATAATAAGCTTTTAATCTAAGTAGAACATTGTTATAGTTTCTAGAAAATCAAACTCCATTGTTCTTTTAGCAACAGTTTTCTGAACCACTATGTAAAAACAATTTTATAAAACATTTATGTAGATGAGATTGTCAATATGTGTGTGATTGGTTTGTGGAATAATCCTCTATAAGGAAAATGCACGAACAGCATTTTCTTTTCAAAAAAATTGCATGTACAATAGTTTTATAAGAAGATTTCTTATTATACATATAGAACAGCGTTTCTCAAACTGTGGGGCGCACCCCCATGGGGGGGCGTGACTACCCTACGAGGGAGCGCGAGCCTATCGAAAAGTTGAAAGCAAAGGATTATTTTAAAAAATAATTTATTTGCAGAAAGTAAAAAAACAAAATACATTCTGACATAACAAAAAAAGAAAATTAACATTTACACTGATGTAATGCACTCATAAATGTATCATTACTGTATAATTTATTTTATAATTAAGGAAGAAAAAGGAATAAATAACAAATCCTCTGAGAATAAGGAAATCCTCCCCAAACACTCTAAAGGTCCTTTTATTGCATTTTAAAGCCTTCGGAATAATTTTATGGATAGCAATGCACAGAAAAGGTCGTACTTCGGAAAGACGTATATATATGTCCGAAGCATTTAACGTATCGGTTGAGCGAAACGTATGTATATACGTCGCTGCACTTTAGAGGTTGAAGTCGTATTGTAGATTTAGCGGTAAAGTATAGTATTATTAAGTAAGTAAAGTATAGTATAGATTCAAAGTATTGAATTCAATGCATTGTTATTTGCATAGAGAAGGGGGGGGGGGGATGAAAATTATAATTGAATATTCGGTGGCAAATATTGAAAGTTTGAGAAGCACTGATACAGAATCAGTTTCTAAAAAAATATGTGGAACAGTTTCGAAAAAATACTTTTTGTAGTAGAATTTTTTAAAAAATTATCGGTAAAGCAATTCTTTGAAAAAAATGTATGGGAAAAGGATTTTTTAATAAATTACAAGTACAATACACTTCCTAAAAATTTTTATATTTAGGAGTTTGGTAAGAGAATTTGTATGTATGTGTAAGAAAATCACTTAAAAATGTAAGAATAGTATTCTAAAAAGGATATGTCAATGATTTTTTTAAAAAAATAGATATCAAACCATTTTCTAAGAAAATTTTTAGAACAGTTTTGTAAGAAGATTTGTATGTATATTTATAGAACAATTTTAAGGGAAAAAAAGTGCACTTAGTACAATTTTCTTAAATTATAAAACAGTTTCTTAAAAAATTAAATTTGAGCGTTAATTTTTTTCAAAAAAATGTATGAAAAGAAATTTTCTTAACAATTTTTATTAGAAATGCATGACAGCAGTTTGAAAGATTTGCATGTAGAAGAAATTTATAAAAAATTGAACGTAGAACATGTTTAAAGAAAATTGTAGAACACTTGGGGTAAAAAATACTTCGTAGAATATCATAGAAATATGAGCAGACGAAAATGATTCCGTGAAATTTTACGGTTCAGATATTCTTTGGCAGAAAATTCGTGAAAATGGCGTTCCATGCGTGAAAATATACCATTTGAAAGTAAAATTTCCGTGACTGAAGTTTTCTGAAGTGTAAAGTATTCCACAATACAAATGAACTGAGTTTCCAAAAAAAGAAGTTTCGTATCAGAAGATTTCTGTCGAGTATTTTTGCGACTTGGCTCTCTTTTTTTACTATTCGTTTCGCTGAAAGAATCATTGGAACGAAAAAATGGAAACTAGGTATTATATTTGACAAATACGTTTAGAGATGCTGCACCAACTAATAGTTTCTTATCATATTTTCAAGTTTATTATTATTACTTTTTTAGGTTACTTTTACAAGTGTTTAGCTTAAATGAATTTGTTGTACATTACATTTTAAATGGAAAATTTTATAAAGCCATTTGATTTTGACCATAGTATTTTCGAAGATTTTTATATGGAAATAATAACGGAGAAAAAAAATCCTATTCACTGATTAAAATAAACTTAAAAATTACAATTTTAAATAATATTGTTCCTTTTTATGCTATGTAATATTTATTGTTACAAATTAATCCTGAGGAAGGCAACCGACAATTCCAATTACTTGAATTATAACAGATTTATTAATGGGCACAAGGACAAACAGTTGACTACACGAAGATAAACCGACGTACATACACAAAGAAATATTATAACAGATTATTTGCAATGGGAACTCTAAAAAAGGAGAACTTAGAATTCCAAATAAGAATCTCTAAATTCATAGAAATTTCTATAAGGGTTGATCCTACAGCCTTCTAGATGATTTCGAGGCGATGCAGTATTTTTTGCCAATTGTTAACTCTTATCATATCTCCTATGGCTTACATTATCTTATTTTCTATGTTCATGCTGGGAAGCAAACTTTGCCTGTAAAAATCTAAACTTTCCACAATGAGAACACCGCTGTACACCTGGCGTGTTTCATTATTATACTTTGTAATATTAAAGATTTAACTGACGGATATTAGTAAGTTACACACATAAAAAAATATTATAACGGATTATTTGTAAAAGGTCAAATCGCTCTCTAGAACAGTTCCACACTTTATAAGCATCTGACGACACACTCAGATGGAAATATTTTCATGCATTGCATCTTTTTAATATGTAGAAGGTACAAATATTTAAATTAATCCTTTTAACACAGCGTTTCTCTAACTGTGGGGCGTGCCCCCCCTGAGGGGGGGGGGGTGTAACAACTCTACAAGGGAGGGCTCGAGCATATTGAAAAATCAAAAACGAAAGATTATTTTTAAAAATTATTAATTTATTGAAAGTAAACAAACAAAATACATTCTGACATAATAAAAAATTAAATACACATTTACACTGATATATTACACTTATAAATGTATCAGCGCTACACACACAATGTATTTTATAATTAATTTAACAAGACTAAGTAAAGAACAAGCTTAATAATTACCAGTGACCCTATGGGATTATCATATATATATATAAAAATTATATGCAAAAATTAACATTTATCTTTATAATTTGTACGGTTTATATTTAATCCTTTAACTGCCGATTAAAGGCTACGTGATTCGCTTCCCAATGCCAACTATTTTCCACGTAGGCGCGCGTATATGATATATGTGGGGTGGGGGGGGGAGAAGGAATAAAGAAGCAAATAATCTGAAATAAGTAAATCCTTCGCAAACATTGTCAAGGTCATTTTATTGCATTCCAAAACCTTTGGAGTATTTTTTGCATAGCCGTGCACAGAAAAGATCGTACTTCAGAAAGACGTATATATACATCAGGGGAAATTAACGCTTTGTCTAAGCGAGACGTTTATATACGCCGGTGGTCCTTAAGAGGTTAAGGTCGTATCGTAGTTTTAGCGTCAAAGTACAGTACTATTGAATTCAATAGAGTTTTATTGTATGAGGGGGCGTGATGAAATTTATGATTAAATATTGGGTCGCGAATATTGAAACTTTGAGAAGCACTGTTTTAGAGAGATTATCTCTCTATGTTGGTGAGATTCTCGAAATTCCACAAGAATATTTAATTCTATCGACTGATTCTGGTTGCAAGAGAAATAAGATTTAATTTAACAACTCTTAGGAATGTTTAATTTTAGTGTTAAACATAATTGTATTATCTTAAACAATCCGATGGTAGAAAAACTTGAATACAATTATGTGATTAATACAAGAACCTAAAACAAATATGGAAAGTATCCCAAGGATAAACATCAATTCCTCCTAACTTTCCTTCTTAGTAGATTTGAAGTCTAAAGCAGTGATTACCAGACGCCGTTCCGTGGACCGGTACCGGTCCGCGGATCAATTGGCACCGGGCCACGCCAGGAACATTAAAGTAGTCTCATTTTATGTACTGGAGTGCATTTCTCTTGGGTTTGTGCGACTTTTCATATAAATCCTTTCATATTCCATGTTATAAATCACTTTATATTCATTTTTTGGTGTAACTGTAATTTTTTCTGAAGGGGTCTTCAAATGCAACTACATTAAAATTATTAAATCAAAACAATCTAAAATATATTTAAAAAAATCTATGCCCTACCCTCAGCGGGGCCGCGGTAAAATTATCAAGCATTGACCGGTCCGCGATGGGGAAAAGGTTGAGGGGACACTGGTCTAAAGAACCGGATCTTGTCAATATTACTGTTTTTGTTTTTAACAATATAAATATTATCCTCTTTAAAATGCATTTTCAAATGTACTTCCTTCTGTAACGATATCAAAACAGAATAAAAATTTGAGGTAGTTATAATTATTAAAATAGAAGAAGATGTAATCTTTTATACTATAAAAATTCTAGGTATCCGACTACGCGTTCGGAACTGTGGTTTTAAAAAGGCGCATAAATGGATAATTTTCATGATATTTAGTGTCACTTGGATTAGAATACATGTATAAATTTGTTTTAAGGACATTTTGACAAAAAAATTTATTTAAATACAATATTTCGGCAAAAAATCAACTTAGAATAACCCTTTTCCAAAATGTTCTCCTTTTGTGAAAAATGCTTCCATTATAATAATATTTTGCCTGTATATAGCTCAGACCTCTGTACAGAGGCTCAACTATGATTTTTGAAAAATTCTCATTATTTTCAGAGTGACAACCATTTAAAATAATTATCAGCGTATTTTTCTTAAAATTTCTGCCCTGTGTTGTCGTAAAACGTGGGTAAACCCACTTCTAAGTTATATATTTCAAAAATTCTAGTTGAGCCTCTGTACAGAGGTCTGAGCTATATACAGACAAAATATTATTATAATAGAAACATTTTTCTCAAAAGGAGAACATTTTGAAAATGGGTCATTCTATGTTCATTTTTTGTCAAAATATTTTGTTTTTAAATAATTTTTTATTGTAATATACTATTCTTAAAACAATTTATGTACACTTTCTAATCTAAGTGACACTAAATATCATAAATATTATCCTTTTATACGCTTTTGCAAATTCAAGGTTCCGAACGTAGTCGGATACCTTAAGAATGATCAGTACGTAAAAGTTTTCCTGCTTTTTATATAAAACGGAGAGCCTTTATATAATTCTCTTCACGTAAAATAAGCATTTATCGAATTTTCATTATCGATATAGGTTTGTTTTCATCATCATCTTTTAGTTCTCGATGATTATTTATAAATTAGAAAAGCCTTACCCGATTCCAAACTGTAAGACAGGGGAACTGATAATATAAAATCGATGCGAGTTTAGGAGTAACACAATAACGATATCCGCTTTCTAAAAGACAAGTTTACTTTTGAGTTTTCAAAAGCAGGATATAATTAGATAATAATTCCCGTTAGACATCGAAAGTTTGCAGAGTTTAGAAAAATGCACATTTTTTGTCAATTATAATTTAAGAGAGTCTAATTTACTTCTTATTTTTCAAAGAATATTTTCAGGACACGGTCTGTTTGGATAGAATGATATTTTTCTAGCATATTTATAGTATTTAAGTCTTGTAGTATTGGTGACACAGCGATTTCAGCGACAAAACTCAATTATTGCTTAAGGATTGTTTTTTGATGTTCAATTAATTGCGTTTCATTTTTTTAAGGTTTATATAATGTGCTGCTAATTAGAGGGCTAAGTTAGAGTTTATATAATACACTCTCTGCGTGGTAAAAGTAGTTTTTCACATTTTTTACTCTTTTTTTCAGTTCTTGTTCGTTTTAATTAATGTTTTATTAAACTGTTGATGTGTAGACTAATAATACTAGACACTTTAATTCTAACACACAATTAATTATTGGAGATAATACTTTTGTCTTGATGTTCAGCTTTCAATGTTTACATAAAACATTAAATTTCTTCATCTGGCAATAATTTTCCCTATTCTTCTTATTTTATTTATATGTTCGACATGGCCCTTAAGATATTTCTGAAGGTCTTTTTAAATTGTAATTAAATTACAAAGAATTATTATTGTAGAAATATAAGTAAAATATTTATTTTTATATAAAGTCACTAATGACATTTTAATAAGGACAATTTGTAATATTAAAATATATTAATTAACTAAGTTACACTATTATTTGTAAAACTTAAACCACCATGAATTCACTGAAATTTACAGAAAGTTTAGAACAGGTTAGTATAAGAAAATAATTTAAATAACCACGTGATCACGTACGTTTATATGGACTAAGAAATATTCCCTAAACCTTCTAAGTTGTCCGTAAATAAAAAACGCTATAAAGATACATCGAAGTTTGTGCATCATCATTTAATTACTATAAATAATCAATTGAAAATAAGCATGCCATTTTAAAAAAAATTAGGGTGTTATACGAAAAACTTATGCAGTTCAAACGAGGTAGCATGTTTGACCTCATTGAAGGTGGATTTTTTAAAATCATGAGATAACCACTCACACGGGACATAATAGAAGTTGGGAAATATGTCGTATACTTAAGATGGTTTTTCAATTCCTACTATTAGCTCGCAATGTCTCTATATATTTATTTATTTATATATTTGTATATTTATTTATCTTAGTGGTATTTTAATAAAATGCATTTTAAAGCGCTAAATTGAGCTGAAATTTCATATACAGGATCATTTTGGATGACAATACAATAATTTAATTATAATTAATAAAAATTAATTGATTAAAACTAATTATTTAAAGAATTACAAATACAGCCACGTTGGCGACTTAGCGACCCTTTTTGCGACTTGTGTCATAACTTGAAAAGTTTTTTTTTCTCACGTGTTAAAGCATTCAGTTGGACTGAAATTAAATGGACAATACGATACTTTAATGATAATTAAAAAAAACTAATGACCACTTAATGTTGTGATTTTGTCCTATGTATATACATATTTTATATTAATTGTAACTATTTAATAAAAAGTAGCTAAAATAAAATTTTTCGTTCTTGATCTAAGTAGGAATGGACTTAAAAACTAAATTTTTATATTACTTGTTATACTAAAAATATGCAAATGAAGGCACTCTTTCAACACACCCTTGTAGTAGTTTTTTTTATTGAAGAGTTTTACGACGACTCAATTAAAAGTATAGAGGATATTTCTTGGCTTATAAATCTGGGATATTGCTTTGTAATGCCAATAATTTGTACATCCAAACGTGTTTTGGTATTTCTGCAAATTTCCCTGAAATTCAATAAATCCTTCTTAGGGTTGGCATTTTCAGCGTGTATTCCAGCTGATGGAATGGCTAGCCAGATCTTCAGGCCTGAAACCCATAGAGCTGGGGGATTCACAATTCAAAATTTTAAAGAGTCAGTGGGAAGGCGTTGAAATTGGCAAGAGTCACACGTCATAATTAATACAATAAAATCTATATGCTTGAGGACTAGTTGCAGTATAGGTACTACCGATCACAGACACCATGGGTTGTATGTTGTACACACCTGTCATAAAACAGGTCTAGGAAGCTCTTGGCAAAAAAACTGCAGCTCGTCACAAAACATTCATGGAGCTATGAAGTCTCTAGGTGAAGCAGAGGAGTTGAGTTGAGTTGGGTGTTTTATGGCGCAAGAGCCAGTTTTGGCTATACTGCGCCAAACATTCATAGGTCTGTGGTCTGGACGGGAAGAGAAGAAAAGAAGCAATTGGATGACAAGATGGAGGGTCGAAAATAGAGAAGGATCACTGGGGTACCCCGAGGTCGTGACACCCGTGTTTACCAAAGATAGTAAACCCCTTGGGAAAAGGAAAAGATCACTAGGGTACCTCGGGATTGTGACACCCGTACCCACCTAAAGAAGGTGAGCCCCCTGAGGGAGGGGGGTGAAGCAGAGGAATTCACTGGCTCAATACCTCATAAACAGCACGGGAGCTCGTTGGGAGAGTTGCATTGCAGTCAGCTAGACTTAGGTTACATTCACGAACTGAAAACATTGTAATAATGGGGCAAATGATATATTCCTTGTTCTACAATAAATTTTTATGTCATCTTGTTGATAGCATATGATTATGATATGATAGCATTTTTATCGTTTAAATAACTAAGGAATCACCTGGAACAGAATTCACTTAAAATATAGCAACCAATTTAGAATAAATTACTTATTCGAAACTTTCTGTCTCTTTTATACAAAAATGTATCAACTTTTTTTTCATTAAATCTATATACACTTAAACATTTTAGAACGGATTAAGAATCTCAAAAGTTAAGAATGCTCATAATTTTATTTAATGCAGTTGAAAAAATTACTTTCTAAAATAAGGGTACCAAACATTATGAAATGTTTTTCTGTACTGTTGGGCACAATGGATTAAAACCCATTTAATTTATATTTTATGCGCATACGCAAATTATTACGAAAAGTTTTATTCCTATTTTTATATATTACATATTTACTTAAAAGTGATGATAAATATGAATTGCGAATCAAAGAATTTATTTTCTTTTTTCCATTCATTAACAATGTTTCACAAAATTATTTAATTTATCATAATAATGTTATAAAATATTATGTCTCTGTATTATTACCATATTTTTAGTTTAATTTATTGCTAAATTTTATTTTAAAAATTCATCCATGTGAGAAGATGGATATCTCTCAGCTGTTATATAACAATAATAATAAGTTATTTATGCATTGTGCAAAGGCCATTCCATTAATAATAAAATAAACGTATAAAACTATTTTTAAAAAAATGCGTACAAGTTTCTTAGAATTTTTCTGACAACAATGCAAAAAATAAATAAATAAATGTTAAAACTATACCAATATTTCTTCTAATGGAATTTTAAAATACTCAATACACGTTATAAAATATCATAATCAACAGCGTCATAAAATATCATGAATAAAAACAGCTGTTTACAAAAGCAAAAAAAAAAATGTTTAAAAAAAGATGACTTATTACATTTTGACAAAATAAAAGCTCTTCAAGGTCCCGAGGGAGAAATAGAACCATTTAATAAAGTACTTCCAAAGCAGTGGGAGATTACACGTAATTGAAACGACAAAAGATCGTTCGTAAAGATCCTGAAACTCGATCATAAAAAAATGGAATTGAAAAAGAAATTGAAGAAAAAAAGGTGATAGCATAGACCCCTCCTATCTTAATTCTCCTCCCCCAACACCAGAGTCCGCTCTCGTCAAAGTGAATGAAAAGCCCCTCATCCGGAGTCAGAAATGATGAAAGATCCTTAGAGGAGAAGTTCATCCTGAGCTTCCTTCTCTTCATTTAGTCGAGCGTTGGTTAGCATGCTGCCAAGACGGCACGAGTTATGACACAGGAAATGGAAAGCGGTGCCAATGAGAGTTTGGCTGTGCAGATCGCACGGCACGTCGAGACCACGACGGAGATGTATAATTTTAAATATTATCCAGGTAAGTTTGAGATAAAATTCTCCGCAATTTTTTTTATAGGGTTACTTGCAGCTTTCTCAAACTATTTTTGATTGTAAAAATTCTGTGCAAACCATTTAGAAGTTTTTCGGTAGTTTATTTATTATTTTATTTTGGTAAAAGTATACAAAAAGTTAATAAAAAAAATTTTTAAATTGTTCATTTTTTTAAAAAAAATTGAAGTTTCTTAGAAGTTTTACAGGTTGTTTTGAACGACCGATTGTATTGTTAAAAAAGTAAACATTATCGTAAATTTCTTAACTATTGATTTGCGTTAAAAAAATTATTTTCACAGTAATAAATATTGATTTATGTATATAAGTTTTATAATTCAGCATTTGAAGAAAAAAATGTAAATTATCTAAAAAAATTTATAAAAATTTTTAATGTACACGTGCAACGCTATTAATAAGAAAAAATTATGATTATGGTTATTAGTTTACTTTTTAACAGCTCGTTTATGACTCATAATTAATATGATTAATATTCATGAGTGCATATTAAAGAGTAGAATATCATTTTTTACTTTGTAAACTTTATTTTTTCTATAAAAATATACTTTTAGTGCAAGTTTATATTGTTGCAGATTATTTTTTATCGGATATATAGTTAAGGTTTATTGTATACCATACAGTATTGTATTAGATTAAATATATATGTTTTATAATTAAAACACATTAATGAATTACCTATTAAAGCTATATTTTACAATTTATAAAATTTTACTTTTTGTAGTTTGATTTTTAAAAATAAATAAGAAAAACTTATATTTTATAATAAAAGAACTGTGCTTTTTTTTTCTTAATATAAACAGAATATTAACAAATGACGGTTTCGAAATCTGATTGTACATTTTCAATAAAATACACGATGGGGCTTAGAAAGTAACGATTTAAAGTTTTTATATTAATTAAAGTGCTAAAAATTTGTTATGTAATACTATTTTTCTAACTCTTGGAACAAAATTTTCGGAATATTTATTTTTAAATACTAAAATCATGTTTTTATTTCCCAAGACATTTCCTATTTAGAATAACTACAATTTTTCTACAGAATTTGGAAATTATTACTATATTAATAACCAAGAGTTGTGTGTGTGTGATACTATAATTGAAAATAGTGTAATTAGTACGTTTTGAAAATAAATAAAACAAATTTTAGAGTAAATAATGAAAATTTATATAATTTGTTAAAGGATTACTCTAAAATTTTTATAATAATCTAAATACTTGTAAATTTGTTATAGAGTTTACTTAAAATAAAGCATGATATTCAAAATTAACAGAACCGCATATATTATTATTTTTTAAAAAAATGTTCTTTCATTAAATAAGAAATGAAGTCCATTAGATGTCTCAAAATTCCATATTGATATTTAAAACAAAGTTTTTTACACCATGATACGATAATGTATAAATTTCTGTTACGAATATATCTATAAAAGCATTTAACATAGAGGGAGAGAGAATAATTATTTCGAAAATATATATTACATTCGATCTGAATGTCGGAGGCTAAGAAACTAAAGAACTATATATATTAACTGTGTTACTATAGCTAATGAAGGGTACTTATCAAAAACAAACCACCATTACAAAATGGTTTTAACAGCTTGAAACTTTTGCAACATCGTAAAAGACCTCCTTTCCCCTTTTGTAAATTACAGCGATTTTTGTACGCATTAATGATAATGTTTCCATCAGATGGTATTTTGAAATATAAGGCACATAAGAGAGAGCGGAGTAAATAACCAATAGTTTTAATGCGAGTGCTTTAGGTTTGTAGTATTAGATATAAATGGTTTTTTTTTTCAGAATGATTGCAATGAGTATTGATGTACAGAATTTTGAAGTATAAGCTATTTATATTTTCAGTAATTGGCGATTTGAAGTACATAAGTGGAATTCATAACTTTCAATTTTAATACGAATGTTAAAAATATATAGTATTGTTTACAAAGGATTTAAATTATATTTAGAGCAAGTGTTTGGAATTTTGAAGTACAGGTGATTGATTGATTGAATATTAACGTCACACCGTTCAGCTACACGAGGGCTTTTGGCAACGGACCACGTAATTTTGAGCGATGGTCAAGTAACGTGGACGACACCTGAGCTGGCACCCCCCTCTCCTAACTACCACACCACACAACGGGAGGACGTTTCAGCTCTCGACAGATTTAACGTGCATCGCTGCCCTACACGGCAGGTCTTTAGTGGTATTGGACTCGAACGCGTGACAAGGCAAGCCACGATCTGATACCTATACCACTCGGCTACCGCGGTCACACACTGAAGTATAGGAATCTCAAATCTAAAAGTTAACCCATTAAGTTTTAAAAATTTCACAATATTACTCGTTTAAATAATTGGATTACATATAAAATGTATATTAAATTGCAGGATTGAAGCTGGCACAACGAAATGGTTAAAAAAAAGCCAATCTTTTAGTTTAAAAACCTAGTATAATCACCTCCGGCAGCTGTTCACTTTTGTGCATAGCTGTACTAATTCATGATAAATGTATTATATTCTTGTTGAAAGTTCGCGTCAAAATTGATCTGGAATATTTTTCTGTATATCCTGAAATCTATGTTCTTCTAAAGGTATTTGAGTTGGGGTTAGATAAATATTGGCCAGAAGGAGAAAAATCGGGAGAGCAGGAAGGATGTTTCATTTCTAAGATCACTCCCATGTTTAATTAAAAACAGCTTCACATTAATAGCATGTCACGCCCCCGCGTTGCCATACAGTAGAAACCAGCTCCCTTCCACACGAAACTATAGTTACCCATGCTGGACTCTACGTTAACCAAATTAAAATCGCAAGGTGTGATGTTTGAGAAAATTAATGTAGCTTCAGAGGTAGGAATTTAAATATTTGGTTTATTTACGCCACAGTTAATAATACAGAATATGCATTTACATTGAAGTTATTCTAAATATTGGTTATTAGAGATCAGAAAGTGATATTTGCGAGAGAGGAGACCACGCAACCGTTCTCTTCGGTGTTTTTCAAAGGACTCCCTTCACTTCAGGATCTTGGGATGGGAGCGGTTTCTTTCTGATACCTAGAATCACACTCGTTTTTCTTTTCATCGTCAAAGGTTGCCAGGGTGAGGTCAGAAGAAAGGACCCCACAATATTTAGGGGTACACGTTGGGGGTATTCTATTAGAATAATATTTTAACTGTATATAGCTGTACAGAGGCTTGTGACGGGCTCACGCGTCTTTTCTTTAACATGACCTCTGGGTTCTTTGGGGGCCAAGATTAAAGGCAACTCTTTTCCAACCAAAACCCAAGAAGCGAAATGTGAAGAGGAAATGCAAATAAGATAGCTTTTGTTGTTGTTGTTACTAATGCCACCTGATCGGCAAAGGCCAGATCGAGGCCCACGAAATTCAACATGGGAAAGGGCTAAGTGACGCCTGTCGTTAGCCGTAGCTTTGAGCACCATAGAGGTGACAAAACGATTGGGCTCGATTCCACCCCAATTTAGAGGGAGAACACTCTGGGAGTGGTCAGAGGCTTCCCACCTCTCTTCCCCTTCCACCAACCACACGAGAGAACTTGCGACTCGACGGCTATTTAGAGTATCCCCATGCTGCGCAGGCACTATACATTTACAAACATCCATGTCTTCTCCGGGATTCGAACCCAGTCCCTATGGCACAGCAGTCAGAGTCGCTAACGACTATACCGGATGGGGACAAGATAGCTTTTAAATAACAGAAGTTTCAGTAAGTCGAATGGCAATTTGGGGAATGTTATGTGTGAAAGAGATACAAGCGTGAATTGACAGCCAATTGTGAAGTTACCTTGAAGATTAAGCCATTAGGTCAAGGTGCATACCACTGCACGCGCGCCCAGACGCCTTTTCATAAGATTGAAACTAAAATTGGATTAAGGTAGGATTGATTATTTGATATTAGGACTTGTAACATTATTAGAAGTGAGATTAGGCGATTTAAGTAGCGATAGTGGTCCGAGTTACGCGATTCGGTTTAGCTATTACTGTGTGTCTGTTCATTGTAGATTCTCGCATATATATTATTATCTTAATTGTTAGATATTTAAGTTTCATTCTTAATAAAGTCATATTAAGAATTTAAAAATGTCTATTCCTTTTGTAAACACTACACCTCTAGCTCACGCGGATAATCAAAGAAACGGTCACCTTAGGGGGCGATTTCACAACGTGTGTAAAGGAACGCTGTTATCCTATCCAGAAAAAGAAGCCAATTTATCAGCTGTGTGACGCGAAGACGTCACAATGGGTATTCTTTATCGACAATTTGATTAAATGGAATAAGCTTGTGGTAAATCTGTCTATGGTCCAGAAAGAATGAACTATTAATATCACTTTATGTTTTGAAAGCAGAATTTGTGCAATCTTGGAGAGCCTGTGGATCACCGCTATACACTTTGTATGTTCATTTCCAAATCGTATTGCTAGCTCCAGCATGCATCTCCTGTCATAATCAAATACGGAAACTTCCCCCTTCCTCCTGAAAAAAAATCTCCAACAGCTGCGGTGATTAATTTCTAATTTGAATCCTTTAAAAATGAGGCATAAATCTTCAGCGAGTCTCTCTTTTCCCCAAAATCCCTATTAAAATTTTTCAAGTTGCGTACTCGTCAAGATTTAACTCCTCCGCAAGCATCCTAAGGATCATCAATCTCACAGTTTTATTTTTGAGAATAAAATACCATTATATAGTACTTTATCTTATTCGTTCAGTGCAAAATTTGTACTTTCTTTTAACAAAGAATACTTTACCAAAATCGAATGGATGGATGCGAATGATGTTTGATTATTTTCAATACAAATAACGTTTACAATTTACTTTTGTTTATCATTTAGGAGACATTTATTTCATTTAATTTAACAAAATTATGTATTATTTAAACTTAAATGAAGTTATGTGGTGCTTCCACGAGTAACTTCAGGAGAATTCATTTTTAAACGGTATTCTTTAGGGGGGGGGGGGGTAGGCCCCCAATTGCCTATTTAATTAGATTTGGTTCAAAATTAAGAGGTCTGACATTTTGCAGCTTTTTAATTCCGTTCTATTGTGGGAATTTATGTCTTCAAATGCGAATAGAATTTCCGTATTTTTTTTTTATACATTTGTGCGTAAAAATGTGATACTTACAAAACTCGAATTAATTTAAAGCAGGGGTCGGCAACCCTGTAGCTGTGTAGTGTGCCACACCAATCTTTCATTATGCATCAGGGTGCTGCATGGTAGGACATGTTTGAAACAATTCGATTCCCGCTGAAATGTATGCGCAGTTAGAGAGTGAGTGAGTGAGTGAATATTAATGTCGCACTGTTCAGGTACACGAGGACTTTTGGCGACGGACCACGTAATTTTGAACCATGGTCAAGTGACGTGGACGACACCTGAGCTGGCACCCCCTCTCCTAACTACCACACCACACCAACGGGAGGAGCAGTTAGAGAATAGAAGTCAATAATAAATATTTACAGCTTTATTATACATCAGCTTTTTATCATTTTAAGATGTTTACTTACATTAAAAATAAACAACATAGAACATATTCCTTCAACACAAATAAAAAAAAAAAATTGTTTGCAAATAATGTGTTATAAATCTTTAAAACATGTTTATTAAAATAAGAAATAAACATAAATAATTAATTTCCCTTAAATACAGTGAAATCCGTTTAACGTGAAAACCCTGAAGGCGAAATATCGGTTAACACGAAATAATAAATCTGTCCTGATAAACTACTATGTATTTTCATCATATTTTCTCTTAATACGGTACAAAAATCGATTAACACGAAACGATTTCCCTTATGGGAATGAACAAAATACGGAAAACACCAGCCGTGTTGGAGAGAAGAAAAGTCGTTTGACATGTTTTGTTGAAAGAAGACTTCCTTAGCTTCGAAATACCCACAGAATAGCCTGTGACACAAGCCAATTTTGTTTATCTAAGCTACTTTTACCCTCCATCCTTACACGTGCCACACAAAAACATCTCATCTCGCATCAGACGGCTTTGAAATTCGGTGACATCGTAGTTTGAGTAAAAATCAGGGAGTTTAGTTCTCATTTTTTTCTGTTTTACCAGAACTTTTTTTTCCTAACACAATGGCAAAGAGCTCAGGGGGAAAGTAAACTGTTATTTTGCTTAAAATAAAGATGGAGCGTCTTAAAACAGTTAATCAAAAACAGAAGACAAAAATGGAAATCTGTTAAGATTTTGCTATTGCAAACTCTACTTTATCAACAATAATTTAAAAAAAGCAAATTACGTAAGTGCTCGAACGATTTTTATTAAATATATGCATATAAACATAACGTATTACTTAATATTGAGATTAATGCGAGACATATACATCAAAACTTTCATAAAAACACTAATAAAAAATATTTTATAACGGAAATAACAGGATTTAATATTTGTTTACCTTTTATTTATTTTTAACTTTTCCAAATCAAAATAGTGTAAGCTGTAGCTCAAAACCCGGAAGAACTTTTTTTTTCGGATTGACAGGGCCGATAAAAGAATAGTTTAATAAAATCAATCCATCTTTGTCATAAATCACGCAAACCCAATACATCTTCTTGCTAGATATTATGCCCTTACAAAATAAGAAATGACATCTAGTGGCCTTTTTTTTCAGTGACGGAAACTTGCCAAAGACGAATTTATTTATTTTCTTCACAATTTATAAGTTTAATGCAGTCAATTTAACATCACACAACAAAATTTATAAAAAGTCTTTCAAATAAAATATCTCTAAATAAGGACTGATGAAACAATAAATAATTTAAAAGCGGTCTTTTGTAACTTTCCAACTTTCCCCGGGAATTTAACGTAGAATAGAACATCATTTATAAGTAATTAGAATTACGTTTTGGGTCAACTGCGATATTTCTTATGTATCTTAGAGGACCGTTGAACGAGTAATTGATATAAGTTCTTTGAAAGTGATGACAAATGCTTGAGTAACAAATGTTTTACTGTGTTACGCAATTTTATTTCAGTGGGTAGTATTAAAAATTTAGTATTACTGTAGTAAAAATAAATATAAAAGTAGATTAAATTTTCAACAGAAATCCTACGTATGGATAAAACAAAGCTCCTTGGAGGCACATTCAATGTAATTTAAAAACATGATGTTTTCTTTTTAGTTTACTTCTCTTTGGTCATTTACAACTCCCAGGCATTTTGCAAGGACCGAAATATTTTTTTTAGCCCAAAAGTAGCGAAGCAACGTTAGTGGTCACGCGAGGTGACTGAGTCAACTGAGTCTATCCGTTTTATTACTATTTTTTATAGTACACTATAAAATTCTTAATTCCAGTGGAAAATTTACCGAGGAGAAAATATATTTATCTACTTATAAGGACTTTTCAATTTTTCTTTGAAAATTTGAAAAAAAGAATCCAATGAAAATGAACTAAAATTTTTCAAATGCGCGTTACTTAAATAAATGACACAAATCATAGACACTTTTCGCTAACATTACAGGAATGATATTTGCAGGTGAAACTGTCATATTTGGTTCGTTATTGTAGTTTTATTGTCCTTTGAGGATCGACAAATAGCGTGTTGATTTTTTTCTTGCTTGCGTCTTTTTGACCGGGCGCAGTGTGTCTTGTGGTACACAAGTGGATTCGCGTATCTTTCTTGAACTTTCCTTTCAACTCAAATGTTTCATGTTCATCGATTTTCTCAAATTTACTTTCACTATCATGATTAATATCCCTTTTTTTTATCAGGTTCTTCCCTTGCTTGATCAGTTGCAGCTTCATCCAATAAAGACCGGAGATGCTCATTTCATTTCTTTTCTCTGTCTGTCTAGTCTGGACTGGTCTGGGCTGGGCTGGTTTGTCTGTGTCTGTCGACAATATTTTTTTTTCAAAAATCTTTATTTTAGGATTGTACATACTTTTGCCTATTTATCTTGAGGCATAAAGTCCACCAGCAAAACACCGCACCGGTCCCAAAACATTGTTGCTATACTCTTGTGCTTTGACAGAGTTTGTTTGGCTTTGACCTTAAGGTATCCGACTACGTTCGGAACCGTGATTTTGCAATAGCATATAAATGGATAATATTTAGGATATTTAGTGTCACTTAGATTAGATAATGTATATAAAATTGTTTTAAGAATAGTATTACAATAAAAAATTATTTAAGTACAATATTTTGACAAAAAATGAACATAGAATGACCCATTTTCAAAATATTCTCCTTTTGCAAAACCTGCTTCTATTACAGTAATATTTTGCCTGTATATAGCTCAGACCTCTTTACAGAGGCTCAACTAGAATTTTTGATATATATAAATTAGAAGTGGGTTTATCCATGTTTTGAGACAACAGAGGGGAGCAATTTTAAGAAAAAAACGCCGATAATTATTTCAATGGGTTGTAACTCTGAAAATAATGTGAATTTTTCAAAATTTATAGTTGAGCCTCTGTAGAGAGGTCTGAGCTATATACAGGCAAAATATTATTATAATAGAAGCATTTTTCACAAAAGGAGAACATTTGGAAAAAAATGTTATTCTAAGTTAATTTTTTGCCGAAATATTGTACTTAAATAATATTTTTTTGTCAAAATGTCCTTAAAACAATTTTATACATGTATTCTAATCTAAGTGACACTAAATATCACGAAAATTATCCATTTATGCGCTTTTTTAAAATCCCGGTTCCGAACGTAGTCGGGTACCTTAAGGGGAGAGGATGTGTGTCACCATTCCATACTGTTGCTTTGATTCCGGGGTGATATGGGATACCAATGTTTCATCTCCGGTAACGATTCTACTCAACATGTCATCCCCTTCTTCCTCGTAACGAATCAAGAAGTCCAATGAAATGGCAAACCTCTTCTCTTTCGGTTCCGCTGTGAGTAGTCTGGGTACCCACCGAGAACACAATTTCTTAAAGTTAAGGCCTTAAGTCACTATTTTGTGCACCACCGACCGAGAAACATCGGGAAATTCCAATATGGAAGAGTGGGTATCATTAATCTCCTGTTCTCACGAATTTTTGTTTCAACTGATTGCATGAAATCATCAGTGATTCCACAGGGCTGGCCTGAGCGTTCTTCGTCATGGACGTTTGTTCACCCATCTTTAAACTTCCCGACCCATTTTAGAACTTTGCTGTCACTCATTGCTTCTGTGTCATAAACTGACGATGAATGTCTGCACTCGACATGTTTCTTGCAGTCAAAAAACGGATAACAGACCGTTATCTCAACTTGGAGGGTGATTCAATCATCTAAAACATTTTAAAGACGCACAGCAAATCTTACACGACTGCTACAGAGCTGGAAATGGCGCATATGTGTTCGCAAAGGATGTTGGTCTGTGGCGCAGAGACTCGTTGCTGCGCACGCGTGAACTTGGGAAATGTACGCACCAACGGACCTTACTTTAAAAATAGCCTTAGTAAATGAGCAATATATATGTAAGGATAATTAAATTAGATTAAAAATGAAATTCCCTATCTAGCACTTAACTTTTATTTTCTCCTCACCTTGTCAAGTATCAAACTAATCATCCATTTATTTCTTCCGAACATATGGCCTAGCCAATAAACATG
>BMAV01009136.1:21306-48514 GCA_019973955.1 Trichonephila inaurata madagascariensis | reverse complement strand
ATAAATCCCATGTTTGTTTCAAGAAAGAAATTTTGTGGGATATAGACAGTTTATAAAATATTATATTTCTTAAGGAAGATATTATAAACATTTATATTAAAAATTAATCTTTATTTTATATAATAATTAAAGTAAACATTTTGAAGTAAAATTTTCAAGATTTAAGAAAAAAAAATATTTATTATTTAACACCTAAAAGATAACTCAACTATCTGTTGAATTGTTAAATGAGTGTTTATTAACCTCGCCCTACAAAGCAACGCAAAGGTGATTTTGGACTCCATTCAAGTGACAAGGATGGCACCTGAGTTAGCATCTCTTCTCCAAACTACCACACCACACCAATGGGAAGACAATGAGGTCGACAGATTTAACGTGCATCAGCCCTTCTAGATGATGGTTCTTTAGTGGAGTGAGTGAGTAAAAATAAACGTCGCACTGTCCAGCTACACGAGGGCTTTTGGCAATGGACTACGTAATTTTAAATCATGTTCAAGTGATGTGGACGACATTTGAGCTGGCACCCTCCTTTCCTAATTATCACACCAACGGGAGGACGTTTCAGCTCTCGACAAATTTAACGTGCATCGTTGCCCTACACGGCGGGTCTTTAGTGGTACTGGGCTCGAACTCATGAGATGCCTGCCATGATCCGATACCTTGACTACTGGGCTACCGCAGCCCTGGTTCTTTAGTGGCATTTGAGCTAGAAATCGTTATACGCCAGCCTTTAGTCCGTGACCATAACCACTGAGCTGCCGAGGACCGCGCGAACTAATTTTAAAAAAAAATAAATAAATATTAAAGAATAACAAAAGAATATTGTTTTTATTTGGAGCATAACAAAAAGTTTTATAAAGTTGTTTAAAATAATAATAACGATAAGATTAGTGAACTTCGTCTGCATCGTAAAGAAAAAAATGTTGATTGCTTTATAAACTTTAACATAATTTGTCTTAATCTGCCCTTATTATTCATCAATCTGTCAAGCTTTATCTGTCCTTAATTATTCATAAAAAAATTTCAGTTTGAAAATGCAAAGATATTTTTTATAGCTTTAATACTAAATTTGTTTTGTTTTATTTTTATAAAGTAAAACAAAAAAAAAACTTCAGTTTTCTTTGTACTTTCTTTTCCAAAAATCACAATATTTGCTTAAAAGAAGAAATTAAATACCAGACGTATTTCGACTAAATCAAATATAAAAGTTTATACATTTGCCCTTTCAGGCTTCTCCTATTTAAATATATAATTTTAACATACTTCGGTTCGTAATTCCCTAAACTATTTGGAAAGAGCTGTAGGTTATACAAAAATGCTTCTCTAACAAAAATATTCCCTTTTGGATTCCAAACCATTTCTTTTAACATACTTCTGTTGATAATTCCCTAAACTATTCTGAAAGCACTGTAAGTTATAAAAATACTTTTCCAGCAAAGACATTCCTTTTTGAAGACATCCCATATAAATGTTGAAATAAATAATTATCAATACTTTTTAGTTTTATTCTGAAAAGGAAAATTACTGCAAAGCATATTTTAAATGGCAAAAGAAAAATTCACTGTTTATCAGTCGCAGAGTAAATTTCATATAAATGTTTGTATATAGACTAGACTTATTTTTAATATTTCATAAATTCAACCAAAATGAAGAAGAATTATTTTCTAAAATATTATTCTAATCTTCAACTAAATATAAGTCTGGAGTTTCAAAAGTAAGAGAAAAATAAACCTTAACATGGAAATCAGGAGTTATTTAACAGAAAATTACACGATTAAGCTTTTGCAATTAAATAAATCGCGAAACTGAAAATTAACCTTTAGTTATCGAATGTCCAACATAAGACCTCGTGATAGTCAGAATAACAATTTACGGTTGCTCAGAAAATAATGCAATTTAAAACATTAAACTTTTCTGCCTCGATTGTACCAACGAACACCATTAAAAACTGAGTTAGAAAATCCATTTCACTTCAGCAGTTTGCATATTTGCTCTGTAGAATAGAATACAAATTCTAATTACTAAAAGAAACAATTAAAAGTAATGATGGATAGTAAAACACCGTAGCTGTAATCTTAGAATTTGTTAATCATTTTAAGCTAAATAGAAATACAGTAATACCCCGAACTTGTGTATTAAGTACGTGAGTGAATATTAACGTCACACTATTCACCTACATGAGGGCTTTTGGCGAAGGACCTTTTAATTTTGAACCATGGTCAAGTGATGAGGACGACACTTGAAATGGCACCCCCCCCCTCCTAACTACCACACCCACCACACCAATGGGAGGATGGGCTTCGCTCCCCTACACGGCGGGTCTTTAGTGGTACTGGGCTCGAACTCATGGCACACCAGCCACGATCCCATACCTGGACCACTAGGCTACCGCGACCCTACGCAATAGGTGGGACCGAGTGATAACCTATTTTGAATTCGCAAAAGTCGAGGTATAATTTTGCATAAAAATACATATAAATTAATTTTAGTTGGGACTGGAGCTGGAAGAAAATAATAATTTAGAAAATATATAGAAATGCTTAATAAAATCTTAAATAACACAAATACAAAATCGCAAACCGAAGCTATTTTGATGTGTAGAAGGTTTCATAAAATCTACCAAGAAGTCTGCCGAATTAAAGTTTTTTTTCTTCTGTTGCAAAATTTTTCCGTATTATACTAATAATTATTTCAATTCCTACTATTAGCTCACACTCTCTATATATTTATTTATCTTGGTGAAATTTTCAATCGTTAAAAAAATGCATTTTAAAGCGCTCAAACTCAGCTGAAATTATATATACATGAATATTTTGGATTACGATACAGTAATTTAATTTTAATTAATAAAAATTATTGATTAAATCTAATTAGTCAAAGAATTACAAATATTGCCACGTTGGCATCATTTTTGACGACTTAGCGACTCTTTTGGCGTGTCAAAACTTGAAAAAGGTTTTTTTCTCGCATTTTAAAGAGCTCATTTGAGCTGAAATTTTCTGTACACTATTGTTTTGGGTAAAAATGCGATAATTTAATTACAATTAATTATAATTAATTTTATGAAACTAATTATTTAAAAAATTACATATACAGCCACGTTGGTTTCATAAAGACTTGGGTTACAACTTCAAAAGATTTTTTTTTTCACGTTTTATAGCATTCAGAGTTGAACTGAAATTTTATAGACACGATTGTTTTGGGCGACAATACGATACTTTAATGATAATTAATAAAAATTAATGACCACTTATAATGTTGCGATTCTATCCTATGTATATACGTATTTATAATATTTGTAACTATTTAATAAAAAGTAGCTAAAAAATAAAATTTATTGATCTAAGTAGGAATTGACTAAGAAAAAAAATTTTTTTTATCTTACTTGTTTTATGCATAGTTTTGTTGAAAAAAATACGCTCTTCGTTGAAATCTTTTTTTTTTCTAAAATTTGTGTAACCCATTTTCAATTAGACTGAGGCCTTCAGTCAAATTCCCAACCATAATTCGATCTTCTGATTGAACTGTGTCTAAAGACTTAAGTTCTCCAATGTCTCGCTCTTGCTCATGCATTTTTTATGAGCTCATCCATTGTCAGCTCATTCAGCAGTTCTTAATCAGCCCTATGCACTTCTAAAAGTATTTGCCTGCCAAGATGGACAACTTCTATCGAATTAGCAGTTTCATCAGACTCTGGCACTGATCCCACATGACTTTCAGGGGTAGGGAAAAAAATGAATCGACAAATTTAAAAATCGCCTAACTCCGAATTCGCGTAAGTCTATGTATTCGTATTACTGTAGTTTACAATAAACATTAAAAATATATTTACCTTTTAGAAGCTTATAATTTTGTTCCCAATCCCCTTGGAGCAGTAAAGCCTACTCCAAGTCCATTTGATCTTTCCGCGTAATAGTGTCACACACCAGGTCTTGATCTTTTAACAACTGTCGCAGGGAAATGCCCCAGCAGTCCAAAAGATGAGCAGGAGAAGTAGAGAGAGAGAAGGGACAGTTAAAGAAAGACTTTACCCCCTGCACAAAAGTCATACTACGCAGGTGACCGCTTCTAGAGCGCGCCAAGTCCGTCTGATTAGCCATGGAACTCCTACACTGTATAGATAGGTCAGGGCTCTTAGCTGCGTATCAGTGGTGAACAGGAGGGTTTCGCCAAGTCAAATTCATTTTAGTTCTTTGGAGAAAATGAATTTCCGAATGGTGTTTAAGACAGTGGAACTGGGGTTAGAGAGATCACAATCCTTACCAGCCAGCTCATCAGCTGCTTCGTCCCCACATGTGATGGTATCCACTGGAGAGAAACTTATAACAATTTTTTTTATTAGAATATTAGAAAAATAGCCCAGTGGCTGAGTGGTTAGTGCATCGAGCTTCTACACCACAGGTCTGAGGTTCAAATCCCGGGCTGGGTAAGGTTGACTCCTTTCATCCCTTTAGTGGGTCGATAAATCAATACCAAGCTAGCTTGGAAACTTAACACTGTAGGTTTCGCGTCAGACTGACCACCTGGCCAGAATATCGGCTCATACACCTCAAGGCCCAGGGTCGCGTATACTGAGTTGGGCACAGTAGACCTTGGCAGTCATGGGCTGTCGCGCCACTGAGTTAAGTTTTATTAGAAAAATGTTTGTGATTATAGGGATTTGTAATGCTCCTTTTAACTATAATATAATTCAAGAAAAAACATTGATTTAATGAAATAAATTATAATTTATTAAGTAAAGTTTAGAGTAAAAAAATTGGTGCATTTATAGAAAGATAGAGGAAGATAAAAAATCTACACCCACAACTCCTTTTTTTTAACACTATATTTTTTTACACGATTTTAAGAAACACGCCACACATGTATGAGTGACTAGGTTTACTTCATGGCTTGCTTACATTGTATTCAAGGATTTTATTATCTCTTTTTTTCCCTTGTATTATTGTACTTCAACTTGAACACAGCACTTCGTTATTTAGCATAATTGTATTTTGTTTTAAAGTGTTCAGTTCAATAATTTCAATAAAAAGTTCTAAGAGTTTATGTTCAATTTCTAAAGTATGTTTTATTCTTAATTTCAATTTGAATTTTCAAAAGTTGTATATGTGCTTATAGAAAAATTTTCACTGTTCACTAATTAAAGGGGTTTTTTTTTTGTGAAAAAATTGTGTTTTGTTTCATAAATATGTAACATGGATTTCCTTGCTATTTTTTTTTTTTTGCACAGTTTTTGGGGAAATATTTAGTTTTTTTTCTTTTACACAATTTTTAAAATAGTTGGGGAACATATCCTCAAATTTGCCATACATCGCATGTATTTTCATACACGATTTTTTTACACGGTTTTCTAAGTTACGTAACATCCGTATAAAAGAAGAGTTGGGCGTATTTTCTCAGAATGCGTAACATTGAATAAAATTCTCAATGAGTTAAATTCATGTGACGTTATAGTCAAATGATGTATAACTGCGATCACGTTTTTCCCGCCAATTAACTCATAAATTCACGTGACATTATAATCGTATGATAAATGGAATAACGTGTTTCGAGCCAATTCGTTCATGCGTTTTGTTTTTGCCAACTTTTGCTCTTTGCAGAAATGTTCTATTAAGAAGTGCATATTTATCAACACTAACAATGCACAAAGGTGGAAAAAAATTCACTTAATTTTTAAAATACACGTAAAATGAATTTTTTTTAAAAATCAAATTGAAAACACGCATTTTTACCCAATTATGAAATTTAAAATTTTACCTAAATTTTACAAGCAGAACAAAAAGTTTAATGTCATTTTTGCATTTTATGGAGAACACGTGATCATATTTATCACGTGAAAAAAACAAAGAAAACTTTTGAATTGGTTAATTAAATTTAATTATTGAATTAATATGTGAAAAAACTGTATGAACAACGAGTGTAATCCACTACAAAATTTAAAAAATATATTTGAAGCTAAGAAAAATTTCGCTACAATAACTTACTGGCGCCATTTTTGGTACAAAATCTAACTTCGTCAGAAATAAAGCGGAATAAGTTTAAATTAAAAGAATAAAATTTAACTAATGAATTAATATTTGAAAAAACTGTCTTAACATCAACTGTCATCCACTACAAGTTTTAAAAATGTATTTGAATTTCAGTGGATGGATAAAAAGTATTTTATTAACGATTGAAAATTTGAACAATATATATATATATATACAGCCGAACCTCTATATAACGAACCTATATATTGCGAATTTTTCTATTTAGAGAACTTTTTCCTGATACTTTAAATATTTCACGATTTTCTTCGTAAAATAACCTCTCTATGGCGAAATGCATTTTCTATATAACGAACTTTTTCTTTTGGGATTCAATTTTTGTTCTCCCTTTTTTTAAAAGTATTTCAGAAAAAATTTCAAGTTATTCTTTTTTTAACACAGTTTATGGTGGTCATAAATCATGAACTGGAGAGCAATAGAGTTCTATACGTTTCATCCAAGAAGTGCAACCTTTAAACCCCATTGCCCAGTTCACTCGAAACATCTTCGATATCATTTTTCACTCTCAGTGGAGTTGTCCCGTGTACCCGTGTTCTAATTATAAAATAAAATACGTTTAATATCGCGCGCACTTGTATTCTTTAAATTATAAAATATCATTAAAATTCATTAATTTTAGTATAAAATTATTTTCTTATTATTGAAAATACAGTGAATTCTTTTACATTCTTTCTTATTTTCATCGCAAGTTTTCTTTCTTTTTTCCTTTTTTGATGAGTAAGATCTATAAAATAAACATACATTAATCTAAAAAAGGTGTGAATAATTACTTTTTTTATATATATAGTGTTTATGAATTTAAATTTTTTTATGTGGTTTATAAAGTATATTAAAGGATTAACTTCTATATAATGAGTTTTCTATATAACAAACTTTTTCCGGGATTTAGCGACTTCGTTATATAGAGGTCCGACGGTATATAAATAGAGGGAGAAAGTGAATTAATATAATAGAAATTGAAAAATCGAAAACAACTATATTTTCAGTAGTAGATGAAAAATAAATTAGAATGAACACTTTTTTTTTTTCAATTAAAGGGAACTTATTGTTAAGATTAAAAAAATAATTTGTTTTTTCTTGTGCTGTCTATTTTTTCATATATAAATTAAGAAAATGAAAAATGAATTTTATTTTATTTTCACACTTCTAATTTTGTATGGTCTTAATATATAAATGAATATATATATTCTATTATACACTCTTAAAAGATTTCTATTTTAAAAATGAAAACAGGTATTGTTGTTGTTTTTATATTGTTTAAGAATTTTTTAAGTCTCAGGGCAATAAAAACAACAATGAAATATTAGAGATAAATATATTTGAAGTAATATTTACATAGAATGTTTGCTTGGTTTTAAAGATGTGCTGGGAAAAATATTTATTACACTATAGCATAATTTTGCATATTTAATTTCAAAACAACAAATTCCTTTTTCTTACAGGACATTTGATATTTCAGAAAATTTCTTGTAAATATTAATATATATATATATATATATATATATATATATACAGTTATTTTACAAAACTGAATATATTTCTCTTATTTAGAAGGCAGAATATTTGTATTACTGGAAGACAAATATTTGTACTGATATTAATTTAATTATTTCACTTCTTGTAAGAGTAAAATGTACTATGATAATGCTTGTGAAATATTTTTGACATAGATTGTAATAACGCTTATGTTCAAATAACTACATTATTAATATTTAAGCTAAAAATCTTAATATTGATATATTAAGATTTTTTTTATTGCAAACAAGTATTTCAAAAGACATTTATATAACGAATTTCATTTAATCTGTATATATAAAGGAGAAAAGCGACTCACTCACTGACTAATCACGACATCTCCGGAACTATTAAACCTACAGACTTGAAATTTGGTAGGCAGGTTCCTTTCATGGAGTAGACATCAGCTACGAATGGATTTTGCAAAGATCAAAACACAAGGGGAGTTACAGGGGTTTAAGGGGCGTTATAGATAATTAATTTCATTATTAAACTATTAGATGTACAGTCTTGAAACTTAGTATAGATCCCTTTTATAGAGTAGAGATCCCCTACAAAATGATTTTTACGAAAACAGACTTTCAAGGGGCGTTATGCATAATTATTTTTATTTTTAAACTATTAGACTTACAAATTTAATAAGCGCATTTCTTTCATAGAGTGGAGATCTGCTACAAAATGGGTTTTGTAAAAATCAAACCCCAAGTGGCACTGTGAGGGCTAAGGGGCGTTATACATAATTATTTCCATTTTTAACTATTAGACGTACATTATTGAAATTTCGTAAGTGGATTCCTTTCCTGGAGTAGAGATCCGCTACAAAATGGGTTTTGTGAAAATCGACCCCAAGTGGCGTTGCGGTGAATTAAGGGTCGTTATAGGTAATTATCTCCTTTTTTTAAACTATTAGACGTACAGTCTTGAAATTTGATAAGCAGATTCCTTTCGTGGAGTAGAGATCCGTTTCAAAATAGGTGTGGGGAAAATTGGCCCCCAAGGAACACTGAGGAGGATTAAGGTGCGTAATAGATAAATATTTCGTTTTTTCAACTATTAGACCCTTCTACTTGAAAATTAGAAGTTCCTTTCATGGAATAGAGTTCCTCTAACAAAGAGTTTTGTGAAAACCGACCCCCAAAGGAATGGGGTTGCGAGGGGTTAAGGAGAGTTATAGAAAAACTCCTGTTTTTGAATTTAACCCATTTACTTGAAATTTGTTGAGAACGTTTCTTTAGTTGAGTAGAGTTCCACTAAGAATGGATTTTACGGAAATTAACTCCAGGGGGAACCGGGGGGAATTATTGGGGCGTATTGATAGACAAATACGATAGATTCTCGTTTTCAAACTACTAGGACTTTAATAATAAAAATTGGTTTGCATGTTTCTTTTGTTGAATTGAAATCCGCTAAGAAGGCTCTCAACGGGGTTACGGGGCGTATCGATAATAAAAATTCCATTTTTGCTCTATTAGATTCAGACTTGAAATTTAGCACGCATGTTTATTTTATGGAGTAGAGATCCATTGAAAATTTTTTTTGGCGGAAATCCATTTGATTATTGGGTTAAGAGAGCGAAGAATTATAGAGCGCAGAGTTAATAAAAATTAGAAATTATAATTTCTGTCCCTTTTATATCAAGATGCGAGAGTTACAGCTACAAATATATTTTTCAATACAATCGAATTCTTAATGCTAGATATCAATAATTTATATATATGTAAACAGTATATATTTATACATCGTGAAATACCCAGGGAAGCGGGTGGGTAGCGGCTGATATATATTATATAGTTCTAAAAAACTTTTTTT
This sequence comes from Trichonephila inaurata madagascariensis, assembly GCA_019973955.1. Classification (NCBI taxonomy): domain Eukaryota; kingdom Metazoa; phylum Arthropoda; class Arachnida; order Araneae; family Nephilidae; genus Trichonephila; species Trichonephila inaurata. The sequence goes on along the minus strand of BMAV01009136.1, from coordinate 39,146 downwards.
CAATTGTTTTTACGATTTTTAATTGATAACAATAGTTTTCCCATTCACCAATACCGTAATTCATAGAGTAATTATCATACAATCCGATGAGAGAGAGAGAGAGAAGTACAATCAATAAAATTCCTAAAATAACCCTTATACATACAGTAACGAAAGTTTAGAGAAAATTAAAAAATACCCTAAACATTAATAAGTTGCAGAACCATTTTCTTTTTTAAATATTTTGTGTACTCGAATCTATCTAAAGAATTACTGAATTAAGTTGTGCAAATTAAAAGGTAAGAATATATATTTAAATTACTCAAGTTGTGTATGAAAAAAAAAACATATCTTATTTATGTATCTTTTCATCTTTAGTCTACTCTCATTTCCTGTTGGTTACAAGGAAAAAAAGACTTGAAGTAAACTTGTAAATTGCTTCGAGAAACCCAAACGAAACCTAAGAAAAAAAATTGAGGGCTTTTGAAAATAACTCCACCACTTTTTTGGCGGGCAAAATACTAATGAGATCGATACGCTCATCCTCAAGAGAATTTCAAACCGAAACTTTGGCAAGATAAACAAAAATATTTTCGGCTTGTTAACTTTTTTTTAAGACCTAGCTCTCCTGTGTAAAAAACTAGTTTGCTTTAGTAGAATAATGACGTATAAACGGTTGATATAAACATTTTTTTTTTATTTTCTAGTATTATTTCGGGAAAAAAATTAGCTATATTATTTTGAAAAGTAGTTAGAAGAATATAAAATTATAGCTATTATTTAATGTAAATATATTCCTACTATTTAGATCAATAACTTATCTGGCAGCAACTGCCAATATCAACATTTATGAGTTAAAATTGTGAATTCTAAAAGAGGTTATAACGATGAGATACAGTAGGACCTCTATATAACGAAGTCGCTAAATCCGGAAAAAAGTTCGTTATATGGAAAATTCGTTATATAGAGGTTCGTCTTTCAATATACATTATAAACCACACATAAAAAAATTTTAAATTCATAAACACTATATATTAAAAAAAGTTAATATTCATACCTTTTTAAAATTAATATATGTTTATTTTTTATATCTTACCCATCAAAAAAAGAAAGAAAAATTGCAAGGAAAACAAGAAAAAAGAATGTAGAAGAATTCACTGAATTTTCAATATTAAGAAAATAATGTTATACTAAAATTAATGAGCTTTAAGAACATTTTATAATTTAAAGCATACAATAATATTAAACATACATTATTTTATAATTAGAATACGGGGACAACTCCACCGAAAGTCAAAGAGGATATAGAAGATGTTTCTAGTGAACTGGGCAATGAGGGTTAAAGGCTGCACTTTTTGGATGAAACGTCCAGAACTCTATTGCTCTCGGCGAGTTAGGATCTAATAAAACCAGTTCAAGATTTCTGAACACCATGAAATGTATTAAAGAGAGAATAACTTGGAATTTTTTCATAAATACTTTGAAAAAAAGGGAAAACAAAAATTGAATCACAAAAGAAAAAATTCGTTATATAGAAAATGCACTTCACTATAGAGAGGTTCTTTTACGAAGAAAATCGTGAAATGTTCAATGTTCCTGGAAAAAGTTCGCTATATAGAAAAATTTGCAAATAGAGGTTCGTTATATGGAGGTTCGACTGTGTATAAAACAATCTACTGTTACATTCTGTGGAAAAAAATACAAAGTTGCTTTCAATAAACGGACAAAACCATCCTGTCTTTAGCCAGTTCCTTACCAAGAAAGCAACCGAATCTTTGTGAATATTTTTTTAAGATTTTCATTGAACTAAATCAGATTTAGTTAGTTCTCTTTTTCTTACCATTGGATTTCAACCTAGATAAATTTTATGCTTTAAGAATTCTCTGAGAGTGCAATCTATTTCCAAGATTATAAATATTATTCATTTGAATGATACTGAAATCCCTTTTATTACGTTTTTAAAAAGAGTCATCGAAATGAGACACATGCTACAGTTACGTTATATCTCTTTGGAGTATACTGTTGCAACTTTGCGAGGGGGAAAAAACAGCCGACGACTCCATATTTTGAATAATAACAGATTTATTAATGAACGAGGACAAACAAATAACTACAAAAAGACAAACTGACGTATATACACAAAAAACACACATCACAACAGATTATTTACAGTGGTTGAAAACATCGTCACACAAATCAATCTTTACAGCGTTCTTGAAACGGCTGTCTAGAATAGTCCCACTAATAGAAATTAAGACAAAGAAAATTATCTTCCTCTTATCGCAGTCAACGCACAAGATTGAACTCTGATCTTGACTGACTGACTCGACCTATCTCAAAGGTCCCTTATATAGCCTCCCGGAAATTTCTAGATGAGTCGATTCCGGAGATTTCTCGAGGGTTCCTTGACGATATTATCTATCACCAAGGATAATCAAGTCGATAATCTGTTAACCCTGCTGAAATCTTCTGAGGTTTTCATAACCTTATTTTACTGAAGTTCATGCTGGGAAACAAACTTTCTTTATAAAACGCAAAAAGCCACTAGCAATGCATCACTGCTTAAAAAACGACTTACATGGGGTGTTTCAATACTTCTGAGCAAACAATTTCTATATTTTTAAGCACAACCGACTCCGGTGGCTTAGAGGTAGCATGCCCGGTTTGGAAACCTAAGGTTGCAGATTCGACTCCGGCTGGAGTCGACAGATTTTCTGAATGTGAAAATCGTAAGCACGTATGTCATATGAGTATGTGGCGTGTAAAAGACCCCTTGAGTTCCAACGTGGCTCTCTGGTACTCTCGGCAAAATTAAATCGCTGCAATATTCATCATCCTTCGACAGCTTGAATTAAATTCATTCAATCGTCTAAATTTTGTAGCGAGATCCACCACTAGATGATGTCACCACTGAAATGGATCTCACATTTTAGAAATTTGTCGTGTCTGTCGGGTTTAGTTGCTAATATGCAGTCCATTGGGAAAAAAAATATTTTTCAGCACACACTGCCACTCATAAGAAATATTTTTTTCAAAGCAATGATCTCGAACAATTAACACGCATTTCAATTTTTTAATACTTGTACAAAAAAGCTGTATTTTTAAGATAAATATTAATTTTATTACCGTCTTAGAGCTGCTGTAATGCGAGAAACATAATTAATCCTTATTTTAAGTGATATGTATCAAACTCATTGAAATTAAATCAAGTCATTTTTTCTTGTAATTTTCTCAATGCGTTATCAGACGAGTAAAAAAAAAAAAAAAAAAAAAAATCTTAAAAGACTTTTTTTCCTTCCCTTGACTTACATAAAGACGACCTCGTTTCGAACGAGGCGTTTGATCTTCAGAAGCCTTGGACGTCAAGAGAAGTAACAAATGGCCGGCATTACCTCTTCCTTTCTACCGGGACTTCCCCTTCCGTTGGAGGAGATAAGTCTTGATAAATCATGGATATTTGAGCCCCACCATGTAATTAATTCTCCTGCCCTACTTTTCTGAAATCCCACCGACTGATGTCAACACGTGACAGGTTCTGATTTGACATGATAGTGCGCGATAATTATTGTCAGCGATACCCGATAGGTTTATTTAGGATTTTGGAGAAAATATTAATAGCTTCACTTGTGAAATAAGAGAGATATCCTTTAATTGTTTCGGCAAATTTTGCATTAAGTTGTTATGAAATTTTCTGCAGCACTTATTTCGTCTTAATATGCACGCACACACACACACACACACACACAATAATTCAGTATTTAAATTTTCTTTTGATGGGTTTCTTTCATTTATAATAATTTTGAACCCTCTCAATTATTTTCGTTTACCCGCCTAACGCGAGAAATACCGTTTCAACCATTACATTTATCTCCAAAAAAATTGCCACGTTGTGAGAGGATGCAATCTTACATCAGACATCAAGTCTAACCAATTAGCGTATTAAATACGGGAAACCCTATGATTTAAGAACATCCAAGAAGTTTCCGATAAGGAAAGGTATAAAAGCCGAGATCTCTGGAATGTGGAAAAGATCGCTTTTGACCTCTGCCATACGTCCGTGTGAGTTACTTTTCGCTTAGTGTTTGTCAATAAAATGTGGAACTAAATTAATATATGTATCTTCAATAAATGGACTGCTACCAGATAAAGATGTACTATCAACACGTTTGCTTCCAGAGAAAATCCCGATATACATGTATAGGCTGACAGTATTTTTCCTATTAAATTATATTAAATATTAATAAATAAAGACATTTCATGAAAAAAGCAAGCCTAACGTGAAATAGACATTTTTATTATTTAGAGAAAGGATTATCGCGGAAAATCCAACGTATACTGCGCGCCCATACTTTCTAGCAGCATTTTTAAATCTTTAGGTATATTCGCCAGGTAACGCGCAACCCCTGTTTTTACAAAGAAACCAGAAGTGTGCGTGTACAATGCTCGTATGTTTTTAAGTCATTTATTCGAGTCATTATTCCAGGATTTTGAAAAAAATAGTATAATATTAGAATCAGAACCCTTTAACTTCATTAGGTATGTCACATTTCTTTCTGATATGTAGTGCCGGTTTATCCACTAGGCTCCTAGGTGCCCGGATAAGCTGGACTTAACCCCATTTTCTAGTTATAAATTTCTATCCGCCAGTGCCAAGGGGGCCTGTAGGTTTTCTACGCCCAGGGTGCGAAATGAGCTTAAATCGACACTGCAAAATATATAGTATTCTGATCCAGGTAGAAATTTTTTTTTTCTCATCTCTTTTTTTTTTATTTTTGAAGCTGTCATTTTTATACCTGGCGTATAACGCGCATCCGTAAATTTCGATCTCATTTTTTTGTGTTAAAAGAGCGCGTTATACGCCGGATTTTACGGTAAGTAAATCATAATACGGACAGTAATAATAATAATTGTTTAAGAGATATTTTAAGAAAATGAAACCGTTTGTAAAAAAGACAATTTTAACTCAAAGTGTTGCTTTAACTTTAGAAAATACACCTTCTTTTAAATTATTTGTTTTCCGTAGAACTACATTAATGGAATAAGCAAAAGATATAAGCAATGGAGAATTGTTTATAATTTACTGGTTTTCTTTCTTAAAATTATTGCTGAATTTCCTTTAGGGTGTTAAATTGGCTAAGTGTTAACGGCATTATGAGAATATATTAATTTTAGTTGGCCGATAAGAATACTGTAAAATAAGTCGTAGAATAAAGTCTTAATGAGATGAGAAAAAAAGAAAAAGAAAGAACATAAACTAGAATTATGTGTTTGATTTCCTCTGTTTCTGAATAGAAATAGGTCTGTTTTGCTTTTAAGCGATATGATTGTTTGTCGTGAAAAAAGTGCAGCTGATTTATCAAATTAAATAGCAACAAAAATTGTACGATGATAATAATTGAATAAAAACTTTAATATATTCAAATATTGTAAGAATACATTTGGAAATGAGCGAAATCATTTAAATTTACATGAATCATCTTTCATTAATTTTATTTCAATAAATTTATTTTAAACATTTTCTTTTTTCAATCTATCAATTATAATGTTTACTCTATGTCTATTAAAATATTTTTGTCATTTATTTCTGTTTCTATGTATCTATATTTGCATTCTTTTTTTCATATTGTATAAAACTGATTCAATTACTTCTAATATTTCTAATTTATATTTACTCTAAATTAGAAAATTTTAAAGAATTAAAATAAATTTTATGTTTTATTTGAAGATACATACGTAGTTGAACAACGCGAACAGGACAAAAAATAGGACTGTTCAAGAATTGATAGAATAATGCATAATTAAATATTAGAAAATACGCTTTTTGTTTAGTTAATCATGTTCAAAATTAATCTGCTGAAATCTTTTTCGGGTCAAATATAAAATCATTTGTGTTGACTTATTAAAAATCATCTACCTTTCTTTTTAAACTCAAACCATCTGAATTTCTTAAAAATATTTATTTATCTAAAAGTTTACTTGCTTAACTGGAATGGCAATTTCAGAGACGTACAAGGTTGAAAGGACGTTTTTATAGCAATAATCGAATCGTAACACCTTATCTTATAGCACCACTAAAAATCGATAAAAAAGGCCGAAAGATAAAAACTTAGCTTCAGATAGAAAACACAAAGAAAATAAATACCATCATCTATTTTTTCTAAAACAGAAGGAAATCAATGAAAGGATTACCAGTCCTTTACCACCAAAACTGTCAACAGCGAGTTAAGTAAAATAATACTTGAAACATTTACATGGAATGGATTTGTATTAAACATTTCTATTTTCATTTTTTGTGAATACTATTTTTATGTTATACGGATAGGGCAACAAATAAATACTTTTTTTAAAGCTTATTTCATTTTTTAGATTATCTAGCAGATGCAAAAAGTGAGCTTTCAAAACCTAAATTATGCACAATTTTTTAATTCATATTAGCGTTTCATGTAAATGCATATTAAACTCAGCATACACAAAACACTACAAAAATTAATTCGATTAATTTTATTAAAATCGATCCATTTAGCAAATCGATTTAGAACCTTTCAGCTTGCTTAAGAAGGTTCACTGACAAGAGTAGAGCACAACTAAGGAAATTCTTTTAGAGACGAGACTTTGTGTAATAGTAGTATTCCTTTAGAGAAGGGGTATTCAACCTTTTTTTTTTTTTGTTTTTGCTGGGCCGCATATATATGTTAGTTACTTCACGCGGGCCGCAACAAAAGGATAAATGGGGGAGGGAGGAGAAATCCTTTAAGACCAAAATAATATTGGAAATTTAAAATGTGGAAAATTGATCAAAATATTATAAGTCCTGTTTTGCTTTTTTTTTTAATTATTATTTTTTATTATTTTTATTTGTGTCACTAACACTAAATTAGAAGCATTTAAAAAACACTCCTTCACAATTTCGGCATCAGTAAACGGTTTTATATGCTTACCAATAATATAACAAACTTTATAGGATGTCTTTGTTACCGCTGTGATATTACCACTGACAAAGCACTTTGTTGCTGTTACAAAGATTACTCAAGAAAGCCTATTTATAACCTCTTGAAAGAGATATTCGAGGAAAAATGTAATTGAAGGAGATACCTGTTTATTGGTATTTTTTAAATACAGTTCTTTCGTGACAAATCAAACAATTACTGATCCATGTATGTTTTTCACTACAAAATAGTCAACCTCTCAATCGTCTTGAAACGATATATTTTCTTCAAATTTTTTTTCGCTTGCAAGATGGGAAGGTAGTTAAAAATTAGTTCCACCCACATAAAATTGTCGCTAATCCACTATTATCTGTTTTCACTAATCGTAACCGTTCCAAAAAGAAAAAGAATATCAATTCGTACCCATACGAGACTGACAGCAAAAAAGCAAAATTGATATATTTGATTTCTTGACAAAGAATTTCCCACCAAATTTTTAATTCAGTGTTCCTAAGCAAATAAATTTTTAGAGCAATGGGTCATGATCGGGCCACTTAAAAAGTCTTGGTGAGCCGCAGGTTGAATATCCCTGCTTTAGAGTGTGTTCAACCCTCAATGTAATAACGCCGAATGACCAGTCAGTTCGGAGAAAATAGCCTTCGAAATTCATACTTATCGGTTATACAATTAAATTTGACTCAGCTACAGCAGTGTAGTAGCATAGGTGGTAGCGTACCTGCATACCACGCGGTCAGATAAGGTTCGAATCGCGCGAGATCAATTTTTTTCAATTAATTTAATTATTTTTACAATAAATTTATTTAAAAAAAGACTTATTAATTATTAAATGCCGTATAGCCAGAATGGTGGACCCTCGGCTTGTAACCGAGTGGGTTCGGGTTCGAATCCCGAGTAAGGCTGAGACATAACCATCCTGTGATGACCATGTCTTGCCGGTTCCGCGTAAGCTAGAGGTGTGGGATTATCAAAATGATGAGACATAATTCTTAATACAACTTTTATTAAGAGTAACTTATAATACTTAAATTCTAATTTGACAAATTTAATTAGAGTGAGAGTCAAGCCCAAATTAAATCACGTATTTAAGTCAGATCACGCAACTAGATCCTCTATCTCAATTATCCTAAATAATCCTGTTTATCTAATTACTTATATCCTAAATTACCTTTTTCAGTTCTGGTTCCTGGACCTAGAGAATATTATCTATAAACTTTATATATGAAGATTCTTGATCCGCAAGGCAGCTAATTCTTGATCCTCAAGATTTCACACTAAGCTTTGTCACTCTATCGATCAGAATAATTCCACAATACAATCTCTGAGCCTGCTACGCTATATCTAAGCTTGCCACGCTATCCTTTTATAGTATATCTCATTTACATATTCGATCCGTTTCTCTTCTTGGTATTGGGTTGGAAAAGTTTTGCCTTTAATCGTGGCCGTCAAAGAACATAGGAGTCATGTTAATCAGAAATACGCGAGAGACGTCACAAGGCATGGATGTATTTTCTTCGGGAAAAGAAGTCGGACTTTCGCCTATAATGGATTTTTGTCTCAAACGGAAAGCAACGCACCCCCTTTCTGTTATATGCTGGGATCATCATTTGTAATAAACATCTATATTCGTCTGTTTGTATTGTATGTTTCTATTGTTCTACTTGTATTTCATATGTATCCCAAGATAATAACACACAACAACAACAAGTAGTAAAGGATACTTTATATAATTATTTTGTATTTCAAAAAAAAAAGAATTACTATAATTATATAAATATTTATATTATACTTTATAAATATACTACAGTTTTTTATTATATTAATTATTTTATAATTAATTTTATTAAATAATGTACATATATATAATGTATACAATTAATTTACTAATTTTATAGTTATGTAAAATATTTAATAAGCCTTTTTTGAAAAAAATTAATTTAATTGTAGAACTAATTAAATGAATTGGGGAGGGGAGTTGTTCGTGCGCCTCGAACCCTATCCGACTGCGTAATACGCAGATACATTAACACTTACGTTAACGCATAGCTGGAGCTAATTGAAACTTAATTGTATAAAATGAATGACTGCGCATTCGGTGCTATTTCATTGAGGTTTGAACACCCTAAAGAAGTACCACTATTACACCAAGTCTCGTCCCCAAATGAATTTCTTTAGTCGTGCCCTCTCCCTTGTTAGAAAAATCTTCGATTTCAACACCGTTGAAAAGTTTTTCAAACCTTGCTTATCTTCAGATATTTAGAACTCAAACCTAACTATGAAACTGTTTTATTCGAACAAGGCTAATATTGTTATTGATAATCAAATTACTATGAAATTATTCTTTAAACTGAATAAAATTATTCCGATTTATGAAAAATTTAGGATTTTTTTTTAAAACTCATTTATTGAATACAATATTAAAATGCAATTTTATAACTGATAAATCGATATTTCGAGCTTCCAATTTTCATATTTCTGATATGATTCAAAATTTTAGATTTAAGATAATGTGATATAATTTAAATAAAATCGCATTTTAAGCTGAATTCTCTCTCTCTTTTAATTATTAACTAAAATCTAATCAAATATATTTTTGAAGCGTTCAATGAGTGAATTTTTAATACCATGAATAAGTTGAGTTATTTTAGTTAATTTCTCAAAGAGCTTCATTGAATGCAGTTTTTTAAAATTTTCCTCTGGAAAAACCTTTCCTAAATCTATTAATAGTATCGAGGAATTCATCTAACAAAAATTTATTCACAAATTGTAATCTTTTATATATACCGTCTATGTGTTTCCTCATGAATGCTTTTTCGTTTAAATAACCCCTCATAGTAATTATGTTACATAAATATCTTCTTGAATCTCCTTTTGAAACATCCGCCTTATCATCATTACTTTTAATGATGTGGCTTATTCTAGGTGCAAACCAATTTTATTCCTTTCAATTAGGAATTCTTTTGTATATTTGAATTATAAAAGTTCTTTGAAATGCGGCTTTGAAGTTCTCAATCACAAAGGATTTAAAAGACCTTTGTTACCTAGTAACGAACTGAATAAACATTTATTTAGAGTAGACGCTTTACAATTAGTTGGGACTGTTGAGGCAACGAATATCATTGAGCTGCTTGATATGGACATTGATAATAATCAATTAATTTCAAATGAATTCTTCCTACATCAGTTGTTCGAATTTATTAATTTCCTTGCATAGCTTTTGTAATATGCATTAGAAACGTACTAATTACCTATTCATAATCTTTACAGTTTTTAAAAACGTATTACTTTCCTTGCATAGCTTTTGTAATGTAAATTGGAAACGTATTAATTACCTATTTTTAATCTTTTCAGTGAAAAAAAAACAAAACTAAAATGCTTTTTCGAAAACAGAAAAAAAATTGACGTGTCTTTCTATAATGCATATTAAAATTAAGAAAATACAATGTGTCATCAGAGATAACTACACAAATATTGAAATTCACAAATAGAAAATAAAAACATTTGTGTTTTTAATATTCAAATTTTTAGAGTTCTAATAGTTCGATTAGAAATTTTTTGTGTGGCGGTAAAGTAGGAATGGAGAATTTAATGATGGAAAATTCAGCCAATATTACATTAATTTTGATTTGTTTTATTATTATTTGCATTGAAGTTACTTAAATTGCTATTCACCACATATTTCAAGAACGTTAGCCACAGAACAAATAAAAAACTTGTCCTTTTTTTTTTTACCAAGCTTTATTATAAGTCACTCAGATGTTTATCTTTCTCACAATGGTACCAAATTTAAAATCCTGAGTTTCCCGATTGATCCTTTACTGCTTAAATTTTGTTAAATTCACTTTTTTCATTTGTCTGTTTTTTTTTTTAAAAAAATTTTCTGACTTGGTGGGGAATATTCCCCACCAAATTATGGTAGCTTTTATCATTTGAAAATGATTTTTATATGTGATTTGATATTTTAACCTTTTTTGAAACTATTGTCAGTATATTTTTACTTATTTTATGAAATGTTTTTAATATTTTAACTAATGTTTGGCGCAGTTTGGCCAGAATTGGCCCTTGCGCCATTAAACCTCAAAATCACTCACTCACACTCACATTCCCGATTTATCTTTCTTTTCTCGAATAGAATGTGATACCCTTTATTAAAAGAATGTGATGCACAACCAGAGGATTGCCCTAACGATCTTTCTTCATGTTTGACATTTGGCATTCTGTGTCGTCAAATAAGGCTGATACCATTGCTATTTCCTCTGGGTTTTGCTAATTTGTTCAACAGAATAAAAAAAAATTGAATGGGTTATATTTGTCTTTGAAGATAATATATAACCTTTTTAATCTTCGAGAGCTGTTCTGTAGCCTACAAAAATGAAATATAAAAAAAGATTGAAAATGAATAAATGTGTTTTTTTATGATTTTTTTCAAGCCCTTCAGTTTTTTAGAGGGCATTTTATATATCTAAGCGATTTAAATTTTTAAAAAAATAGGATTGTTACAAAATAGGGAAAATGTTTCTCCAATTCTTAACAGACGTGGTCTTTAGTTTGTGAATTTATCGGAGATTATTTTATTTACACCATATATCAAGCAGTTTTAGAAGAAATAAATTTAGACTGAAATAATGTTTGTATAATAAATGTGCCTAACTGAGAACTCAAAATAATATAAGTGAGACGTATCTTCACTAAAGGTTATCTCTCCTGATATTTCACTTTTAGCTTTATTTTAAAATGTTTGAAAATCTGAAGTATTTCTTAAATAAAAAAATATTTTAATTTCTTGTTTAAGAATGTGCTTTTTTAAATAAGAACAAAAAAAAATTACACATATATGGCAATATCCAGAACACTTCAAATGATTTGAGGCCAAAACTTTTAATGAAATCTTCAAAAGAAAGTTACAGTCATCAATCTTGAAAGAAGCAATTCGTGAAAACTGTGGAGATATTTCATAAGATTTGACGGGTAGCAAAAGCATTATACGTTATGAAGCACTTTGCTTTCTTTTTGAAAAAGAAGACAAATGACAAGCTATAAACACCATCATCATTTTTTAAAGAGAAAAAAGAAAGATATGTAATGATTATATCGTTGAAAAGACATTTTAGAATTCAGAAGCGTTAAGATTTCTTTTAGAATTTTAAAGTATTAAAAGTACCTCTTTCGCGTTTTTAAAGTAACAGCATTCTCACTGGTAGTCAAGAGAAAAGTGGAAGGTTATAATGTCAAATAAAAATTAAAATAAAAGTTTAGGAAAAGTTAAAACAAATTTAACATTCTTAGGATAGATTCGGTGAATATATGAATTCAGGCAAAAACATTTAACTACTAATGGATACGTTTTACAGAATATATTACATTAAATTATATATATATTTACTATCCATAAGATTTAATTTTTTATTCATTATCTAATTTTTTAAAATTAATGCTATGCAATATTTTTAAGTTTTTAAAATGTTCGTTTTATTTTAAACAATACGTTTTGCTTATCAAATGATACTAGTTTGATACTAGTTCTCTACTCTTTCGAGATTTAGAGTATTTTTAAATTTAAATACAGGCAATTTTTATCTAAATAAAGTTTTTAAATTAATCAATCTTTACATATGATAAAAATGATAATGCAGAAAAGTAGTTTTATTTATAAAGTATAATTTGAAATTGCTCTGACATGTAACCCCGTTATATTTGAAATAAATTATTTAGTACTCTTTTTTTAAAAAAAAAATGAGTATAAACATTGGAAGAATATATTCAATGACATAAACCTTAATTAAATATTTATATTTTTTTTTTATCACATCTCATTTTTTAAAAAATTTTATGTCCTTTGCTTGGGTATTTTTCCAAAAATTTTTTGTTTTATTAATGACACTAAACAATTTTTTTGTTTTTTTTTAGAATACAGCTTTATCATTTTAAAACATATCTAAATTTCTCAGCAGTTCAAATTATTTTTGAAAAAAAAGTATTTAATTAAATATTCTAATACTTTAAATGCAACTGAAAAAATTGTCATTACATGTCACTTTTTCTCGTAAAAGAATAATTACTCCGCTTAATTCGTTACAATATTAGATTTTCTCTGGAAAAAAAAAACTATGCGCCGGATAAAGTTTAGTTTTCAGATGTTTTTTGCATGAAGTATCCCTTTTTCCCGTATGTATTAAGTGAAGTATGACTAATAAAAAAAGAAACGTGAATAAATTAACAGAAAATTAATGTGGCAGTTTCTTAATTAATTTCTTATTTTCTTTTTTTTTCAGGTAATGTTGTTTGTGTGAGTAATGTTTTCATTAGAATTAATGAACCTTTTATTAAAATAAAATCATTTGTTTTCTCTAGAGAATTTTTACGTTTTTCTAAAAACCAAGTATTTTCCCTCTATACTTAAATATAAGAAATTTCTCTGTCAAATAATGTAACTGTAACCGACAGTAAAATATGATCAAAATTTTTTAATTTCTTTAAAATCTAGCGTATAGAGCGCACTTTTAACACAAAAAATAAGGTGGAAATTTACGGGTGCGCTTATACACTAAGTATATACATGTAAATGATAGATTTAAAAATAAAACAAACAGAAGCATAAGAAAATTAGACATTTACATACATCAAAATATTGTTTAGTAAAAAGAACTGACATTGCTTGCGAAGTCAAAGAATTGTGTTCTAGAAGTATACCATTTTTTTTAAAGCTTGGAACAATACCTTTGAAAATGACTTCAAAACACAAGAGCATTACGCACGTACATTTCACAGGTTTCTTCGTAAAAAAAAAGTGCGTGTTATACGGCAAATACACATAAAAATTCCAGCTTGAAAGTATAGGTGCGCGTTATACGCCGGATTTTACGGTAAATGAATCTTATGAACACAACACGAAACACTTTAATATTAATTTTTCAATTCCTACTATTTGTTCACTCTCTCCCTATATTATATATATATATATCTTGTTCAAATTTTCAATCGTTAATAAAATACTTTTTATTCATCCACTGAAGTTCAAATACATTTTTTAAAGTAGTAGTGGATGACGCTTAATGTGAACACAGTTTTTTTCAAATATTAATGCATTAGTTAAATTTTTTTAAATTTTAAATTTATTCTGCGTTATTTCTAACGAAGTTAAAACTAGCACCAATAGATGGTGCCAGTAAGTTTTTCTAACGAATTTTTTCTTAGCTTCAAATGGGGCTGCGGTAGCCCAGTGGGCAAGGTATCGGATCCCGGCAGGCATGTCCTTAGTTCGAGCCCAGTACCACTAAAGACCCGCCGTGTAGGGCAGGGATGCACGTTAAATCTGTCGAGAGCTGAAACGTCCTCCCATTGGTGTGGTGTGGTAGTTAGAAGAGGAGGATGCCAGCTCACACACACAGGTGTCGTCCACGTCACTTGACCATGGTTCAAAATTACGTGTCCGTCGCCAAACGGCACTCGTGTAGCTGAACAGTGCGGCGTTAATATTCACTCACTCACTTAGCTTCAAATACCGTAAAATCCGGCGTATAACGCGCAACTATACTTTCAAGTAGATTTTTTTAATTTTTAGGTATATTCGCCGAATAATGTGCGTCCCCGTTTTTACGAAGATATTAGTATACATTGCTTTTGGGTTTTGAAGTCATTTATTTGAGGTATTACCCCAGATTTTTGAATAAATAGTATACTTTTTAGAACTACAACTCTTTTAGTTCATAAGGAAAATTATTTCTTTTGAAGAAACAGTGTTTCTATTCAAATAGAAGTAAATTTTTTTCTATGCTCATCTCTTTTGTTATTTCTAAAGCTATCAATTTTATACCCGGCGCATAATGCACACCTTTAAGTTTCGATCTTATTTTTTGAGTTAAAAGTGCGCGTTGTACGCCGGATTTTATGGTATATTTTTTTTAAATTTGTAGTTTTTGACACTTGATGTTGATACAGTTATTTTCAAATATTAATTAATTAATTAAATTTAATTAACTTAACTAAATTTTTTCCTTGTTGACATAAGTAGGAATTGACTTTAAAAAGATTTTTGTGTGTATTACTTTCTATATAATTATTAATTCTGCAACTCGAAATTCTGTTATTTAAAATACTTATTGTAAATTATCCTGTATACTGCAACATTATTATTTAATTCCACAAAGTACAATTCAAGATACTTCTAAAATACACTAGATCTGCCCGTATAAAACCTTTTAAAGGTTGAGAAGTGCTTTAGTGCTTTTTAAACACCGCTGGCCATTTAAATTGCAACACCAGGAGTAAAAGATCTGACGAACGTCAAAATTTTATGAAAAAAAAGATTATGCGATATACAAATGATTAGCATTTTAGCGTATTTAAACAGGAGGGAGAAACGACGTCTAAAACACTGCATAGAAGAAAATTGTTCTCATTCGGAAAGCGCTTTTCAAGGTCTTACTTTGTTCAGAATATAGTGTTACGTCTCGAATAAGAAGGCGAAATGCTTTCCAACTTATAGGTACTCGAAAGAATCAGGGTCGTTGCCTATCGAAAGTGTTGATAATCCTCCCGTGATATCACCCGTTGCTTTGATTGAAATCCACCCACTATCATGTGAATATGGAAGCCATGGAAAGCTGGGGGTCATATTGATTGGCATGCAGAATCCACGCTATCCCATGACTAACGTCCGAAAGAACAGACATATTGTGAGGTGGGCCCTGCAAAACCTTACAACCACATCACGAGTCATTAGTCTTGAAATTGGCATGTTTGCAGAATTCCCAGTATCCGCTCATACGGTGAGATAACGTTTGCAGCAGCGTGAACTATCAGCATGTGGGAACCCTTATTTCGGCTTCCCTAGTCAATACAGCATAAAGAGAGATGGTAACACGGGTGTACCAAAGGACAAAACTGGATACAGGCAGGGCACAATGTCGTCTTTCCAGACGAGCCTTGGTTCTGCATGCAGTATTCTGATGGCCATTCACGAATCTACTCTCCGAAGAGACCCTAGTCACCTGCTTGCGTTCTATATTGGCGTAGGGAATCTACACCTGGTGTTATGGTTTGGACACAACCATTAGGTAAACGACACGCACATCTTTAGTTCAGATCGATGGTAATTTGAATGCAGATAGGTACACACATTTCTGACATCTTACTTCCAGTGGTTGTGCCCTATCGTCAAGGTCTGCCCAACGCCCTCTGTCAACAAAATAATGTGAGACCATATTTTGCGCGTCGTGTTCTGATCTTCCTTTATACACAGGCTGCTCTATTGTTTGACCTGACCAGAACGGTCTCCAGATCTGTCACCCATTGAAAACATCAGGTCTTGGGCTGCTGAGAACTGGCCCAGCACCCGTCTCCTGCTACTATGGTTGATGAGATGTGGCATGGACTTAAAACAACATGGAATGAATCACTAATTATTGTCATCCAAGCTCAGTTCGATTCCATGCCTAAACGGGTAAAGGCCATTTTAAATGCGAAAAGGGGCAGCTTTTTCTACTGATTTCGCACCCTTGTAAGCCCCCAAACTATTTGCAAATGTAATAATTTTGTCTTTATGATGTACTGTTTACGTTGTTGTTACTAATGCCACCTGCCGGACGAAGTCAGATCGAGGTCCGCGAAATTCATCGCGGTTAAGGGTTAGACTTTTACGCCTGTCGTTAGCCTTAGCTTTGAGCACCATGCAGGTTACAGTACGATTTTGCTCGGTTCCACCCCAATTTTGACTGATCAGGTGGTCAGGGGCCTCACACCTCTTTTCCCCTCCACTAACTTCACGAGAAGACTTGCGGCTCGATGTGCTATTTAGAGTATCCCCTTGCCGCGAAGCCACTATACATTTATATCTTCTCCGGGATTCGAAACCGGGTCCTACAGCACCGCAGTCAGCGTCACTAACCACTATACCGGCTGGGTGACGTACTGTTTACGTACAATAAACATCTTTTATGCTTTTGCTTTCCTTCATGGTGAATTGAAAAACACTGTTACAGCCTTCGCCTCTTGATTTATAACGTTCCGGAATAGAGTTTTGGAAACTGACATATCTCTATGGTTTACACTTCCGAGTAACTTCTCCCCCGGTGAATCGATTTCCGCAAAAGTTGTTCTTTGTTGATCTCTACTGAACGAAAAATCATACCTTCCGAATTTTAAGTCTGCAAGTCTAACCAGTCCGTGGGTAGCCTAGTGGTTAGAGCACCGGACTCCGGACCGGAAGGTCTAGGTTCGATGCCTGTACCACCAAATACCCTCCGAGCACACACAAAGTGCGTGCACGTTAAATCAGTGAGTCCGAAAGTCTTTTGGGCTGAATCGCGACTGCAGGAAACTGGAGAAAATTTCCCTCCACTTCAGTTCCATGTCTAAATTGTGGTTGTGGAAATAGATGGTGGTGCCATCTATCGTAATGTTCTATCGTCCCTTTGGGAATTTCACCCAGCTAAATGGTACTGTCACCTGTATGGTGCTCAAGGCACAAACGACAGGCGCCTTTTATCCCATTGTCACGATGAATTTCGTGGGCCTCGATCTGACTATGTCAGACAGGTGGCATGAACAACAACAACCACATTTCGGAGATCTCGTGGTGAGTGAATGATTAAGTGAGTCAATGCGTGAAATATTAAGCGTAAAAAGAAGTTTGTGATTTCCTCTCTCTATACACATATAGAAAAACACTAAACATTATTGTTTGATTATAAAAATACATTTCGAGAAATCCTATTTGTTTTTTTATTCTGGAAACACTGAGTTTGGGTAACGGATTTATTCTTCTAATTTAGATGATATATATATATATATATATATATATATATAATGAAATTACTAAATAATTATCGACAGTGAATCGTTTTCATTCATAAATCGTATCTAAAAATGAAAAATATATATTTGTAATATCTAGAAATACAATTATTCTAATTCTTT
>BMAV01009136.1:0-16306 GCA_019973955.1 Trichonephila inaurata madagascariensis | reverse complement strand
AAAATATATATTTGTAATATCTAGAAATACAATTATTCTAATTCTTTCGTATAGATTTTAGTATCAAAATACTTATGAGCTGTCTTATTTTGCTTGACAGATGACAACGAGACCAGTATATGGATGTACGCAATGATTAGTGTCGGATCAGCCTTTGTCTTGTTTGTCATCGTCACCCTGTATTTAATGTGGTAAGTATTACAAATTAACTTTTCCAAAAAAATCCCTAAGTGTTTTTTGAAATTAATTGCTATTAGATCCTTTATTAATAATAATGAATAAACTTCAAATAAAAGTGAATTTTTCCTAATAAAAAGAGATAGTAATATACAGTGAAATAAGTTTAACAAGAAAATGCTTAAGACTAAATATCGGTTAACACGAAATAATACAACGATCTCTACAAGCTGTTATGCATTTTCATGCATTTTTTTCTCTTAAAACCAAACCAAAAAAAAAAAAAAAAAAAAAAAATGCTGAACACAAAAGCATTTTCCTTCACAGAATGAACACTTAATGAAATTTTTGAGAAAGTTTCTGCATTATTGAACTATCCTATACTGTGCATCATAGGAATAATTCGTTTCATTAGATGATGATAATGTGCGTACTGCCCCAATTATGGTAGACAAAGGCATGTTGGAGTTTGTTCAAAGCTAAAAAAATATCATTGATGTAGATTCCGAAAATGAAAATGAAATGAACGATGCAGCTCCTATTGCCCCGTCATCCAAAATGTAGAACATCATGAAAAGTATGTACAATTATTTAGACGCACATTCTAATGGTGAAATAAAAAACAAAATGGTCGACATCGAAAAATTTGTTGGCAATTTGATTCTAAAAAAGACAATGAAAAGAAAAATTTCAGATTATTTTCTAAAAACTCAATAAATGTTTTGTGTTTCATAAAACTTGAAAATTTTCGGTTAAATTTCACTTTAAGGAAATCGATGAAAAAATCGATTTTTCAATTTTGATTGAAAAATAAAATACCACTCTTTTTCTTTCTATTGCAACTTAAATTTTTGTTATAGGTAAATTAGAAGTACTTTTAATATTTTTTAAAGAATTTGTTTACACCTCTCAACCCCAAAAACAGCTGATTGTCACGCCCCTTTGAAATCAAAACAAAAGGCACATGCTAATTTTCAGCCTTATCAAATACAGTAGAACGTCGTTTATCCGAATCAATTGGGACCGGACACCATTCGGATTCGCAATTGTTCGGATAACCGAACACATAATGCGATCCATGCAATATTTGAAACCGGACACTGCGAATATTGAAAATCATCCCATGCGTGAAACGTGCTTGAAGAAAAAGAAAATAGGTGCAAAATGTCACAATTTTACCTTTATTGTGGAAAATAATCAGTTATTTTTCACTGTACCATTGTATACCTTCGTTTTCTCGCTGCATGGTCTCTGACTATCTTGAGCAGCAATAGTTGAGTAGGACAGCACTCTGATTATTGTTCGTATCACTCCATAGCTGTCTCTAACGCAGAAAACGTGCCAGCATTTGATGGACCCTTGCTACTTTTGTTGCTGTTTTCCTCGTCTTCATCCGTTTCATCTTCGACAGGGTCAGATTCTTCTTGTATACGGAAGTCACAATCTCCTCATCATTTAGCATTTGAAATCCACTGAGTCTTCTGCGACGATTGCCATCCAGGTTTCTACATCTTCTTCATCGCATTCTTGAAATCCTGGGATCGATTGGGCAAAGTCGGTAATCCCATCACTGTGTTCGTCATTGTAGTCTTTGTCGCCTTCTAAATTGACAAAAGTTGACAAAAAAAAACTGGTTCGGATATTTGTCACTCCAGATAATTGACGTTCGGATAAGCGACGTTCTAGTGTAGTTTTAATTGATTAAAAGAATTTATTTTGATCTTATTCAGGAAAGAAGTGAAGTGAATAGTTGTAGCTGTTTGTTTACTTTCTGATAATTCACATGATGCTCTTTATCTCGTTAAATGTAACGAATTTCTGCAATTGTGTGGAATAGTTTTTTTTTTTTATTAAAAACATTTTATAAATATGCCTTGGTTTATTAATAAAACATTTGAAAAACGAAAGTTTGGGAAAAAAATGTATAGAAACCCAAACTTTCGAGGAATTAAATGTTGCATAACAGTCAGACAATTTCAACATAAATAATTCAGTTTTAAAAGAAAAGTTAGGTAAGTTTAATAAAGAGTATGTTTCTTTTTTAGATTCATTTGAATGTTTTTGTGAAATTACTGAAGTTGTACTGTTTTCATGTTCTTTCAAACGACATTAATTAAATAAATAAAATGTAAAAAACAAGGTTTTCACATAAAGTTTGGTCACCAAATCAAGGGTTTGGCTACAAAGTTGTTAATATTTTGTGATTTTTGTGGTCTTATTCAAACATTTCTTAATATCAGGTTTACTAAAACAGCAGTTAATAAAAAAAGATATAAAATTATATGAAGTGAACACTAGGTTGTCATAAGCTATGAGGTCTATTAAAAAAGAAGCAGTTGCGAAAATATTTTGCGGGATTATAAATTTGTCACCTACACCAAAGTGGTTTTACGAGTTCACATATACATTAAATAACGCAACAGAGAAAGTAGCCAAAGTGTCTGTGACATTAGCTGCTGCCGAAACAATATCATTTAATAATGGAGGCCCAAATGTACCGGTGGCTATTGATGGTACATGGCAAAAAAAGCAACATACTTCTCTAAATGGTGTTGTTACGGCAGTTAGTTTGGACCCTAGGATAGTTGTTTATGTTGAAATATTATCGAGGAAATGCTCATGTAATTTTAACAGTAATGTACATAGCGATGAGTGTTCGGCAAATTAGGTTGTAAATAATAGGGGAAAGGAAGTAGAAGAGGTGCGCTTCTTTTTTTTTTCTTTTTTGTATCTTCTATCTCTTATAGTATTACACAATTTACAATACAATATACACAATATTTGGACTTTATGGGACTCTAAAGCATACAAAGCAGTTTTAGAATCTAAACCTTAAAGATATGTCGACATTGAAAAATTAGAATGTGTTGGTCATGTTGAGAAAAGGATGAGGACATGACTTAGGATATTAAAATCAAAATTAAATGCAAAAAGCTTGAGGACAAAAAATCTCTAGGATGCCGTAATGGCTTGACAGATGCAGAAATAGACAAATTGCAAAGATACTATGTTTTACCTATTCGAAA
This sequence comes from Trichonephila inaurata madagascariensis, assembly GCA_019973955.1. NCBI lineage: Eukaryota > Metazoa > Arthropoda > Arachnida > Araneae > Nephilidae > Trichonephila > Trichonephila inaurata. Next base: position 13,103 of record BMAV01009136.1, on the reverse strand, counting down.
CAACTCGGCAAACTTGTCAACCATAAGGCAAGCTATTTGGGCTATATTTTTTGATAAAATGTCCACAGATTTGAATCTACGACACGGTTTATGCCCCATGGGAGGTGACTCGTGGTAGAGATATAATATGTCCATACTGAAAGGTGTGTGTTACGCATACAAGCATAAACACGACTTATCTATTGCAATTAGGAATTGAATAAAAAAAGTACTTAGAGGTCTCTAGTCTTGAACTTTTATCTAGATACTTGCTTGATAAAACTCAAAATGTTAGTAAAAGCGTAAATAATATTTGGTGTATAATTCCAAAAACACACACTGTGCTTGTACAATTGGGAACTTTAAAAACTATAATTCATGAAGCTCTATATCTTTATATAATCAAGGCTTCATTACTAAATTAAAAGTTTTAGATGCATTAAACATTCAATTCCTGGATTTTACAAATGTCGAGCGTTGCAAGATGTAGATCATGCGTGTATTAGGAAAGCAGAATAGGCAGTTTTACAATCAACCAAAAAACATAGAATTTAAAACAAACAATTAAAATGCAGACAAGAAGATGATCTTGCAGATGAAACCAGCAATCCAAGTTATACTTTTGGTATACATTAGTTAATAGCAAGTTTTTACTTTAAATCACTATTTCAACACAAAAGGAACATTTTTGAAAAAACTACTTATTTTATAGCCTTGAAACTTTGCATGTGTTAACACTATACAAATAAATATTTTAATGAGAGATTTTGTCAAAAAAAGATTATCCAAAAAATATTTATGGATTAAAATGTACAAGAATTTTCCTCGTTTTAAAATTTTTGAAGTGTTACTCCAGATATGAATTTTTTTTTTAAAAAAAAACTAATCAAAATTTTGAAAAATGCTCTCATTGAAATAATAAAAACAATACAATGAATGCACACAAAAAAAATTTATGACTGTACAACCTGCCAATTTTTTAAAAATGTTCCTTAAACTTGGTCATTTTTAAAATTACAGAGATAGGGAAAATGCTGCGTGAAGTGACCCCCAATTCTTGTGAATGTTTTTGTTTTATCGATATTTATTAAATACATGCATGTATGCATATCTATGTAAATAAAATGTACTCTAATAAACTCAATTTTGTTGAACATACGCTTTTTTTCCTTCAATATCCTCTAACACGAAAAAATATTTCAGTCCCCTCGGTTTCGTGTTAAACGATTTACACGAAACCACACTAAAATACACAATGTAAGAATGTAAAATATTTGTGATGCAATCGATGTGGCTCGTTTCATTAGTATCGTGAATGTCGTTTACTACAGAGTCTAACAAGACAGTAAAAAAGTAAACGATAGGCATGAATATTTTATTTAAGTCTTTCGCACAAAATTATGCAAATTCAAACACCGTCTAGACTGAATAACTAGATGCGGTGTTATTTTCAGACATATTCGGATTTAATGACCTCAGAAGTTAAACAAACATAAAAATATTACGTAAGGAATTTCTTTGTAGTCAAAAGATTGCTTCAGTAAACAGAGAAAATACTTAAGGTATCCGAGTACGTTCGGAACTTCGATTTTGAAAAAGCGAGTAAATGAATATTTATGATAATTAGTGTCACTTAGATTAGAAAATGTATATAAAATTGTTTTAAGAATAGTATTACAATAAAAAAAATTATTTAAGTACAATATTTTGACAAAAAATGAACATAGAATGACCCATTTTCAAAATAATCTCCTTAAGTGATAAATGCTTCTATTATAATGATATTTTGCCTGTATATAGCTGAGACCTCTGTACAGAGGCTCAACTAGAATTTTTGAAATATATAACTTAGAAGTGGGTTTATCCATGTTTTTCGACAGCAGAGGAGAGAAATCTTAAGAAAAAAACGCCGATAATTATTTAAATGGGTTGTAACTCTGAAAATAATGTGAATTTTTCAAAAGTCATAGTTGGTCCTCTGTACAGATATCTTAGCTATATACAGGCAAAATATTATTATAACAGAATCATTTTTCACAAAAGGAGAACATTTTGAATATAAAAGGTTATTCTAAGTTAATTTTTGCCGAAATATAGTATTTAAATAAATTTTTTTTGTCAAAATGTCCTTAAAACAATTTTATACATGTAGTCTAATCCAAGTGACACTAAATATCATGAAAATTATCCATTCATGAGCCTTTTTAAAACCACAGTTCCGAACGTAGTCGGTTGATTGATTGAATATTAACGTCAGCTACACGAGGGCTTTTGGTTACGGACCACTTAATTTTTAACCATGGTCAAGTGACGTGGACGACACCTGAGCTGGCATTCCCCTCTCCTAACTACCACAGCACCCCAACGGGAGGACGTTTCAGCTCTCGACAGATTTAACGTGCATCGCTGCCCTATACGGCGGGTCTTTAGTGGCACTGGGCTCGAACTCGTGACAAGGCAAGCCACGATACGATACCTATATCACTCGGCTACCGCGGCCACCCGAACGTAGTCGGATACCTTAAGAAAGATCGGGTGTCTATGGGTATAGATGAAGCCAATGTTCTTCTTGAGTTTGCCAATATATGTAAACCTATTTAAGAAAGTTGACAAATAAAAGTTTTATATCGACTCTCATTTATTTTTTAAGAAATTATAATTAATTTAAACAGAAATAAAATACTTATAGTAATTTATAGCTTTAAAAATGAGGTAATAAATAGTATAAGTCGTGAATTATGTTTTTTATACCATTAGATCAAAACTGAGGTCTATCTTTCTCTAATATAACTCTTATTTTTTTTCTTTTTTTTAAAGAGTAATTTTGATCTAAAAAATTTTACATCTGACAGCACAGAAATTCAGTCAGTAACTAATTATGCATAAAATATACATGGATTTTACTGCTTAACTTAGCACATTTTCAATCATTTATTTTAAACTATAATTATGATAATTTTCTTGATTTCAGAATGTTTTGCATTCCTATTATTCTCTCTAATGGGAACTATACTTCATTAATTCAATCCACTGATATTCGAGTAAAATAAAAGTAAAGAGTTCTTGACTAAATATTATATATATATATAAAATTCTTAAGAAAAGATAGCTTTTCTTTTCTTACAAAGAAATAGAGCTTGCTCTCTATTTCTGTAAGAATCTCCTCAAAGACGTGACTACACATCCACTGAATTCTCAAACAAGTACGAAGTTTCTTTCGGAAATCAATCTAAGTTCCTGTCATCATTATTGATTGAAGATTGAGTGTGTGACAAAAAAGATACACACTTAAGTATAAAGGAAAGAAAATATAGTGCATAGGCACATGTTTTTTCCCTTAAGATAATATTAATGTTTTTAATGCTTAGATATTAAAGATTTTGGTCTCTTAATTTTATTCAATTATTTTATGAAGAGATGAGAATTCTCTCTCTCCAGACAGAAATTTTGAAAATAAGTTTCCTAACTGAATTATTTTTCCTTACTAGCGACTTTCGGTAACCATAAATATGTTAACATTAGATATCAAAGATTCCTTTGTTTACAATTTCTCATACGAAATTCTGACTTCTATAAGCCTTTGAAGGATTTTTTTCCATAAAAATAATTCGGAGAAACTTATACAAGTGAGTCTTAAAGTATTTACTAGAGAGGAGTTATACTAGCATTAAATTGTATTGAACCTTAACCTAATCACCCTCAAATTAAAACATCATTAGACTTTAATTTTCAGTGCGTCTTATTTTTCCTAAGTGTAAAAGACATAGATTTTTTTTTGAAACTCAAATATTTCGATTTTGGGGTAAGTAAAACTCAGTTCGTGGAAGGCTTTACTTTTTTCTGTTTTCATTCAAAGGACAACAATTAGGTGAAGGTAATTGATTGCTGACCGAGACTTGTGGGGATTACGCTCCATCAACTTCGACTTGTGAGTTGGACTTTGGGTGGTTTAAAAATGAACATTTATGAAAGAATACAGTTTTGCTTTCATTTACTAATTCTTTTTAAAAAATTGACAAAATACATTTATTCTAGTATTAGAGCATCACGAAAGTGTTCTGGTTTTAAAGCTCTTAATTAAATAAAGTTACGTATATATCATTGCATTTAGAATACGAATTCGAAATCCACGAGAAACAAGTTAAAGCACTAAATAAAAGTCTCTATTCAATTCCAAAGTACCGTCACATGTCTGGTGCTCAAAGCTACGGTTAACGGCAGGAGTACATCTAGCCTTTTGCCGCAATGAATTTTGTGGACCTCGATCTGACATCGTCAAACAGGTGCCATTAGTAACAACAACAACAACAAATAGCTTTAATAATGACTTTAAAATTAGTTACCTTCTGCATTGGTTTTATGATAATACGATAATTTAATAAAAAACGAACGCAAGACGAAACTGAAACAGAAGCTCAATTTCCACACACACATTCCATGTTGCCAACTGAATTAATTAAACCAAAAAATATAATAAAGAAGAATCACATTTCGTTGCCAGGTGCATATTTTTAAAATTACGTAAAAAATAATATATGCAATTAAATTATCCAAACCACAGACGATGTTTTAACAGACGAATTCACATTCTAATTAATTAAATTTTCTAAGTGGAGACGATTTTTACAAACTATTTAAAATCAAAATATTACTTTAAAAATAGCTGGGCACAAATAAATATATGATGTTAACTAATTACGGTAACTTCAATACAAAGTTATTTAGTGGGCAATATATGATAATATTACAACACTCATAAACAAACCTAACTTTAGATGCCTTGCGTCAATGAAAATAAGAAACAAAATACTCGAATACTTATAATTCGCCATAAAATTCAGCACTATGCTGTCGTTACGATCTATATCTCCTTAACTACTCAAAATTTATTGAAATTAGACTAAAAATTATAAACTACTTGAAGTTAACTTCACATGTCAGTTATTTCAAACCATAAGGTTCTACTTTTTCTCACTTCCTAATATTAGTACACTTTCTACCTATATTTATATTATATATATATATTTATCTTGTTCAAATTTGCAATCGTAAATAAAATACTTTTTATTCATACATTCAAGTTCAAAAACATATTTTTAAACCTGTAGTGGATGACATTTGATGTTAACACAGATTTCAAATATGAATTCATTAATTAAATTTTATTTTTTTGTTTTCAATTTATTCTGTGTTATTCCTAAAGAAGTTCGAGCTAGCTGCAATAGATGGCGCTGGTACGTTTTTCTGACGAATTTTTTTCTTGGCTTCGAATACTTATTTTTTCTCTCTTTTCTTCCACTAAGTTCAAATAAATTTTGTTAAACTTGTAGTGGATGACACTTGACGTAAAAACAGTTTTTTCAGTTATTAATTCATTAATTAAATTTAATCAATTAAAATAAAATTCTTCTTTGTTGACCTAAGTAGGAATTGATGTAAATTTTTTTAATATACACAGCAGAACGTAGTTTATCTGAATCAATTGGGACCGGACACCGTTCGGATACGTGATTATTCGGATAACCGAAAACCGAATGCGATTCATGCAGTATATTAAATCGGACACTATACCAGTATTGAAAATCATCAAATTCGGGAAACGTGCTTGAAGAAAAAGTAAAACAGGTGCAAAATGTAGCAATTTTCCCTTTATTCTGGAAAATAATCACTTATTTTTCACTGTACCATTATACACCTTCGTTTTTTTGCTGCAAGGTTTCTGATTCTCTTGAGCAGCAGTAGTTGAGTAGGACAGCACTCTGATTGTTGTTTGTACCGCTTCATAGCTGTCTCTACCGCAGAAAACGCGTAAGCATTTGATAGACCGTTGCTACTTTCTTTGTTGTTGTTGTCCTCGTCTTAATCCGTTTCGTCGTCGACAGGGTCGAATTCTTCTTGCACGGAAGTCACAATCTCATCATCATTTATAGCATTTGAAATCCAGTCTTCTGCATCGCATGCCATCCAGGTTTCTACATCTTCTTCATCGCCTTCTTGAAATCCTGGGATCGATTGGACAAATTCGGCAATCTCCTCTCTATTGTCGTCATTAGTCTTTTTCGCCTTCTAAATCTGGCCACAGCTTATTCCATGCATTTTTTCTGCCTCTGTCTTTCGAGCGAGTCCCACGCTACGGCTAACATGTAGTAAGCATCCTTCATATTGAGCTTTTCATCAAAAGCAGCATCAGTTTCTTCGTCGTTTTGTGCCAAAAGTCATTTTTAAGTTCACGCGAAACAACTGTTGAGCATTGCGCTGTTGGAAAACACATTCATACACAGTACTTGACAAAAAAAAAAAAAAAAAAAAAACTGATCCGAATGTTTGACGCTCCGGATAATAAACGTTTGGATAAACGACATTCTACTGTATATTACTTGTTCGAAAAAGTGAGTTTTGTAGAGGTAATGTACGTGGAATGGATTAACGCGTGATTATTCACTGGTTGATGAAAGCCTTGATATAATTTTTGTTTTCTATTTACAGCCATTCCGCAATTAGACAAGTAGCAGAGCAAGACCTGATGTCTCGGACTACAACTTCAAGAGGAACTGGCTATCGCTCATATCAAAGCGCTTGAAGTGTAATTTCCGTTGGGGAAATTCAAATCATGTATAAAATCATCAATCGAGGCAGAATATGAGCTGACTTTGAAATACTTAAGCATTCCCTGTACATACGAATCAAAACTTTGTGCCCCAAACGAAGAAAATGCAAAATGTACATATCATCAGTTGAAATTCAGTTACCTGCGATTTGTTTTACCGTTTCAGACATGTAAGGTCAAGAGGCCTTTTTAAACGTATAAAAGTTTCATGTGTTAAAATTTCATTTTCATCAAAATCGGAATGGATTTTGAAATTTCATATCTTTTTTGGTATTTTTAATGCATGGATGCAGAATAATTAACATGTATGTTACGTTATTATTATAGAATCAACCTGTGTCTGTAAATGTCTTAATAAATAATTTTCGAAATTTAATTAGTTTTTCTTTTATTTTTATTTTAAATGTGGTTTATAAATAAATTAAACGTTTATCCATATTTCTAGAATTTTTTTTTGATTCAAAACATACGGCTGTAAAAGATTAGTCTATGACTTATCTGGGATAAATGAACATCATTTGAATCTCATGAATTTTTGTGTATAATTTAAGGCAACAAGTTTTTTTACTATGAAAAAGAGGACAAAAATTTAAGAAAACATTACAACGTAAATATATAAAACATTTTACTAATTAAAACAAAAATATACTAATTATGCTTACATTTATTTTAATTATTTACTGAAACGAGTATTTTCTCATTGTATGATTGTTTCTTGTTAATATATCATATTCTAATATTTTGGAAACTTTGGAGCAAAAAATATCCTTCTAACTGAATTTTACGGTAAGTACTGCAGCTAAAATATCCACATTAGGTCTTGATTTCTCACTTGTGAAAAAATTATTACCAAATGAAAAAACTCTTTCAAATGCTGCATTAGTTCCAGGGCAGCAGAACGTAAATCAACAAAAATGACTAAGTATTCACATGGAATGTATCCATATTTGAAATGTTGAGGCATTTCTACTCATCTTTCATCAATTTCAGCATGTTGATTTTTAATTGATTCAATTCATTATAATTTAAATATACAATCATTCTTCTAATTTCTTCAAACAGACAATTGTCATCGATTTTAATATCAGGCATTTTTTTCGATAAAAATTTTTCAGGTTTCTATATCTGCCCAATTTTTTTGCGTTGAAGTAAAAAAAAAAATGCTGTTGTTTCCTTTGATATTTATTTTTCAGACCATTCTTCGACATACTGAAAACATGTTTTGTTCATCTCTGAATATTGAGATTAACAGATCGAGCACTAAGTGAATTGTGATTTTGCATATACTTGCTTAAAAATTCCTTCAGAAGTTACAGGTGGGTAGAAACCATCCCATTTTCCAATCATTACAAATGGCAACATACTAACATTCGGAAAAAATGCTAGGTTTCATAACAATGACCTTCAAAATATTTTTCTGTTTTTTGTGGCAAGGTTCACAAAGGTGGATATATAGTTCAATATCATGAAGTGTAACGTTTTTGTATGGGGCTGAAAGTTCTTTCAGAATTCTATTACATCCTCCATATCCAATAGACAAATGAGCTTCATGAAGAATGCAAAATAACTCAGAATCCGTTTCGAAACACTGTATAATACTGACGCCGTCATTAATAGGCTAAAGCAGTTTACTTTCGTTTTTTACAATCATCACATCATAACAATTCAACAACCAATAGTCCCCGGGTTCCTTATTTGTAGTAATTTTGGCTTTTTGTACATACGTTATTAACTTCCGATAAATAGTTTCGGTTGAGAAAACTTTTTTTTTTGCGGAATTAATTCGAATTTTGGGTAGTTCGTCGTTGAATAGTTTCATGTCTATAGACCATGACTCCTTTCCAACACTACAACTTGCTCCTTTATTTTCATGCAGCACAGGAAAAAAAAACTAATTTTTTGTTGAACAGATTTAAGTAAAATTGCGTATTTTGACACTCCCGAACAAACCGCAAAGTGCAACTGACAAATTCTGAGCCTAAAGTACGCGTTAAAAGTTCCATGTACTCCATACTTTGCCGGTTTCTCATCAGGCATTCTATAGAATGCTTAGGCAACGTATGAAATATGAATCATTTCAAACATTGCCCAGTATTTTTCGGCATTATATACAATGCCTAGGCATTCTATAGAATGCCGGATTTCACACTTTGCACGGGTAACCCCTGCAAAGGTGCCCCCTTATACGCCGGCTGATATAACATTTCAGAGAAAATGTACAGCATGACATTAATAATCCAAGCTCCTATTATTATACTCTACTTTTGTTTGAAGATATAAACAGAGATTGCATTTCATTTCAAGAGCTTTCATAATTTGTTTTGTAGAAATGAAGTTAAAGTTGCATGTTAGCAAAATATATGACAATAAATTACATCAAAAACCATAGCGTGGTTGGAAATAATGAACAATTACAATCCTCAAGCTCTCTTCTCTAGAAAGGACATTTTTTATTGCATTTATTAAACTTGTATGTATTCTGTTTGCCGCAGTTATATAGTAAATAATACAGTGGGAGCTTTATAACATTTTAAATTATAAATAACACCACATACGTGTCTGTTTTCATAATAAAAAAAATCCAAAGCAATAAATTTAAATATGAAGTATTTTTTAACTTTATAAAATTAGACTGGATCATAAATTATACTAGTTAATTTTCTATGGTCTAAGGAGAAATAGTTATTCATCTTAATATTTTTTTGGAAAAGAACTTAAATGTTTTGAACATCGAAATACGTGTTGGGACGATTGGAAAAATTAATGCGTAGCGTGAGTGAGTGAGTGAGTGAGTGAATATTAACGTCGCACTGTTCAGCTACACGAGGGCTTTTGGCGACGGACCACGTAATTTTGAACCATGGTCAAGTGACGTGGACGACACCTGAGCTGGTACCCCCTCTCCTAACTACCACACCACACCAACGTGAGGACATTTCAGCTCTCGACAGATTTAACGTGCATCGCTGCCCTACACGGCGGGTCTTTAGTGGTATTGGGCTCGAACTCATGACATGCCTGCCATGGTCCGATACCTTAACCACTGGGCTACCGCAGCCCTCTGCGTAGCGTGAGAGTTGAGCAATTAAGTAATTAATTTATTTACGTCCACAGCTTTTAATAAAATACTTACATTTAAATAGAAGTTGTGCGTTTTATTGATTATTTCAAAACAACAAAGTATGTCCTCTGTAAAGGAGGAGGTAAACACAACTGTTCTTCTCAGAGTTCAAAAGCGGACTTTTCTCTACTGTCTTGGGGTGGGGTGGTTCTTCTCTTACACCTTGAATTACAATCGTGGTTTCCGGTTCGAGGATGGAGTAGTGTTGTTCTCACAGTCATCGGCTGTCGGTGCGATGTCAGATGAAAAGACCCCGCAATATTTTTGGGGTGCACGAGTGCATCTAAATGGTGTTATGCTATACACATGAAGAAGCCCACAGTACAACTCTTAAAGTTCATATGGTATGCCAAACGTTTTAAAAAACAATATTAAAAACTATGTAGAAATATTAATTTTTTTTATGTTCCCCTTTTTTTATTTTTAAAGTTCTCATTTTTATACCCGGGGTAAAACGCTCACCCGTAACTTTTGATCTTATTTTTTGTGTTAAAAGCAAGCATTATAAGCCGAATTTTACGGCACTCTTCAGAATCAGAGGTTGAATTCTACCGAAACCCACTAAATGAATAAATAAGGTCTGGTGTACTTGAAATTAGACTGAATATACGATAATTGTGGAAGACAAGAAAATGAAACTAGGTAAATCAATGCCATTGACCATTGCTTAAAATAAAAAAAAAAACATGCATTACAACAAATTTATTTTATATATATATAATTAGATTTCAATAACTTTGAAATAAACTATAAATGATTAAGTTAAAATATAGCAGACCTAAAGCGAAAATACAATAACAAATTACTAGTCCAATTGCATACCCCCCACTTCAAAAAAAAAAGAAGTTTAAAACTTAATAAAATAAAATTTCCATTTTTCCTGATAACCTTAAACATTCCATTACTTATTAAAATGACCAGGGAGTCGAATCCCATTTCAGAAAGATTGTGCGTCATGCTTTTACAATTCTTCCGATTCATTGGAAAAGGAAACGAAAAATTTTGAGAAATAATATAATCGAAAGCTTTTACTTGAGTTTCAAGTCTTAACTTGATCATGCAAACATTAATTTTCGATTTTTTGACAAAACCGTTCCTGGGTGAATTTAGATTCATAAAAATAAGTATAATACTATTAGGAAATCCAGTTAGCACCATCTCATAAAAACCCATGGAGTATCAGAGGATCATGTAGCATTATTTGAAATTTCGGCAGGGTCAATACGGCCCACTATAAATTGAATGAATGAATGAGCGAATAGTAACGCAGCACTGTTCAGCTACACGAGGGCTTTTGGTGACGGATCACGTAATTTTGAACCATGGTCAAGAGACGGGAACGACACCTGAGCTGGCAACCACCTCTTCTAACTACCACACCAATGGGAGAACGTTTGAGCTCTCGACAGATTTAACGTGCATTATTCCCCTACACAGCGAATATTCAGTGGTACTGGGCTCGAACTCGCGACAAGCCAGCCACGATCCATTACCTTTGCGACATAGCCATCGTTCGATAGCCATGTCGTGGGGTTTCCGCGTAAGTTAGAGGTGTGGGATTCCCTCGGAATGATGAGACATTCTATAATTCTTAATATGACTTTTTTATTAAGAATTTAACTTAAAAATTACTTAGATATCGAACAAACTTATATTAAGTGAGAATAAACCAAAACTCGTAGTCTTAACTAACTCAGATCGCGCAATTAGATCACTTATCAATATAAATATATTATATCTGCCTAATCTCGTCTCAATAATATACTAGCGTTCAGAATATAATTTTCCTACCTTGGTTGAATACTCAACGGTTCAATCACTTTCAGATAGGCTGTTGGGCTCACGTGCAATAGTATGCACCTTGCAGTAATGGCTGGATATCCGTGATGCTTTGGTAGGCCGTCAAATTACACTTCTACCTTTTCCAAACAGAGCTTTCTCTAAATTGCCATCCTTCTCACTAAAATTCCTATCCTTTTAAAGGTTATCTTATTTGCATCTATGCTTCGTTTCACTTCTTGGATTTGGGTTGGAAAAGTTTTGCCATTAATAGTGACCGTCAAAGAACGTAGAGGTTATGTTAGAGGAAGAACGCAAGAGATGTCACACCTTGACCACTAGGCCACCGCGGTCACCCGCTATAAATCGAACCATTCATCATAAATAAATACTCACCAACCGTTACTTCCAGCCTCCCATTCTCCGATTGAAGCAATCCTCCGGTTTCTTACTCAAGCCATTCCAATAGTATTTGTAACCATCTCAGAGCCACTAATATTAAATTTTTTTCATCAGCTAATACGATTCGCATCCAATTGCCGTTTGAAGAAATGACATTTTTAGTCCATTTCAAATTATTATCTCGATGATATTTCTCTAACTTTGATTTCTTCATTTTCGTCAATTTTGTATTAGTTCTTTTGATTTAAGATTTATCTAAAATAAGTTTTTTTTTAAAGAAAAGTTTCGAGTGAGGGACTGCGCAATTTTATGGCGGAAGAGCCGATTTTGGCTAAACTACGGCAAAGGCTCGTTAAAACAATAAGTGTACAAGTTTATCAAAAAAGGATTTTATTCTGTGATCTGAACGAGAAAAGAAAACAAAGAGGAAACTGGATAACAAGATGGAGGGTCGGAAATAGAGAAGGATCACTTGGGTACCCCAGGATCGTGACACCCATACTCATCTGAAGATGAGACCCCTAAGGGCATGAAAAGTTTCGAAATTTCACGGTTTGGGAAAAAAAACTTTCTGTATTTCCTAATCGAAAAACTAGTCTCGTCATGAGCAGTCGAGAGAGAGAGAGAGAGCCATGAATACCTTTTTCTTTCAAGTGGTTTTATTTTATTTAAATCATCTTTTTTCTAATTCAGTCATCGTGAATGACAATTTTATACCACTTCGTTATAATCTATAGCTTTTCCTCTTTCTCAATTTACCAACAAATACCACAAAAACATTTTTCTCATTTAATACTCTATAAATATAATTCTTTACCCCCACTGAATTTTCTATTAAATAAATAAAAAAATTTGTAGTTAATTCAAAGTTGCACCTTTACATCTCTGATGAATGTTTTCACCTATTTCTATATATTGGCCAAAAAGCCTCAATAGCAAGCGAGGACTGTAAAGAATGTCCTGTAGTGATGCATCAAGTTTAAAAAAGGATGCAAGAATAGTCTTGCCTCAAAAATATAATCTGGTGTTAATTGGGTTTGTAGATACTTTTTGCAGATGGAGTAAGATCAGGAATTATTTGGAGATATCTTTATGCGATTTTGATGTGATGTATAATACAGGGTGAGCACAAAAAATGGACCTGATTTTAAAAAATCATGTTATCTAAACTACTGCACATATTACAATAAGCCAGTGCTTCTCAAACTTTCAATA
>BMAV01009135.1:177800-190270 GCA_019973955.1 Trichonephila inaurata madagascariensis | reverse complement strand
GCCAAACCGGAAAAAGCGCCAAGCCAGAACGAGATGGCGCCAATTGACTGATTGATTGAATATTAACGTCGCACTGTTCAGCTACACGAGGGCTTTTGGCGACGGACCACGTAATTTGAACGATGGTCAAGTGACGTGGACGACACCTGAGCTGGCACCCTCCTCTCCTAACTACCACACCACACCAACGGGAGGACGTTAAAAAAATATGTGTAGTGAATCAGTGCGCGAGCGTAGAGTGGTACTGGGCTCGAACTCGTGACAAGGCCAGCCACGATCGGATACCTTGACCACTCGACTACCGCGGAGATGGCGCCAAACGAACCCGACAATGTCGGCAAGTGAATATAGCGGGATAAGGTGGATGTTTAATGAAAATATATGTAAACAATACAGAGAGAAATTAAACATTTAAGATAAAAAATATAAAAACAGCACTTTCTTACTGCTTATCTTTTCCGCGTGGAGAGTACAGCGTAACAACAGATTTTAAAACAGCCTTGAAGGTCTCATTGCTAAGCGAATGATCATGTGAGCGCTGCTATATATATTTTGCGAAGTAATGGCCGAACATACCTTCGGCGTGGCTGGTACGATTTCGAAGAAAGCTCTTTCGCTCATATAATGCCATTCGCTCATCACATTTAGGACATTCATAACTCGAAGCAATCAATCCTTCCTTCATACACCATTCAATCAATTCTATCTTACCTTTCGTATTCAACAAAGCAAAAAATTCTAAGGTATATTCACTCACATACGCAGCCATGCTTCCAGCCCGGCGCCCAACAACAAAATGAAATTTGAAACGTCAAACACCGACAAAATACGAAAATTCCAGAAATAGTTAGGTTTACCACATCTAGTGTATCAAAGTAGGGTTACCAAGACGGCGCAATTATCGCCAAACCAAAGTAATTCGTGCCAAGGGTGTGGGCTCTCCTAGGATCTAACCAATATTATTAATCAGTATATTATTTTAAAAAATTAGATTAGAAATTTTTAATAATAAATGCACAATACATTTTTTTAATTGCTTATACATAAGTACCTATAACATATTGATCTAAAAAAAATATTATTTTGAGATATATTTTTCTAAGATGTGTGTGGAAGGGAGTTCAACAAAAACACTTTATAGTTCTAGGGGTTCCACAAAAACACCTTCAAGTTCGAAGGGTTCCATGAGTTGAAAAAGTTTGAAGACACCTACAGTAGAATAACTACAATAACATTTCTGTGTTATTGCATTCTTCCCCTCTTCTAAAAAAAAATTTATTCCAAATCACATGGTCGGTGGATCGCCATGGCGTCGTAATTTGAAGGCGAAAGTATTTAGCCGTCGGCGAGTGAAAAAAACATTTGCGTTTGTTGAGCAGATAACGGATATTAATTTTTTGTATTCCTTTGGGGAAAAGTTATCCAGCGATTTACAAAATACTGAAGCAGGTGTAAGGTTGTGATACATTATACCAAAAGCAAGCTTTTGAGGGGCGTTGACGTTTCATAGAAGGCAGGGAAAGTGTCGAAGACGACGGACGCTCTGGACGTCCGCAGATTTCCCGCACTACTGAAAACAACGAAAAGGTTTCTGCGGAGGTACATAAGAACAGGCTTCAAACAATAGCAGAATCATTTGAGATATTCTCGACCACATGTCAACAGGAAAAATCGTTGAAGCATCGCAAGGACTCGACACTCGTATTTATCAAAATACAGAAAAATATCGAGTTTATGATTTTTGTGTTTATATAAAGATGGTAATGGGTATTAAAGAGTACATTTTGAAAAAAAGTAGGCTGTGCTTTAAAATGTTCTAAAGTTTCTTCTTAAAAGAAGAAAAAAATTAGAGGTAAATGATAGCACATTTAAATATAACAGCCGTAATAGTGAACGATAAAGGATGGATGTGGCAGTTATAAAGCACCCAATCACATAAGAGATTCAGTGCTTATTAACGTCGCTTTGCGAAGTTATACGAGGGCTTTTGAAGATGGACCTCACAATTTTGAACATCGGTCAATTGACGAGAACGTCACGTTAGCTCTCACCAGCCTCTCCAAGCTACCACAACGCGTCAACAGGAGGATTTTTCTATCCTCAACAAATTTATCTTTCTTTAGTTTTCTACACAGCAGATCTTCAATAGCACTGTTTCTTAATAAGCATTTTAGTATCCTCAACAAAGTAATTGGTTTTTTTGAGATCTGTCATTTTCAAATTTGCCATTTCAGGGGGAAAGTTACCATTAAGAATTTGTAGTCACGTACAGGATATAAATAAAAATCGAAATGAACTTTTTGTGAATTATACAATCTTACAAAACATTTCTATAGAATTTTAATTCAAATTTTTTTTTCTGACTCTAATTTCAAAAAAAGCTAGATATAAAATTTTCGCATTAAATTGGATAAAACACTTACCGGCACATTCAGAGAAACGTTGCGCATAGCCTCCTTTACAAAAACAGGTCTTGGTACCATTTTCGAATTTGCAATGTATAGATTTATCTCCACAGTTGCAAGCTACAAGAAACAGAATTTTTACGTAAAAGGATTCACCGTATTTTTAAATACACTTAAACTATGTATAAAAAACCTTCTCAATTTCATGTGTTTTTCTTACAAGAATTGCTTACAAGTTTGTTGTTATCAATACAGATTTCTTGTAAAAAAGAAAATTGAAATAACGTTAGATTACATATTTCTTCAGGAGAAATATATATTTTAGACAATTAACCACCTTCACCAGAATTGATTCCATATTTACTTGGAAAAGGGCAACAAACAAAAAATTAACTTTTTTATTTTACTTTTTTAGCATTTGAAGTCATGAAATGATTAAAACATAATAGCCATTTTGTTTAAGGTATCCGAATACGTTCGGAACTGTGATTTTGCAAAAGTGTATAAATGGATAATATTTATGATATTTAGTTAGATTAGAATGTATAAAATTGTTTTAAGGTATCCGACTGGGTTCGGAGACAATTTTCTAAAATATAACTTAAATAATTATTTAATTGTTATTTTTTAATTAAGTATGTTGCAAAACTATGAAAATACAGCAAGAAGAATTTTTTGAAAGTTTATTTCTCAAAATATTGAGAAATTTGTACCAAAATATTACAAAAAATTGCTCTTTTGCTAACAACTCTAAAAAAAATATATATATCACAAAAATAAATAAAATGTTTGCAGGAATACAATTATTTAACGTTTTTAACTCTACTTTATATTAAATAAAGCTCAAATTCTACTGTAAAATTATAAAATACAGGTGTTTAAAATGGAAAAACCCAGAATTTTCTTAAGAAATTTTTTTTTCATATAAAATTACATTAAAAAATAACTTAATTGAAAAATTACCCTTAGTTTTCAGCAGAAAGCATTCATTATAATACAAAGAACAAACTCAAAAAATTTCATAAGAATATTTCATTTACTTTAAGAAATATCACTCTTACCGTTAACCATTTTATGTTCAAAAATAACATTCTTCAGAAAATTCAAAATAAAGTTTATATTTTGCAGTAAAACTTTTTAAAGATTTTGGAAGGTATTAAAACTCTCCAGATTTGTATTTTGTGCCTTCCTGAACCTCATACTTCAAACTTTTGCATTTTTGAAGGGCCTTTCTTTTTTTACGAGACCTTTTCTTATCTGGTTTAGAATGCCTCGTAGAATCAACAATTCTCGTTTTGTCAAGGTACCAAAAATATACTTTCATTTCAGAACATAATTTCATTCCTAATTTTTGAAGTAGAGGTAATAGACCAGAAAATACAGAATTAAAAAGTATTATTGCGATATAATTTCTTAAACGGAGTGTTTGTAGCTCAACAAAATTGTCTTTCTGGATTATACTCCACACGACATTGTTAAGACTTTCATTGCAGTTCTGAGCTTTCCCGTGAAGACATTTTCTTAGAAGATTTTGATCGCAAAGTTCCTTATAAGTTTTTTTAATAGAATTAATAGCTGAATTTGGAAGATCCGTTGGTTTTTCTTTCGACGTTTCTCCACAAATTCTGCTCTCTGGAAATCTCTTCTTTTTTTACCTCATTGATCTTGTTTTTGGCATGACAACTTTAATTTAATTAAAAATAATTATAACTCTATATAAAAGTACTAATAAAAAAGTTAAAAAGAGATCTAATTTTGAACACAAATGATAAAAAGATAGCAACTCGTTTAAATCAAAACAAACATTGCAATCAGTTAAATGTTGACTATTTGAAGGTCAAATATATCTATTAAAATATTTATAAAGTGAAATAAAGCTTACTAAATATAAAAAGAATTCGTCAAAATATTTTAAAAGAATAAAAATCTCGTTTTTCCGGTGAAATCAACCGAAAACTCACACTTCCGGTTTCGATTTTGGCTTACTACCTCAAACAAAAACAGCTATAATTCTTTTTTTCATTGATTCAGAATTTAAAGTATGGTATTTTTAGAAAGCTTATTAAACAGGCTACAAAAGCAGACTATAAAAGAAATTTCGATTTTTTTTTTTTTGATGAAAATGATGATTTTAAACCAGTCGGATACCTTAAGGACATTTTGACAAAAAAAAATTATTTAAGTATAATATTTTTACAAAAAAAGGAACATAGAATGACCCATTTTCAAAATATTCTCCTTTTGTGAAAAATACTTCGGTTATAATAATATTTTGCTTGATATAGCTCAGACCTCCGTACAGAGGCTCAACTAGAAATTTTGAAATATATAACTTAGAAGTGGGTTTATCCATGTTTTACGACAACAGAGAGGAGACATTTTATGAAAAAAAACGCCGATAATTATTTCAATTGGTTGTAACTTTGAAAATATACTGGGAATTTTTCAAACAAAATAGTTCAGACTCTATGGAGAAGTCTTTACTTTATATAAGTAAAATATTATTCTCTTAGAAGCACATTTTTTATAAAAGGAGAACATTTTGAAAAAAAGTTATTCTAAGTTAATTTTTTGCCAAAATATTGTATTTAAATAATTTTTTTTGTTAAAATGTCTTTAAAATAATTTTATGCATGTATCTAAGGGACACTAAATATCATGAAAATTATCTATTTTTGCGCTTTTTTAAAATCACGGTTCCGAACGTAGTCGGATACCTTAATGAGTTTGAGCGATATTTTGGTGTTACAATGAGTAAATTTGAGATTATTTTTTAATTTTTATTTTGAAATATAAATAGATATTTATCAAAGAGTCGTGATTTTGTTTTATTAGCCAAACTAAGGTAGTTAAGTATTATATATATCATCGACTAATTTCACCGAATCAAAAGATGTTACCAAATGTGTTTCCACAATAGGCTGAACATAGTGACGAAACTGATTGATGGTATAATACGTAAGTACCCAAATTACTCTGGTGTTTCGAATTGAGAATTTTTAGATTTTGGGGATTATCTCTAGAATTACTGAACAGATCTTAACAAATTTTATATGCATAAAGGGCTGATATAACGCAAAAAAATAATTATTCAACAGTTAAAGTACACTCGTATGATCATGCGTAACACTTATCGGAGTCAAAAGGTACGAAGCAGCAGTTGCAGAATATAATTTTTAAAAATTGGTTAATAGGGTGTATGATTCCCTTTTTCAGATAAAAAGCCTCACACCTTGATTTTATACCAAAAATAAGGGAAATTTTGAGTTCTTGTGGCAGTTAAGGTATCCGACTACGTTCGAAACCGTGATTTAAAAAAAAAACACATAAATAGATAATTTTCTTTATATTTAGCGTCTCTTAGATTATAATACATGTATAAAATTGCTTTAAAAATATGTATATTATTACTATGACAAAAATTATTTTAATGCAATATTTTGATAAAAAATTAACGCAGAATGACCTATTTTCAAAACATTCTCCTGTTATGAAAAATGCTTCTATAATAATAATATTTTCCTTATATAAAGTAAAGAATATTCCAGAGGGCCTGAACAAGGATATTTGTAAAATTCACATTATTTTCAGAGTTACTATTAATTAAAGTAATTGTTGGTCTTGGTGTTTTTTTTCTGAAAATTTTCCCCCTCATTTGAATTAAAACATGGATAAATCCATTTCTAAGCCATATATTTCAAACATTTTAGTTCAGGCTATGTACAGAGGTCTGATCTATATACAGGCAAAATATTATTATTATAGAAGTATTTTCCATAAAAGGAGAATGTTTTGAAAATAGATCATTCTACATTTATTTTTTGTCACAATATTGTATTTAAATATTTTTTTTACTGTGATATATATATATATATAATTCTTAAAACAATTTTATATGCATATTCTAATCTAAGTTACACTACATATCGTAAGCATTATCCATTTATACGTTTTTTGTAAAGTCACGGTTCCGAACGTAGTCGAATACCTTAATCCCCTTTATTCAGCAACTCGGTTTTCAGGCTTTGGATGATTTTCGGAGGGGATTTCCATGTTGCATTTGCCTCCCCAGAGCGTTTTAAGTATGCTGTATATAAGGACGAAGTTTGGAGATCTAACTGGACAATTCATTCGGAGAATATCTTCATTTTCCAGAAATTCGTCCACCAGATGAACTCTATATGATTCGCGTTATCATCCATTAAAAAAAAAAAAAAAAACAGGGCCAACTGCACCCATGAAAAAGCGATCATAGGACTCCAATAACTCATCTCTATACCTCATAGCAGTCAAAGTGCTTCTTGCAAAGACATAAAAGTGTGTGCTGCCATCCAACATGATGCCTTCCCAGACCATCAAATTTCCACTATCGTAATGGTTGATTTCTCGGACATCGGAGATTCTCTCCATATACATAGGCTGTTCAATAAGTAATAAGAATAATTTTACTGCCACGAAACAACTCATCGGAATGTTAATTTCTATGGCATAAGAAAAGTTTGTTGTCTGTATTAACAAAACCTACCGATAGATGGCGTGTACAGACTCATATTCTTGAGTATCACGTGCTCGAACTGAAGCGTGTTTGCGGGCGCCTACGAGACGCGGCCAGTTGTCGAAATGGAAGCAAAAATCTGCAAAACTCAGCATCGGAGACCTTTGATATGATGATACAATATGATTAAAGATTGAAACAAGAAGGTGACAATATCTTAAAACGCTTCATCACAGCAGACAAAGTTTGGCTGTATCAATGATCCAACCATAAAGCAACAAAGCAGTGAACGAAAACATCCGTCTTCAACTACTCCCAAGAAAGCAAAAACTGTGAAATTGGCTGGTAAAGTTACGACCATAATTTTTTTTCTATTATGAAGGAATTGTTTAACTACACGATGTCGAAGCCGGTATTACCGTAAACGGATCGTACGATGCGAATGTCCTACGAGCAATGATACAGCACGTTAGAAAAACGTTCATTGCTGCGAAATGCTTTCTATTGCACCTTGACAATGCCTGACCACATATTGTCGTTGCGTACTGGATGCTTCGCAGCAGAACAACGTGGAGTTCTTACCACACCCTCCATACAATCCAGATAAAACTCCATGAGAATTTCTGGCTGCTTCCTCAGCTCTAGAAACCATTACGAGGCAAACGTTTTGCAAGAAACAAAGCATGTGTAAAGGCTGCGTAGGCGATTTTGATAACGCTTTCACAAAAAGGACTTTTACATATTTTTAAGTGGACAGAACGTTGGGATAAATGCATTAAGTGCCACGGAAGTTATTTTGAAAAAGACCATGTAAATGATGATGATTAAAGGTATTCTTTTTTTTATAATTTTAGTCTTATTACTTATTAAACAGCCGTCGTATTTTTGCCATATTTTCATATGCTACAGTAAGTATTGATAGTTTAGATATATTTCTAAGTAAATCGCTAATATATGTCAGACAAGTGTAACTCATATTCCAGACAATGATTGTTTGGCAATTACGTATTGACTTTAGCCTATTGGAGACCTCCGTAGAGCTCCAAATAACCTTCAGCGAAGTACAAATTAAAAAATGTAACCATAAAGTTGATTACAAGTTCAGTTGAAATAGAGTGCCGTAAATCCTAAAGTTTTTAGCGGTAAATCTTAAGCATGCTGTTGATCTTTGATGATAAATCGATGGCAGGAAATTAATCATGTAATGGATATGCAATAGTATTCATGTTATAGTTAGCATGATAAATCATAGTGTCCATCCGGTGTAGTGGTTAAAGACGCTAAATGCTGTAGAGTAGGGCGGTTCAAATCCCGGAGAAGACATGGATGTATGTGTTTCTTGAACTTAATATTCGTCTAGCCTCCTCTCGAGAGGCTGGTGGAACAACAAGAGAGGTAGGAGGCCCTTGGCCATTTCCCAGGGTGTACTGTTCTCTGCAGGGGGCTCAAAAAAGCGGCTAACAACAGACACATAACTAACCCTTTACCGCGATGAATTTCATGAGCCTCAACCTGATACCGTCAATCAGGGCGCATTGGAACAACAACAACCAAATATTATCTTCTACTGCTTATGGAGATACTGTCAGAATAGTGATATAGCAAAAGCTGGTGAAAGGTTGTGGTATCCCCTCCATTGGGGATACCCGCTCTCCACTATCCTTGCGACCTACCACTAAGGGAATAAAGGATGCACCACTAAACTCAGTCATAATAAAATCAGTTTTTTCTGGCCTTAATTTATATATAATACAACAACAATACTACTCTAGGAGGATATTGATCAAGAGTGAGTAAACGCGCTAAACGTTTTTACTGATAATTAGCGCACTTAACAACTGAATCTATATTTATATATTAATTCGTAACTTAATAGTATCCGCCCTATCCTTATAGTTTAGATGAACTAGCTTACCGCTACTTCCTGGATAAACATCTACGGTCCGTAAAATGTCAATTCAACCTTTAATCTGGCTGGCTCTGGCTTAGGCAATGCTCCGCTCGTCTCGAACCCACTTTTGACTTATCTACACCGGCACTGTTAGGCCAACTCCCAGAATGAAGACTCCTCATCTAGACTTTATCTCACTTCACTTAGCTTAGCTTACTTAGTGCTCAGAGCTTCACTTAGCGATCCCTTCTAGCATTATTTCTCCACTTAGTGATCCTAGCGAATGCTAACCTTCCAATAGTAGATTCCTAATTTGTATAAACACGCTCTCTTCTTGGGTTGGTTGGAAAGAATTGCCATTCAGACCCCAAAGAAATCTCATGAGGACATTTAGTGGAAATACCGATAAAGCCTCGTCACAAGGTGGAAATTTTAAACTGCTTGGAATTTTAATGCATAACTTACCTTTACAGGTCTTTGTGTCGTAATCGTAGCCTTGCGAAATGTACTCGCATCTGCAGTACGCTTGTCCTTTTTCCCCTAGTGCGCAGATTGCCGACCCACATTCCACTTCTTTACTCTCACATTGGTCAATGATTTCGCAAGAATCTCCGCTCGCACCAAGATAGCATCTGCAGAATTTCTTTGAACAAACACCGTTTCCACAATCGTCATTGTCTTCACAAGGAGCTGCAGAAAGAATTATTTATTGATTAAAAGAGTAAGTTATATTGACGTTGTACTATAAAGCAACAAGAGCGCTGTTAACTACGGTCCTCGTATTTTTGAGCCTCGGTCAAATGACGAGAACAACACCTGCACAGGCACCCACTCTCCCCCATACTATCTACCCCACCATACTAATGAGAGGACATTGAGCCTCGACAGATTTAACTTACATAGGACTCCTCTACACAGCAAGTCTTCAGTGGTACCAGGACTCAAACCCACGACATGTTACTTCGAGTTCCTGGCCATAACCACTAGGCTAAAGCAGCCATATATATCGTTTAAAGGATGAACTGAAGGTTCTCGAGACAGATGAATGTAAATTAATTATTCATTTTATTTGAGAAAGGATGACTTTTAAAAATACGCTAAAATAAATCCTCAAAATATATTCTGTTTTTTTTTTTTTTTTTTTTAAAGAAACAGAATATTTTTTACGGATATTAAGTTAACTCTAATAATTCTTCATAACGATAGGCTGGCGTATAATACCATATATTAAATATTTCGTTAATTTTCTATTTACCATCCATTTTAAATTCGTAATTTTTTTTAATGTTTTAATTATTATATATTTCAAGTTATCACAATTTTTTTAGATTACTGCATTTACTTGAGATTTATTCCATATACCTTTTTAAAAATCGTTTAGCAGAGTAATACATTATATTTTTTAGAAAAAAAAATCCTGTGTAATTTTATAATTGTTTCCGTAACTGTAATTTGGAAAGGAAACATTGACGTAAAATTTCAATTCAAGACATTGCGTTCTGTTTTGCTTCAGTGTTGTGACGCAAAATCTTTTCTGTGTAATACAAACTGAAAACAACGAATTGAAAAGATTTGAACACAGTCTTCATACTTCCAGTAAATCATTCAGACGTCATATGATAAAACACGAAAATTATTTTAGCAGAACCAAACATGTTCAGTTTTAAGATTTTATGTTGGTCAGGTAATTTTTCAGTGCTAGGGTTTCTTTTTGCATGAGTGTGATATTAATTTGTATGTGTGTGATACAGCATAAAAATGAATTCCTGTAACAAATATTTAACACAGAGAATTACAGTATGCATTCTACTTTTAGTAAAAGTTTTTGTTACCATGGTATACTTTTTTGTGTGTATATTTTAATGTGCTAATATTTTATATCTTTGCAGAAATGTATTGAGCGTTTAAAAGGCACTCAAACTATTACCATAGTAATTATATGTCTTCATTTTTTATATACTTATGCTATCAACAAATATTATCAAATCAAAACCATCAGCGCAAAATCTCGCAATATGCAGACAGTACTGGTAAGCCAATCCTATGCATGTTCAAACACAATTATCTTGATCATCCTTGTTCAAAAACGATAACATTGTCCATAATGTGTAATGTTATTCTTTTCTTATTAACATGATTAAAATTGTGGGATCTATTTTCTATGGAAGAGACCTCAATGGAGTTTTCCAAAAATTGTGGTCTGATACGTAAGCAACTGAAAGACTACATGACTTAGAAAAAGGGCAAACGAAGAAACATCACAGAACTGCAGGATAGCATTTAGATTAATACTTATTCGAATATATGTGACGCGTCATCTACATAAAGAAAACTCATGTGCCACGATTTTGAATGTACTTGCAACGTTTTGGATGCCTGCTTTTAGATCCTTTGTCCATTTCAAGTGTGTTCCCCCCCCCATGTGTTTCTTTTAATAAAGTATTTAATTCTTTTGAATCTTTGCTAATTTATTTGTCGATGGGCAAATACGGAAGGTACGTGTGGGGGAATTTGTTTTCACGCATGAATTATTTCCTTCCCCCTACCCTTTTGTTCAATTCCTACTATTAGTTCAGACTCTCCCTATATATATATATATATATACACACATAGTCTTATTTTCTATAAACAAGAGATAAACATCCAACAATCACATTCGAAAAACACATGGACAGTTGAAAAATCACACAATGAAGGACACGTGAGCAACCGAGATTAAAAATTATAAAATGGATGATGCAGTATTATAAACATTGCTGACTTAGGACAGCTAATATATAAAATAATTTATATAAAAGTGGTGTTGAACATGTTTTTTGGCCAGCCAACCTTCCCCCTTTATGTAAATAATACTGAGCAAAAACCTATTGAAAGTAATGGATAGGAATATTTAAATCCATTATAAGATAGAGGTAACTTACGTAATAATTGCACTTAAAAATGCAGAGCCCACGCTAAATCTGAGTGCAATAAATAAGTTATTGCCAGATTCTGGACCCTAATGCAGATTCAAAGCATGTTAATGGCTGAAATGTAGCATTTAACAAATTATAAAAAGAATAGAAATAAAAATTAATAAACCACTTTAGTGACACTAGAGTATATATGAATTAAATAATAATAAATAACTTTATCTAATGTTAGAATTTGGAGGTAACTACAACTATGAAATATGTAAGTTTATAGTAATGAACTATTATCAATCTAAGCTTTATTCATATAACTATTAATAAAATTAATTGGGTATTTCTATATAAATTTATATATATATATATATCTTGTTCAAATTTTCAATCGTTAATAAAATACTTTTTATCCTTCCACTCAAATTCAAATACATTTTTTAAAACTTGTAGTGGAGGACATTTGATGTTAATACAGGTTTTTCAAATATTAATTCATTAATTAATGAATAATTAGTAACAAACAAAAATAATAGTCCAACACCATATGTAAAAAGGAAAATCGCTTGCTGTGTCCCTGTAGCGCAATGGGTAGTGAGTTGGATCTCTAATCCGAAGGTCGTGGACTCGAATCCCAACTGGAAGAATCCCATCTAATTTCTCTGAGAATGTGATTTCTATTTACCATACTATTTTATTGGAATAATTAAATTTACTTCATGAATAAATAGTAACAAACAGAAAGGATAGTCTAACATCCTATATAGAAAGGAAAA
>BMAV01009135.1:155412-168301 GCA_019973955.1 Trichonephila inaurata madagascariensis | reverse complement strand
AGGGGGTACTTTAAATAGCCGTCGAGCCGCAAGTCCTCTCGTGAGGTTGGTGGAAGGGGAAGAAAGGT
This sequence comes from Trichonephila inaurata madagascariensis, assembly GCA_019973955.1. Taxonomy (NCBI): domain Eukaryota; kingdom Metazoa; phylum Arthropoda; class Arachnida; order Araneae; family Nephilidae; genus Trichonephila; species Trichonephila inaurata. The sequence continues at coordinate 168,233 of BMAV01009135.1, read as the reverse complement.
GGGAGGCCCCTGATCACCCCCAGGGTGTTCTCCCTCAAAATTGGGTGAAACCGAGCTAAATGGTTCTGTCACCTGTATGGTGCTCAAAGCTACGCCTAACGACAGGAGTCACTTACCCCTTTACAATGATAAGTTTTGTGGGCCTTGATCTGGCCTTTGCCGATCAGAGAGAGGTGGCATTAGTAACAACAACAGAATTTTCGAAATTATAAAAGAATCACAAAATTGTCTTTACATCATGTCAATTTCTATATTGAATAACTGTTTCAATTTACTTTATTTTCCAGACGTAAATATTATCTTAAAAAATACAGGAATAGTGTAAGACTTGTGAAAAAGAGTTAAGTTTCCCTCTTTTAGCCAGACGTGAAATCAAACTGCAAGGGTCCCAGTTATCAAAAAATCTTATTCAATTATGCTGAATGATGCATATTATTTTTAAATGTGTCGCTAAGTACTCGTGTAGTATTGTGTAGAAATTAGGAAAGTGAGGTACTATATCAAGTATCGTTTTCGACTCGTGACTATGGCTAGAAATTTTAATGTTTGTGGCCTATAACCTTAATGATATACTATAAAACGAATTTAATTAAATGAGATCCAAATCAAATCAATTAATCACGGACCAAAAAAATTAACTAAAATATCGAAACGCATCAGAATTTTAATAATTAAAATGAATGCTTCACATTAAATATAGACGAAGTAAACTGAAAAAAAAGTTTAAAGGACATCTAAAGCATTAAAAAAACGTTTAAGTATGTTTTCTAATTACTGAAAACTGAATTCAAACGCATAAATTTTTAATGTTTTACTTTTATCTTAGTTTCCAAATTTTTTATAAAAAAAATGGATTTAATTAAGATTTTTAATGAGATTTTGCTGCCATATATAATGATGGATGGGTATAATATTATCCTTATCCTCATAATCTTAACATTATCTCGAAATAAACTGCAAGCACAATAAGAAAACATTTACTTCATAACCTAAATTCTGACAGTGTATATTACATTCTAACGTCAAATTGACATCGCTCTTGATTTAGAAACTCATATATAATATAAAAGTGATCGCATACAGCTTGTATATAAAATCAAATAATGATATATTTAGAACTTACCAGCCTTTGGAAGTAACGATTTTTGCGTATCAAGAACGTTAAGTTCATTCTTCAAGTGATTTAAAAACGCACCATCGGTGCTTCCTTCTTCGAGATTATCCGTCACTTCCCCGCAAGTGTAAACAACCAACAGAATTGAGACCACGTACAGAAAAGCAGCGAAGCAGTCAGTACTTCTTTTCATATTTTAAATGTTAAAAATTACGAATTTACATGAACCAAACTTTGAATTTTAAAGAACATTGAAAAAATAACAGCAAAACTGATCGTTGTTAACAAGTGTCCTTTTATAAAATAAAAGGACCCTAATTATGTGCTTTGAAACACACACAAGCCGAGAAGTAGATAACTTTAGAAATTTATCTGTTTCGTGTTAGATAAGTTTCTTATATCAGTTAACCCTTCACCTGTGGAACAATGATAATACATTCGGTTCTATTAATTAAGAATGGATATTTCACTGGCATTTCTACATTTTTATAATATGAGTGGTACAAAATCTTTTATCGTTTAAGATTGGTACATTAATCATCTTTACACCTATGTTTGGCCTTATTTAAATTTTATTTTTTTCTGCTCTATTGTAAAATTATTATATACAAGTAATATAAAAAAAATTAAGTCAATCCCTACTTTGAATGGATGAATAGAATGTATTTTATTAGCGATTGCAAATTTGAACTATATATATATATATATATATATATAGGGAGAAAGTGAACTAATAGTAGGAATTGAAAAAAGAGCAGGATTTGTCTGCATTGTAGTAACAATGCACACCCGGTTTGGCTTGTTTGGCTGAAAAATCGGTTTTCGATGCCAACTTTTTTTCAATGTTTTAACAGTTATATTGTTACAACAATGGAGACAAATGTAAGTAGACGTCGAAAACCGGTAATTAATTTAATTAATTAAACAGTAATTAATGAATATTTGAAAAAAACTGTATTAACAACAAGTGTCATCCACTACAAGTTTTAAAAAATGTATTTGAGCTTGATTGGATGAATAGAAAGTATTTTATTAACGATTGAAAGCTTGAACGAGATATATAAATAAATATGTATATGTAGAAATATAGGGCGAGAGTGAGCTAATAGTAGGAATTGAATGAAATAAAATTATACAAAAAACACACATATCACTATAATAGATGCATGAGAATATTTTGAAAAATGAATGTTTACCTGATATATACATTACCGTTAAAGGGTATGTCAGTTATTTCACATAGAATAACTAGGTGATTCAGGAAATAACTAAAGTATATAACACATGAAAATTTCATATTTTACCAATTTATTCTGTGAAATAACTTATTCTATAAAATAACTAATGATAGACCGTTTAAGTGAAAATAAACAATTTCAAAGTTACTTCATTAATTACTTGATCATAAATAGCTAAAATCTTTCGAAAAATACATTTTATCACTATTGTGAATGATTGATAGATAAATAATAAGAAAAAAAAGGCGATATGATTTATTATTGCTCATATTGCTAACATTAGTTAAACAGAAAGTAAAAAGTATGTGTTGCAGAAATAGTTATATTTAAATATTATCAAAAAAAATTCATGTTGGGAAGCAAAACTGTTGCTTCCTAAAAACACGGTGTAATCTTTTTCAAACAAAAACATAAGAGAATATTAATTTAAATTTTATGAAATTACTTTACTTTCATTACTTATTAGAGCAAGGATTGCTTTGATGACACTTTGAATTGAACTGCATATTATTTTTGAAACAAGCACGCTTTATACTCTTATCGTATTTACTCGAATCTAAGCCTCCATCGACTCTTAGCCACACCCCAAATTCTCAAAATGTTTTTGTGAAAAATTTGTTTTGTCTAAGCCGCACTCCCAATTCTGTACACGTTTTTGAGAAAAAAATATAAAAAATGTGTAAAAAGACCATTGATATCCGATACTTCGAATTTTTTTTGAAAAATTTAATGAGAAATAATAAGAAGTTTATAATTAATTTATTTTACCAATATTATAAAAATTTTCAAATGCATACATGAACCTAATTACTCTAATCGTCAGTATGATGTTTCGAAAATGATTCAACACTTTCATTGTCACGGCTGACTTCGGAATTGGAGTCGGCGTCGCCATGTTCCCACACGTTGTTGTCTTCCGTACCATCCAATGTATTTGTTATAAAACATTTTTTTTTTTTGTGAGAATGTAATTTTGAAGAATGTAAAAGAAATATGAAAGACTGTTGATTATTTACTAGAAAAAATTATATCATTTTGCTTACATCATCGATTTATATTTGTTTCATCCGTGTCAAATTTTCAGTGGCCGCTGCTGTTTCCGTTTTTTGTTTCTGGATATAAAATTGCCTTTCTTTTTATACTTGCGTCATAGAGAACTCAACTAGTCTTGATGCTATTACCGATATATTTGACGTTTAGGTGATTATAAGAAAGCGTATACACACAAAAAAATTTCCTAAATATGAGCAGATAACGATGTTTACGACAGACTGAATACTGGAGATAAAAATGTCCAGAATCGACGGTTACAATTTGATAGAGGTGGAAACTCAATTTCTCAGATATGACAAATATTTTGCCTTCGATTCTAAGCTGCAGCCGATTTTCAATAGTATGAACACTGGAAAAATAGTGCTACTTAGATTCGAAAAAATACAGTACAGTCGGATCTCTATATAACGAAGTCATTAAATCTCGGAAAAAAGTTCGTTATATGGAAAATTCGTTATATAGAGGTTTATCTTTTAATATACTTAATGAATCACATAAAACAAACTTTAAATTCATAAACACTATATATTAAAAAAATTAATTATTCACACCTTTTTAAAATTTATATATGTTTATTTTACATATCTTACCCATCAAAAAAAAGAAAGAAAAACTGCACGGAATACAAGAAAAAAGAATGTCGAAGAGTTCACTGTATTTTCAATATTAAGAAAATAGTTTTATACTAAAATTAATGAATTTTAAAGACTTTTTATAATTTAAAGCATACAAGTAATATTAAACATACATTATTTTATAATTAGAACACAGGGACACGGGACAACTCCACTGAGGATGAAAGAGGATATCGAAGATGTTTCTAGTGAACTGGGCAATGGGGGTTAAAGATTACACTTTTTCGATGAAACATCCAGAACTCTTGCTCTCAGCGAGTTAGGATCTAATAGAAACACAGTTCAAGATTTATGACCCTTCAGGGGGCTCACCTTCTTTAGGTGGGTACGGGTGTCACAATCCCGAGGTCCCCTAGTGATCTTTTCCTTTTCCCAAGGGGTTTACTATCTTTGTTAAACACGGGTGTCACGACCCCGGGGTACCTCAGTGATCCTTCTCTATTTTCGACCCTCCAATTCCTTCTTTTCCCGTCCAGACCACAGACCTATGAATGTTTGGTGCAGAATAGCCCAAATTGGCTCTTGCGCCATAAAAAACCAAACTCAACTCAACTCAAGATTTATGACCACCATAAAAGGTATTAAAGAGAGAATAACTTAGAAATTTTTTCAGAAATACTTTTTAAAAAAAAAGGGAGAACAAAAATTGAATCACAGAAGAAAAAGTTTGTTATATAGAAAATGCACTTCGCTATAGAGAAGTTATGTTACTAAGAAAATCGTGAAATGCTCATGGTTCCAGGAAAAAGTTCGCTATATAGAAAAATTCGTAATATAGAGGTTCGTTATATAGTGGTTCGACTGTATTATATACTTTTTTGCACAGACATTTTTTAAATCCTTGCTCAGTGCCACAACTTTGAACTGTTGCAACAGATTGAAGCGTTGTGTCAATATTCGGATCTTTTTCGATGGAAATTAATTATCGCTAACATATACTGAAATGTGTGATCGAGAGTATAATTGTTTTATTCGGCTATTCTCTTGTTCAAAGAACTTTCGAGAGCTGTACTTCATACTTTAATGATCAAATAATCGTTATTCTATAGAATACCCAGTTAAGTAAAAGAATTCAATAATTTTATGTACTTAAATTAACTTGTGTGTGTATGTGTCTAGTTACTTCATGAAATATTTAGTAATTCTATGAAATAACGAATTTCACATTTTAATGGTAACTTATATAAGTGTAATCACTTTTTCTTTCACTTTCTTCTATACACACACCACAGTTACATCTAATTGTTACGAGGCTTAAAATATTAATTAAAAAATCATTCGTTCTTTTTCATGGATAATGGCGTAAACATAAGATTTATCAGCTAATTTGTACTACACAAAATCAATTTCGTGATCACCAAAAGAGGTACGTCTTATAACCAATTTCACATGTGGTAGTTATTCATAAAACGTTTTGAAAATTACCAACTACAGCTTCTGAAATTAAGTAATACATTTTTAAGTGCAGTTTCCAATTTAAAATGAGTGGCCCAGGTAACCTAGTTGCTATGGTCATGACCTCTTTTCCAAAGTGTCACAGGAACCTTATCCAGAGTAATTTTAAGAAAAAATTGAAACTGATAATATATAACTTATCTTAAATATGAGATTAATACATTATTATCAAAAATAATAATGTTTATTTTTGCTTTTGACAAAAAAAAAAAAAAAACCAGACCAATCACATGTTGCTTTTTATGTCATTCGATGTCGAAAGTTAATAAATGGCAGCACATGGCTTTTTTCTAATTTTCTAGATTATCAAGTCATGCTGTGACCAAATTTCAAATAAATTATTTGCGCTTAAGGGGGTCACTTCACGCAGCATTTTCCCTATCTCCGTAATGTTAAAAATGACCAATTTTAAGGAACATTTTTAAAAACTTGGCAGGTTATACAGTCATGAATTTTTTTGTGTGCATTCATTGTATTGTTTTTATTAATTTAATGAGAGCATTTTTCAAAATTTTGATTAGTTTTTTTTTAAAAAATTCATATGTGGAGTAACACGTCAACATTTTTAAAACGGTGAAAATTCTTGTACATTTTAATCTATAAATAATTTTTGAATAAAATTTTTGACAAAATCTCTCATTAAAATATTTATTTGTATAGTGTTAACACATGTGGGTAAAGTTTCAAGGCTATAAAATAAGTAGGTTTTTCAAAAATGTTCCTTTTGTGTTGAAATTTACAGTTTTGAGAAATAGAGATTTAAAGTAAAAACTTACTATTAACTAATGCATACCAGAACTATAACTTGAATTGCTGGAGTCATCTGCAAGATTATCTTCTTGTCTACATTTTAATTGTTTGTTTTTAATTCTAGCTTCTTTGGTTCATTGTAAAACTGCTCATTCTGCTTTCTTAATGCACGCATGATCTACATCTTGCAACGCTCGACATTTGTAAAATCCAGGAGTTGAATGTTTAATACATCTAAAACTTTTAATTTAGTAATAACACTTTGATTCTATAAAGACATTGCCTCATGTACTCCAGTTTTTAAAGTTCACATATACAGTTTTTGGAATTATAGACAAAATACTATTTACGCTTTCACTAAAATGTTGAGTTTTATCAAACAAGCATCTAGGTAAAAGTGCAAGACTAGAGACCTCTAAATGCTTTTTTAATGCAATTCCTAATTGCAATAGGTAAGTTGTGTTTATGCTTATATGTGTAACCACATATAAGCATAAACACATGCATATGCTTATATGTGTGTTTATGCTTACATGTGTTATATCTACACCACAAGTCACCTCCCATGGGGCATAAACCGTGTCGTAGATTCAAATCTGGGGAGATTTTATCAAAAATATAGCCTTAATAGCTTGCCTTATGGTTGACAAGTTTACTGAGTTATTTTGAATAGCGAAAACGTAGTATCTTTGCAATTTATCTATTTCTGCATCTGTCAATCTATTACACCATCCTAGAGATTTTTTGTCCTCGAGCTCTTTGCCTTTTAATTTTAATACCCTGAGTTGTGTCCCCAACCTTTTATATCAACACGGCCAACACATTCTAATTTTTTAATGTTGACATCTCTGTAAAGTTTAGATTCTAAAACTGCTTTGCGTGTTTTAGAGTTCCCATATAGTTCAAGTGTTGTGTATATCGTAAATTGTGCAATGCCTTTGAGCGATGGAAAATACAAAGTACACCTTCAACATCCATTCCCGTATTATTTCCAACGTCATTTTCAGAACACTCATTGCAATGTACATTGTCGTTAAAATTACATGAGCATTTCCTCGATAATATTTTAGAATCAACAATTTTCCCAGTGTCCCCACTAACTGCCATAACAATACCATTTACAGAAGTAGGGCCCCTTTTTTTGACAGGTACCATTGATAGCCACCGGTACCTTTGGACATCCATTATTATTTATTACTGCCTTATTGTTTCGGCAGCAGCGAACGTCATAGACGCTTTGGCTACTTTCTATGTTGCGTTATTTAATTTATGCATGGACTCGCAAAAACACTTTGGTGGAGGTGACAGATTCATAACTCCGCAAAATATTTTCGCAACTGTTTCTTTTTAATATACCTCATAACATATAAAAGCCTAGTGTTCACTTCATGTAATTGTGTATCTTTTTTGATTAACTACTGCTTTAGTAAACTTAGTATTAGGAAATGTTTTCATAAAACTACAAAAATCACAACATATTAACAATTTTGTAGCCAAACCCTGGATTTGGCAACCAAAATTTATGTGAATACCTTGTTTTTTACATTTTATTTATGTAATTAATGTTGTTTGAAAGCACAAGAAAACAGTACAATGTCAGTCATTTCACAAAAACATTCAAATGAATTTAAAAAAGAAACATACTCTTTATTCAACTTACCCAACTTTACTTTCAAAATTTAATTATTTATGTTGCAATTGTCTGACTCTTATGCAACATTTAATTCCTCGAAAGTTTCGGTTTTCGTACCTACTTTTAAAAACTTTCTTTTTTTAAGTGTTTTATTATTAAACTGAGGCATATTTATAAAATCATTTTGATAAAAAAACCGATTCTGCACAATAGCAAAAATTTGTTGTATTTAACCGCGTAAAAAACAGCATGTAAGCTACCACAAAATAAACAGCTACAACTATTCACTTCACTTCTTTCCTGAATAAGCTGCTGATCAAAATGAATTCTTTTGATCAATTTAAACTATTTGATAAGGCTGAAAAGTAGCATGTGTCTTTTGTTTTGATTTGAAAGGGGCGTGGCAGTTAGCTGTTTGAGGGTTTGTCAAATGTAAACAACTTTTTAAAAAAATATTAAAAATACTTCTAATTCAGCTAGAGCAAAAATTTAAATTGCATTAGGAAGAAAAAGAGTGGTATTTTATTTTTCAATCAAAATTGAACAATCGATTTTTAATTCGATTTTCGTGAAGTGACCCCCTTAAATCAATTTGCTAATTTGTGCTCTAAATTCGTCTAAATACAGTTTTATTTGCAATAAGTACTTATAATAGTAAGTTTTAGTTTTGTGTGTTCATTAATTTTGCTTCAATAATTCAATTACCGTAAAATCCGGCGTATAACGCGCACTTTTAACACAAAAAATAAGATCGAAATTTCAAGGTGAGTGTTCTACGCCGAATATAAAAACAATAGCTTTAGAAATAACAAGATAGATGAGCATAAAAAAACATTTTACTTCTACACATTTCAAAATAACGTTTATTAAAAAGAAATAGCATGCCTTATGAACTAAAAGAGTTGTAGTTTGAAGTATATACTATTTTTTCAGAAGTCTGCGATAATACCTCAAATAAATGACTTAAAAACATAAGAGCATTGTATACTAACATTTCAAATTTCTTCGTAAAAAAGGGGTGCGCGTTATACGGCGAATATACCTAAAAATTAAAAAAAATACAGCTTGAAAATACAGGTGAGTGTTATACGCCTGATTTCACGATAATTAATTTTATAAATTTAAAAAAATCTGAATAACAAATTTCCAATTTGAGATGAAGCATTGATGAATAATATTTATTTTAAGAATACGTAACGATAAGATTTGGTATTACTCTACCTATGAAAAACAGGAAGAAAACGTCAATAAAATATTCATTTTTTCCTTCCAAACCTATCACAATGCGTTTTCATTGTTCCGCGATTAGAATTTCCTGATAAAAGAAACTTATCAAAAATGAGAGCGATAAATTTCTAAAACCTTCTTTGCGTGTTATTACGTATGGGCACCGTAACTTAAAATATCTCTTTCATAAGGTTACAAAGGCTTTTGTTAACAGCAATCAGTTTGTGGTCGATTATAAAAAATGTTTACATATCAGACAGACTTATACAAATATATAATTTAATATTTTTCTCTCTGATTTTATAATATGAATAAAACTACAATCAATATCACTGCTTTTGCATGTTTGGTCTTGATTTTGTTAAACGTATACACATCCGGGACACTGACGGATAATCTCGAAGAAGGAAACACTGTTGCCTCTCTTTTAAATGACTTGAAAGGTGATATTGCAGCTCTTGATGTGCAAGAATCTACTCTTAAAGAGGCCGGTGAGTTTTGAACATAAATTGTGTTTATTTGAGGAAACTATTTGAAGAATTTTTTGAGTTTTGAAATCATTCATTTGCACAAGATACTTATTTTATTCTCAAAATCATAACTAAAGTATCGTTTCACGAAAATGAATTATTTTTGTCATTTTTTTAAAAGAAAACCCGTTTTTCACAATAGAGCCCAATTATCAATTGTAATATAGATGTATGAGTATTTTAGGTTTTGAATTATATATTATATTGTATTACAATGTATTAAGGATTTAGAATATTTATGGCTAATATTATACATTCTTATACAAAAGGAAAAAAAAGAACACCAAAAAGTTTTTAAATTCTTAGGTTTTATGAACAAAAATATTTTCAAAATTGTAATATGTATCTATATATGTATATTTATAAATTTTGAAAAAATAATTTATAAAAATAACTCATTATGGATATTAACACGTAATGCACACACACACAAAATTTATTTTCCTTATTTTATTTTAATTAGTTTAATTTATTAGTTTGAATAATGTCCATCAATTTTTTAAAAGAATATCACAAAATGTTTTTCTCATAAAAATATATATATATATAATAGTAAAACTGTCTGTTTTCATAATTTTACATAGTAAACACATATTTCCCAAAATAAATGTGGTGTTAAATGAATATTTAGCATTGGTGTTTATTTTCACATTATAAATTTGCTTACTGATCGTTAGTAACTAGCAAAATTTGTTTTTTGGTGGTGTAATTGTATTTAGGTTACTGATTATTGCGGTATTACGGTTGAAAAAAAACTTCCCTTATTCTTCAAGTATTTTATTTCATGAAATATTACATAATACATTTAGTATTTGATATTTTATTTTATAGTTCAAGGTTTTCATCACTTCTCATTCACATGTCTTATCATTTTTTTTACGTTTAAAAAATAGATAAAAAAAATTTTAAAAATGAAAATTTGTATCGAAAAATTGATATTTGTAATGTGTACATGTACGTATTTACTTTTAGTATACAAGCCGGCTAGGTCGCGTGGTTGGTTTGTCGGTGGTCTTCTGCTCCTAAGGTTGCGAGTTTGACCCTCGCAGCAGCTAACACATGTTTAAATTATATTCAATGAGTTTATTCTATTTATCAAAATCTGAATCTGTTATCTTTGGCATATTCAGATATAATACGTCAAAAACTTATTTCCTTTAAGACTTTATCCACTTTTGGATTGTTTTATTATAAATACTTTCAAAGCTTTGAAAAATTACTTTTATTTGATGCTACTAGCTAGAAACTATAGTTACATTCATTAATGACTAATAATAAAGAAAAAAAATTATATAACATAACAATTAATTTCATTTAATAAAAATAACTGGTTATAGTTCTAAATAAATCCCATAACTAAATAAATTTAATAAAATCTTTCATTTTATAAACACTTCATATAAGAAAAAAATAACGTTTGTTTATATAAAGTATTTATATGCGACATAGACTTATACAGTTGTAAAACAAATCGTGAACCTCATAAACAGCACTTAAAAGTAAAGAAACCAAATGAAAAAAAATTGTTTTAAAATGGTTCTTACTATCTAATAATATTTTTTCAAAGCTCCAAATGTTTGGAAAATAAATTATTATAAAATATTTTGTTAAAGCAAACATTTAAAATATGGATTAATAAAAAAAATGTTGTTTTTGATTACCTGATTGTATAATGTTGATAGGTATAGATGTATTTATAATCTACAGTATTGATGAAAGTTGTGTGAGTTAAAAAACAAATAATTTTGAATTTTATCAGAGTGCTATTTTAGTACCATTTCTAAAAAGAAAAATGCTTTCATTATTTGGAGGAATTTTTTACTATTGTATTTTAGTATATGAAGAGAAGCTGAAGCATTGATTGGAATTATATATATATATATATAGTACTGGACGTTCTTCAAAGTGATTCCAAAATTAATGCTGTTAAATTTTAAATTGAATGCAAAATATAAATAGTAAAAGTAGATTTATTAAATTAAAAATGGAAAATATTTATTGGCCTATTAAAATCTGATGTATATTCATCATTATATTTTTCAGTTAAGTAATTTTAAGGAATTCAAGATGCTGTTAAAGAATTTAAATATTTTCTGAAATATGGTTCTTTAAAAGAAAGTAAACAAACTCACACAACAGCCTCTATAAAATGTTCGTTCTTTTTCTCTCACACTTCCTTTACTTCTCTAGTGTTCAAATTTTACTTTAGCTTCTTCACATTTTACGGACTTTGTGAACATTTAATAGAGTTTTTGTGGACACGACATCAACTGGGTAAGCGTCTGTAAATTAGTCGGTGAATAAATGTTTTTTTTCCCTAATAGGCTGCATAATGGCAAAGCCTTTGCAGACACGGAAAGTCTCCAAATGTGAGAGCCATTTCATGCTGGTACTATATAGTTGCGACTCTCGCTCCCAAATTTTGGCGCTTAAATTCTTATTATTTCAAGCTCTCGTTGGAGACTAAAAACTGCCGTGATTTAATTTTGCTGAGAGGACAAGAACCAAAATGATACTCCTATTTTATATATGCCACATAATAATATGACAAATGTGCTTACGATTTTCACATCCAGAAAATCTGTCAACTGCAGCCGGGATCGAGCCCGCAACCTTCGGCTTACGGAGTGGGCAAGCTACCTGTTTCGTTCAATTTAGATTCCAGATTAGTTTAAATAATTCACAACCACACAAAAACGCATTCTAAATCTTCTTTTTATTATTTTTTTGTGTTGCCGATTACATAAAACCATAAATCTTTTATTTACAAATTCGCTTCAATACAAGTTGAGTTGTTTAATTTATTATTATAAACTTCTTAGAGTTTTGAATTTATTTTAGTTTAAATATATTTATTAAATTACATCTCGTGGGGTTACGATATGAATATTTGTTAAACTCGCGACACTACCTCTAATCTGTTAAGCTGACAAGGGAAATAAATGTATAGAAAAGCATTTTATTACCTTTACTCTCTGCAGATGTATGCTGAGAATTTTATTTATTTATTAATTTGCTTCATGTTATACACATTCTGTTCATATAAATATATTCTGTTTTGTTGAAATGTTTTGTTTTTAAACGTAAGAGTTTTATTTTTCTTACACATATAGGAATTTAGCTTGATGGGATGGACGATTTAATTCTTTGGCATACACATGTCAGGATTAATTATTTTTTTTTACA
>BMAV01009135.1:140683-155312 GCA_019973955.1 Trichonephila inaurata madagascariensis | reverse complement strand
TCTTTTTATCATCTAACTTCTACGTTTTCCACTTGGAGAATGATACCTCTAGAGCTCACTTAAGTCAGTTGAATTCCTGAAAACTTTTTTTGGTTATTCACATTTTGTGCAATCGTATATTATCACCTTTATATATTCAAATAATTATATTGTGGTGTTTTATAGGACATGTGGTTCATACAGATGTTATATATAAATAAGGTGGAGATTAAAAAAAGTATTTTATGGAAATCTAGAGTTATTAACTTTTAGTGCTGAATTTCAATTTGGTAGAAATTAATTAATGTTGTCGAATTTAATTAATATTTAAGGATCTAATCCATTTGCCACATTCTATTAGAGGCTTTTTCTGATAAGTAGAAAACCATTCCAGCCGTTTCTCTTTCTTGAAATCTGAACATTACCTATAGCAGGTGATATATATTCCTTAAAATGTATGTGGAATTTAATGACACATTAAGTAAGAAATTTGGTTAACTTAAATATTATCATCCGTGTATATGGAGAGACTGTTCTATATATTATTTTAAAAGCTGAAAAGTAAGCGATCTGTCTTTTTCCTTTCCTGGTTTAGTTTTCGCGGGAAAAGGTAGAAGATAGTTCGTGAGAGAGAAAATAAAAGCTTTAAAAAAATGCGAAAAGTTAATCTATGCCTGAATTGCGCTTGGTTATTCACACTATGGCTAAACACAAAGTCTTTGGCTTCGGTGGTGAAAGGTTGAAGCATTTTCAGATTTCAATATATATATGTCGCAGGTAAATGAAGTTAGGACTTTCATCGAATCCCTATGGGAAATGATCAATTCACGCAAGATGTTGAAATAACGTCTCTTCAAGGTCATTTCTCTTATGTAAGTAGGTGAGTTCATCAAATCCCCGAACTGTTTTAGTGAAATGATGAAATGAGCTAGTCAGGATTTGCATTGGCAAAATGCTGTCTAGGGAGGAGGGAGACACCTGGGGGTCGAGTCCTTGTACTTCCTAACCATACAGGTAGTACTATCGATCCCCTAAATATCAACTCTATATCTTTAAAAAAAATGGCTGACTTGTTAATTTCATCATTTCACTAAAACCGGGGATTTGATGAAATCACTTACATAAGGGAAATGACCTTGAACAGACGTTATTTTAACATCTTGCGTGAATTGATCATCTCCCTTAGGGATTCGATGAAAGTCCTAATTTCCTCATTTTCCTGCGACATATATATACATGAAATGAGTTATTACTTACATAGAACAGGTGTCTATAGAAGATAATAATGTTATGGTTACATAATAATGTTATGGTTAATGTTATGGTTCCACAAACAGGGATGCTTGTTAATTCGTAATAAGGGCGGGTTTAATAGTCTCTCGATTTTTAATAATAGTGATAATTTAAATACTATTATCCCGAAGGAATATTTACAGTCTCTTTTATCGCCACTTCATAATATCCATATCGTATACTTCGCTGATGTTCTTGTGGATACAAGAGAGAGTCATTTCGCATCAATCCTAGGTATGGTACATATTTTAAGCTAGAGAAGCGATACTCAACCTGCGGCCCATCGGGCCTTTTTAAGTGGCCCGGTCAAGGCCCATTGCTCTGAGAAATTCATTTATTTATGAAAATTTGGTGGGAAATTCTTTGTTAAAAAATCAAATATATCACTTTGGCTTTTTGCGTCGATGTCTTATGAATGCGAATTGATATTTTTTTTTTCTGATTAGAGATAATAGACAAGAGTGGAGTAACGACCATTTTATGAATGGAACTATCTTTCATATCTTGCAAGCGAAAAATATTCGAAGAAAATAGATTGTTTCAAGACGATTGGGAAGTTGACTATTTTGAAGTGAAAAACAAGAATAGTTCAGTAATTGTTTGATTTGTCACGAAAGTGTTGTATTTAAAAAATAACAATAAACAGGAATCATTCAATGACACTTTTAATATTTTGATCAATTTCCACATTTTAAATTTTTTGTGTTATCTTGGTCTTAAAGCATTTATCCTCCCCTCCCCCTCCATTAATTTTCATATTGCGGGCCGCGTGAAATAGCCATCATATGTATGCGGGCAGCTTGAAATAGTTAACACATGTATGCGGCCCGGTAGAAAAATAGTTGAGTATCCCTATGCTAGAGTAAGACTCATTTCCAGGTTGCTGTTGTTGTTACTAATGCCGCTTGATCGGCAAAGGCCAGATCGAGGCCCACGAAATTCATCATGGTAAAGGGCTAAGTGACGCCTGTGGTTAGCCGTAGCACGATACAGGTGACAGTACGATTTAGCTCAATTCCATCCCAATGTAGAGGGTGTACACTCTGGGGTGGTCAGAAGCCTCTCACCTATCTTCCCCTTCCACCAACCTCTCGAGAGGACTTGTGGCTCGAAGGCTATTTAGAGTACCGCCATGCCAAGCAAGCACTATACACTTACAAACATCCATGGCTTCTCCGGGATTCGAACCCAGTCCCTACGGCACAGCATTCAGCGTCGCTAACCACTATACCGGATGGGCGACCATTTCCAAGTTTTTCACTTTAATAAAATGATAAATACTCAAATAAGACTTAGTGAGGCTATCCGACACATATTTGCACCAGTATTCTGGTTTACTTTCCAATGGGGGTTTAACACAGGCTCCTAGAATTCTGCTGATTTCTTGAACTTACCTAACCTTCTCATTTATATCTTGATGAAGTTTCTGGCTTGAGATACCAGTACAGACGTTAGTGTGTCTGACATGGTTAAACACAAAATACACACGTCATTGTTGAAGTTAGCTGTAAGAATATATGTGCCCTATTAAACATCATGATAATGCATTAACATCTTTATATTTGTGTCCACAGTAATTCAGTGTATCAATGACGTCGACTGCTACAATGCTGGCAAGTGCACGGAATTGAAGGACGGTCTGAAAGTGTGCGAGTGCAGAAATGGCACAAGCGGAGCCCTGTGCCAGAATGTGGACGAATGCGTCGCCGATCCTGACAAATGCGGTAACGGTACGGACGTTCAGTGCGTTTTTGATGTAATACAAGAAGAAGCCATCTGCAAGTGTGATAACGCTTCAAAGCAGTTTGATTACTATACAGAGACTTGCATGGGTAAGTTTCTCAAAACAAAGATCAAACCGGAAATCTTTTTCAGATAGAAATTTCTTACATAAGTATTATAGTGGGCTTGATGGCATTACTTCGGCAAAAAGTAGTTAAAACTACTGAAATATTGATTGTGAATGCTTTGTTTTCTAGTATTTTGCTAACAAAATAAAACCACAGCTCGGAATTCTGTTTTTATTATGACAATCTGTATGAAAAGAAAAACTTATATACAATAGTTATTTGTTCTAAGACAATGGAATATATACTCTACAAAAATCCTAGAAACGTAGTTCAATAAAAACTTATTTTCATACGTAACTTTGAAATGAAATTTCAATGAATTGAATGAAAAATTCAGTATTTTATTAATTGGATACATGTATAGAAAAACACGATTCAAAAATTAACTTACCTTCCAATAATATTTTAGAAAAGTAGAATAATAACACGAAGAAACTAAATAATTACTTGCGAGATTTATTTACTTCTTTAAATTTCTGCTGAATCATTAAATGCTATTTGTATAATACAATGGTTTGAAAAATTAAAATTCAGCTAAGTTTTTAATACTCTTTATTAAAAGAATGAAAATATAGGTAAACAGTATCATTTATATACAGAATCACAAATAGTACAGTGAAATCACTGTACTATTTGTGATTCTGTATATAAATTTATTTCATTAGTAGTGAGAAATATGATACTTAAGGTATCCGATTACATTCAGAACCATGATTTTGCAAAAGCGTATAAATGCATAATATTTATGATATTTAGTATCACTTAGATTAGAAAATGCATATAAAATTGTTTTTTAAGAATAGTATTACAATAAAAAATTATTTGAGTACAATATTTTGACAAAAAATGAACATAGAATGACTCATTTTCAAAATATTCTCCTTTTGTGAAAAATTTTTCTATTATAATAACATTTTGCCTGTATATAGCTCAGACCTCTGTACAGAGGCTCAACTAGAATTTTTGAAATATATAACTTAGAAGTGGGTTTATCCATGTTTTACGACAACAGAGGGGAGAAATTTTAAGAAAAAAACGCCGATAATTATATTTCAATCGGTTATAGCTCTGTAAATAATATGAATTTTTCAAAAATAATAGTTGAGCCTCTGTACAGAGGTCTGAGCTATATACAGACAAAATACTATTACAATAGAAGCAGTTTTCACAAAAGGAGAACATTTTGAAAAAAGGTTATTCTAAATTAATTTTTTGCCGAAATATTGTATTTAAGTAATTTTTTTTGTCATAATGTCTCTTTAAAACAATTTTATACATTATTCTAATCTAAGTGACACTAAATATCATGAAAATTATCCATTTATGCTCTTTTTTTAAATCACAGTTCCGAACGTAGTCGGATACCTTAAGTTTTTAGCTAGAGTTTAGTAAATCTATGAATAATTAACATCAGGGAGTAAATAAATTAAATACGGGATAGCTGCTATCTAGCAAAACAGTTGTCTTCTAATTACGGAATTCATTTTCATACGCTCTGTGAGCCTTTTCTGGAAAGGCAGCTCTTACATCAATAACATTGCTATGACGCCTACTTGCTGTTCCTAGTAAGTTTGTAATTAATTACCTTCCCAAACTTTAAACATTGTACTAATTGTAGAATGTAATAAGATGCTTTCGAAGGAAACAAAAATAAACAATAAAGTTTAACGTTTATTTATTTTTTCTTCTCTATCAACGGAATTATTTTTCTCAGTTTCATTTACATATCTATGATTCTTCAAATCTTTAAAATACACCCATTTTTCAAAGAATAATTTTAAAGGCCGGAAGGCCAGATAGTGAAAACCATATAACTGCATTTTTTTTACTTCTTCAAACGCATTTCATTTCATTCAGATAAATTGTATATTCTGATATTTTGAAAGATAATTAGAAATTTCACAGAATTAACATCACTTTCACTAATTCAAGATGACTAGTTTATAAATGTTTTGAAGAAAGTTAAAAAAAAAAACGGTTAAGATATTTATAAGGAATTATAAACTGTTAATCTGATCATCACTTAGATTATTATAGCTAATACAATTTTATCAGAATTTGTTCAAACTCTCTGTAGCCTTCATTAAATCAATTAATATTTATTAATTTCTTAAATCTCATGTTTTCAACAACTAAATTTAAATATTGAAATGATTTATATTTCTTAGATTTATTGTATGTTTTATTAAAGTCGCGCTTAAAAGCAAAACGAATGCTTCTGGTAGTAAACCTCATCATTTTTAACGGTGTCAAGTGATGAGGATATCAATTGAGCTGGAACCCTACTCACCCAACTTCTAGACCAGGGATGGGTGGACCTTTCTAGTGTACGCACTACTTCTAAAAGTTTTAAGGTGTCGCGGTCCTCCCAGTGTGGTTATTCTGTATTAAGGGGACATGGTACGGTTTACACAAAAATTTTTAATTTAATGATTTTCATAATTTTTTTGGTTGTCTCCTATGTGTATGTATGACATAAAACAAATTTTGAGCTCAAAGTTTCATAAAAAGCTAATCATATAAATTTTTAAGAGAAAAACTTGAAGTTTGATGTGATTTTAAAATGCTACTCCTTCTACAAAAATTGACGTACACGCAA
Source organism: Trichonephila inaurata madagascariensis (assembly GCA_019973955.1). Taxonomy (NCBI): domain Eukaryota; kingdom Metazoa; phylum Arthropoda; class Arachnida; order Araneae; family Nephilidae; genus Trichonephila; species Trichonephila inaurata. The sequence continues at coordinate 149,591 of BMAV01009135.1, read as the reverse complement.
GAAATTTGATTTACAAGTACGACAACCTATGTCTAACATAAGTTGGTATGGGTTTATCGACATGATTGATATTTGTACAGTACTTCTTTTTATGAATGCTTATTGAAAATTTCTTAAAATATGTGTAAATCCTAACTTCAGTTATTTTTAAAAAAATAAGTATTGCTTTGATTAAAAAATGCATACCAAATTTTGTTCCATGTACTATTAGCAACAAGTGGAAAAAATTTCCAAGTATTAAGCACAATAGAAAAAAAGCCTTAGCATTTTAAATGAAGACAAATTAGTTATTTTATCTTTCTGAGATAAGTCAGTTTAAAGTTTTGATTTGCCATTGGATGTGAATAAAAACAAACGTATATATATAAAAGTTATAACTCTGCGTTTTTTACACTTAGAGCTTTCAATTTTTGTGAGTTTGCAGAAAAGTATATATAAAATAATTTAAACTAAAAAAATTAAATTTGATTTCTTCACCGATTTTTGTCAATTGAATCGTACTGTGTCCCCTTAAAATTGTATGTTTTCTTTTCTTAACCCTTGTTTTCGACCCCACTTTTACACTATGAAAGATTACTATTTTTACTACAAAAACACAAATAGCACAAAATTGTCAAGATGAATGCTTAAACAACTATGACCGACTGCTAGACGTGGCCGCGGTAGCCGAGTGGTATAGGTATCGGATCGTGGCTTTCCTTGTCACGAGTTCGAGCCCAGTACCACTAAAGACCCGCCGTGTAGGGCAGCGATGCACGTTAAATCTGTCGAGAGCTGAAACGTCCTCCCGTTGGTGTGGTGTGGTAGTTAGGAGAGAGGGGTGCCAGCTCAGGTGTTGTCCACGTCACTTGACCATGGTTCAAAACTACGTGGTCCGTCGCCAAAAGCCCTCGCGTAGCTGAACAGTGCGACGTTAATATTCAATCATCAACCAACCGACTACTAGACAATAGAGCGTGGACATATTCAATGCAGCGAACAGAGAACATACATAAGCCGATGAATCTGAAACCGATGTACGTGCCTAATTTGTTCGACCCCAAGTCTCGCGTCATCGCAAGACATAACATCAGCACGTTAACCCAATTCCGTGAAAGCACGGGATAAGAGATGGTGTCTCAATATCTAATACCGTGCTATCGCGGGAAGAGCTTATCAACAACATTTATCCTCACTTTCAATCGACACTTATTTCTACTGCTGGCATTGCAGTGAGCGCCTCCCCCCACAGAGGCAGTAAACGTGTTAAGCGTCATAATTCGCTTCCAATGAAGATACGTGTGTCGTCTACACATTTATCGAACCATTTGCTTGAGTATACACAGTCGCATCGATTGTGTGTGAAAAGCCTATTTTCCAGTCTAGCAGGTATCGGTGTCCCATAAATATGTTTCTTTAAGTATGCGCGTCAAGGTCTTTGTGTAAGGGCGCCCCCTCCCCAAAATGTCTTTTCAGTCCACCGATCAATCGTGATTGACTTAATTCCCGTCCCTGTTCTAGACCAATTAAATGTGAAGACTATGAGCTTCTAAAGAATCAGTGTACATCACATCCCCATTCCCTCTACGATTATACTCTTTCGAAAAGAGAAAGGAAGAAAAATGGCAACGTCACTGAAATGGTGCCTTGATTCACTGCTTAGAAGTCAAGTGTCACTCTGTGTCCCGACCGTTAACCATCACATTGTACAGATGTTCATTTCCGGGATATTTCCATTTGGTTCGTTTCTAATACCTAACCCAGAAGGAAATTCGGTTCGGTCCTAGGAGAGCCCACACCCTTGGCGCGAATTATTTTGCTTGGCGATAATCGCGCCATCTTGGTAATCCTACTTTGATACACTAGGAATGGTAAACCTAACTATTTCTGGAATTTTCGTATTTTGTCGGCGGACATTTCAAACTTCATTTTGTTGTTGGGACCGGGCTTGAAGTATGACTGCGTGTGTGAAGGAATATACCTTAGAATTTTTTACTTTGTTGAATGCGAAAGGTAAGAAAGAATTTATTGAATGATGTATGAAGGAAGAATTAATTGCTTGTAGTTATGAATGTCCGAAATGTAATGGTTGGCAATAAAACACTTTCTTCGATGTTCGACCATTATCTCTCAGAATACATATGGCAGCACTCACACGATCATTCGCTTGGCAATGAGACCTTCAAGGCTTTTTAAAATCTGTTGTTACTCTGTACCCTCCACTCGGAAAAGATCAGCAGTAAGTGCTGTTTTCAAATTTTTTACCTTAAATGTTTAATTTCTGTATTGTTTACATATATTTTCATTACACATCCCCTTATCCCGCTATATTCACTTGCCGCCATTGTCGGTTTCGCTTGGCGCCATCTCGTTCTGGCTTGGCGTTTTTTCGGTTTGTCGCCAAGGGTGTGAGCTCTCCTAGGATTTTACCAGGAAGTGGTTTCTTACATTTGATGAAAGTTGCTTGCTTGATTTCAAAAGATTCCATCGTAAATTCTTGCAACGACACTACAGAGGTCCCTTTTCGAGAGAACGTCCCCTCAAACCGAATCACCACATTTACATGCATTATAAATCAGAGTAAAGCTAGGAGAGTTCATCCTAACTATCAAATTATCCTCGAAAAATATTTTAAAATCCTTTCTTTTTTTGAAGTTCCGATTTTGTTCGTACTTTCTTTTTGAAGATTGATTCCCCGTTGGTGTGGTGTAGAATTTCGGAGAGTTGGATACCAGCTCAGCTGTTATTCTCGTCACTTGACTATTCTTAAAATTTCGACGACCATCACTAACAGTCTTCGTGTTCCTTTTAGTGGGACTCTAATAAGCACTTACTTACTTAAAGATTGATATTGATTTAATATTATTTTTAAATTTGTCTCATGAATTTCCTGTTCATTCTTTAATATTTTTTAGCATTTGAAAACATTGTAACTTCTTCAGACCTGACATATTTTAAATGACGAAAAAAATCTTCGGTGGTTTTATTTGTCTAATAGTATAGTCAGAAGTACAAATGCTAGGAAATATTCAGATTTTTATAACTAGTTCGGTACGCATATGCACACCTCAGGTCTTAGTTACAAGAATAAAACCATCCAATTTTTTTTCCAATTACATTTATTTTAATATATCTTCTTTAAAAATGGAAGGATTGCATAATAATTTTCAAAATACTTAATTTTTGTAAGCAAAGGTTTTGCCTTTAATATATATATAACACGAGTTCTAGATTTGTAATTTTCATATCTACATTTTCATGCAAATTTTTCTGTCATAAATTGAAGGAAATGTCCTATTCTATCATATGAAACATCGGAAAAAAGTCGTGGTCCAGCTTTTAGTTCACAGGTCTTCATTATAATATCTGGTGTTATACTTCTGTAGTTTTACTTATTCCCTCTTCATCTTCATTTTCAACAAATACATCAACCTCATCCGACAGAGTTACATCACAATATTCCTTTCACTTGAATCATCAGGAATACAATCACTTTGACTGATAATTTCCTCTATTTATTTCCAAATTATAAGTATTCCAAATTAGAATATAACAATAATTATAGTAAGTTTCTTAAAATATATGAGTATAAATTAAGACTTAGTAGAAAAAAATTTTAATTTATGGCAATTTATAAAAAAACCAAATCAATCGCGAATTAGCTCAAAATCTGACGATAAAAATAAATTTCTATGTAAATTTTATGTATTTCTAAATTTTTCTTAAATTTTTTACTAGAATATAAACATTATGATAGAAAGATAGATATAATTAAAATTGAGTTTATAACTACAAATCAACAAATTAAGCCCGTCATCAACATAAAAAATAACATCACACGCAAAATTTGGCTTGAATCTCATTTGCATCTGGAACCGAATAAGAATCGGAGGTGTACAAATGAGCACCTCAAAAGTTTCTTGTAATTAGAATACTACAATAGTGGGATAATTATATGATCTATCAACTCTTGTAAATGATCTACATCAATTAAAAAGTATCAAGTTCGAGAGTTTTCTTTATATGTTAAAAATAGTTTCCTTTTTCGGCTTCTTATCGAATCGGCTATTGTTAATTTGTGAGTTGAAAATCTTAAGGAAAAAATACAAATATTACCATCTGGTGGTAAAACAGAAAGGCATGAACTTGCAGAAAAGATAAACTTCGATCTCAATTGGTTGTTTTCGTCTATTAATAATATACGAAGTTAAAACCGCAAGAGCATATATGGTTACTTTGGGTCTGAAAAGTGTTTCTTTCTTCAAAAAAATGTCAGATCGTCTCTGTTGAAGCCAGTCATATTTGATCATAATTATGTTATATGGGGAAGGGAGGCAATACTACAGCATTCGATGAGTCTTAGAATTAACATCGGATTTTACATTCGATTTCATGGGATGCATATGCCCCATTGATAACCTAACGTATGAAATAACAAATATTTTTTCCCTACAGTTCCCTGCAAAACTTTTTCCAACTGTGCACCGAATGGTTACTGCTTTAAAAACGAAAAATCGAAACTTTCCAAGTATTACTTCTGCAGATGCAAGCCTGGTGCAAGAGGAGATTTTTGCGAAATCATTGACCAGTGTCAGAGCAAGGAAGTGGACTGCGGTTCGGACCCTGGAGTAATCTGCGCACTAGGGAAAAACGGACAAGCGTATTGCAAATGCAAGGACACTAAACAAGGCTTCGATTTTGACAATAAGATATGCAAAAGTAAGTTATAAGTAATAATTTTTGTTCGATTTTCGGTACTTCCTCATTGGCGTGTTACTGTTCGTCGCCACTTCCACTAGAGTGAAGAATAAAAATATGATATAAGATGAATTAAATTGGCAATATAAAAAAAGAGTTTTAAAGGTTAACATATTAGCTAGATTTAAAATTTTACTTTATAAAAGACGAAAAGACGCTACACCATATAGATAGATTATATCTAGTAAGACTCTAAATGGCGGCGATCGGTCAGTGTAAGAAGTTTATCGTCTGCTATTGTCGAATAATGCGCTCACGTGCGACCGATCGGACTAGACCCAGAAAATTTCGGAGAGTATTCCAATCCATGGATGAACAATTTGTTACATTCTGATGGGTAGTTTCATAGTAATAAGCCATTACTTTTGGATACTTTAAGCCCGGACACCCTGTATTTCATATCCTAAGAACATTGCATGAATTTTTACTAAAGAATTAAATTTTTATTTAGCTCGTAAAACATAATTCTGAAAATATCATGATTCTAAATGGTTTTTATAACAAAAATATGTGTTCATGGTTGTCTCTCTCTTCGGGATTTATTGAATCAAATAATTCCTTTTTAATACTATCGGTAGTTGATAATTCATTTTTTGCTACATGTATTGCAAATTATTAAACTATACAAAATAAATTCATTCGAGTAATAAGAAATGTAAGCAATAAGTAAATATCCTCATTGATTTTAACGTGGTTCGTAATATGTGACAGCAATTAAAGCATTTATCGAGCTGAAAAAAGCAATACTTGTTATTGACATAATATGTCAATAACAAGTATTGCTTTTTTTTATAATCTTAGTAGGCAGGATTTTCAGAGCACTTTTTTTTCTCGATTTAACTTATTTAATGTCAGAATATTCAGCACATTTATTTTTCCTAAGCATTCGAAGGAAAGAAACTATTTAAAGAACATTTCGAAGACCATCTTATGGAATTGCAAAATTGTTTATGGAATTGCACAACTTTGACTCAATAAATTAACTTCTATAAATTTAACTTCGACTTCATTAGTCCCTTTACACGATTAGCATTAAAAGGATTTGAACCTACTGTTCGACTGAAATTTATTGTCTTCAAGCTCAATTCCGTGGTCGTGGTAGCCTAGTGGTTGTGATCACGAACTCAAGACCGGCGTGTCCAACTTTAGAGAAGCTGATGCAAATCTGTCGGGGATCAAAGTACTCCCACTGACATTCTTGGGTAATTTGGAAAGGGGTGTACCAGCTCCGATGTCGTCCACGTCACATGACCATGATTCAAAATTACAAGGTCCGTCGCCAATAACCCTCCTGTTGCTTTAAGGTGCGACGTTAATATAACTCTCACTAGATCGACTCCAATGCTATAACCCAGCGATACTCAACCTGCGGGCCACATGCGGCCCACCGAGTCTTTTTAACACGCTTTTATAAGTTTCACTTGCATGTAATGGAATCTTTGAATTCGATTTTTACCCACTTTAAAAGGTTAGGTAACTTCGAAATTTTGCACACTTATCAAAGGCCTATGACAATACAATAATTTCATAATTGTGTTTCATTATCCTGATCATGATCCTCAGGAATAAGGATTTAGAGATTTGGCAACTAATTACATGCACCATTTAAAGATTTGGCGACTAATTCCAGATCCCCTTTCCAGATTTGGCGACTAAAAGATTGTTACAACTCTATAATAGTGAACACGTGTGTGTGTTTGCATCAACCATTTGTTACCATAATATAAACAGTTTTTCTGAAAATGGAAATAAAAAAAAAAGACTCGTGCAACTGGAGAAAAATACTTATATCTTAACCCAGCGTATTTCAAATTGTGGAGGGCGAGAACATATCGAAAAGTATAAAATAAAAGATTTAAAATAATTTTTAGTTTACCAAAAGGAAGCAAGGCCAAATACATTCTGACATAATAAAAAATAAAATACATATTCACATTGATATATGATACTTATAAATGTGTAAGTGCGGCAAGTATTTTATAATTGATTTATCAATACTAAATTAAAAGCAAGTTTAGTAATTACTAGTGAATTACATGGGCTTGTCATGTACAAAATATAATACATAAAATGATAATATGTGCAGTTTATAATGTTAAAGTCGCATTGCAGCTTTAGCTCGAGATACATTATTATTACATTCAATACATTGTTATTGTATGAGGAGGGCGCGATGAAAATTATGACTGAAAATTGGGTCGCAAATGCGGAAAGTTTGAGAAAAACTGTTCTAACGCAAAACTCAGACATAGTCTATTTTTCTAAATTCTCTTGTCGGATCTGTGGAATGAAACATCATTCATTGCTTCATTTTACCAAAACAGCTGAGAATTGATTCGGAGGTCACCGAATTAAAAAAAAATAATTTCTCACAAACTCTTTGATTCAAAAAGTGTACTTATGTGTCTAATACTGATGCAAGTTTCAGAGAGACTATTGAGCTCTTTTTAGTGAAAAATATCATTGACTTAACACCTTCTTTCGCATAAAATATTTGAAACTTAGCCCTTCCAGATTTCCTTCAGTTGGATGATCCTGCATTTTACAAGCCAGGCCGTATTCAATGGTATTCCAGATTCCAAAAAGTGACGCATTTAAGATTAATTCATCAATCAATAAATTATAGTTTAAAAAACTAAAAATGCATGCTTTTATTGTAGATCAAACTAAAAAAAGAAAAAGAAATGATAGTTTAAAAAAACTAAAAAAACACGCTTTTATGTTTAATCGAACTAAAAAGTAAAAAAATAATTCTTAATATAAGAGTAAAATTTCTAACGAGAAAAGTAATGTCCTCGTGGTAAAAGCGTGGGGAGCCCTATATCAATTGTTATAATTTTTTACTAGTTCTATTCCGAAATGCTGAGTTAGTGTAAAAATGTAGTACGAAGCACCCCACGCTTTTACCACGATGACATTAATTTTCTCGTTAAATATTTTATTCTTATATTAAGAATTATTTTTTTTTACTTTTTAGTTCGATTAAACATAAAAGCGTGTTTTTTAGTTTTTTGAAACTATAATTTATTAAGTGGCCCGGTCAAGGCCATTGCTCAAAGAAATTCATTTATTTAAGAACATTGTATTAAAAATTTGGTGGAAAATTCTTTATCAACAAAGCGAATATAAATTTTTCTTTTTGCTGTCGGAGTCGTACGAGTACGAATTGATATTCTTTTCTAATTGGAACTATTACGGTTAGTAATAACAGACAATAGTGGAGTAGCGACAATTTTATGGGTAGAACTAATTTTTAACAACCTTTCATATCTTGTAAGTGAAAAATATTCAAAGAAAATATATAGCTTGATGACTATTTTGTAGTGAAAAACAAACATGGATCAGTTATTGTTTGATTTGTCACGAAAGTATACTGTATTTAAAAAATACCAATTAACCCGAATCATTCAAAGACACTTTTACTCGAAGATCTCTTTCAAGAGATGATGAATAGGTTTTCTTGATTAATCTTTGCTACAACAATAAAGGGTTTTGTCAGTGGTAATATCACAGCATTAACAAAGACATCCTATAAAGTTTCTTATATTATTGGTAATCATATAAAACCGTTTACTGATGCAGAAACCGTGAAAGAGTGTTTCTTAAATGCTTCTAATTTAGTGTTAGGGACAAAAATAAAAAATATAAAAAAATATAATTAAAAAAAGCAAAACAGATAGGAGTTATAATACTTTGATCAATTTTCCACATTTCACATTTCCAATGTTATCTTGGTTTTAAAGCATCTCTTCCCCCCATTTAGCCTCATACTGCGGCCCGCGTGAAATAACTAACATATGTATACGGCCCGTGGGAAATAGCTGACATATGTATGCGGCCCAGCAGAAAAAAAGGTTGAGTACCCCTACTATAACTCCTTGGTTACTGTGATTATAATAAAACTTTTAGCAAATATTTTTCATTAAACTATTAAGGTAAAAAATAGAAAAAATATCACATATTTAGTACACATTCATTTGAATTATAAAATAAAATCACAGCAAAGAGAAGCGGAATTATTTGCACGTCCACACAAATAGTTTTAAAATTAATTTATTACCAGATTATTCATAATATTGTCAAGATGAACTCTGAAAAGCCCACGTTAAGGAAATTAAATAGCTCCATGCATTAGCCTTTACGTTTCAAAATCTCGAATATACTTGACAGA